>JAPJBO010000146.1:0-328454 GCA_030068145.1 Diplonema papillatum
AAACACCCTCCAGCCGACGACACAGGTTTGCCTGTTCCAGGTGCGCGCCGCCTACGTCCACGCGGCCACCTGGGATACCGCGATGAAGGCCGCACAATCTGTGCGGATTATGGCGAAGAAGGCCGCAGAAGCGGAAGGACTGCGCATGGATTGGAGCGCAGTGTTCACAAAGGTGCACCGCCGGCAGGGGTCTGTGAGGTGAGCGTGCGCGTCCCGATCGTTGACGTGCAGAAGCTGCTGCGGAGCTCCGGCAAAGCCGGAACATTCTGGAAGGCCTTGTCCTTCGTCAACGGGACGGACACCATGCCGGCGGTGTGGGTGAGTGACTGCACCCTTGAAGAGGCGCGACGGCTGGCGGCACTGACTCCGAATACGTTCGGGGTAATCGCGGGCACAAAGACGGGTGTCTTCGGCATTCGGACGACCCCGGAACACGTTGCCGCCACCGAATCCGCGGTCGGAAAAAAGCTGTCGAAGCGCCAACTGCGTGGCGACAAATACGTGGTCACCACCGCGTGCGCTTCGGAACACGCGACCGACCTCCTTGCCGCCTGCGCTGCTGCCGGCTGGAAGGTCGAACAAGCCGGGGCCTTCAAGCGACAAGGTAAGACCGTGTGCATCGTCATCGCCGACACGGGCCCACCTGCACCCGTGTTCTTCCGGCTCGATCGCGCGTCTATTTCGATAAGGAAATACGACCGCTCCACTGACGCGAGGCAACGGAAGGGATTCTCCACGCAGTGTCAGCGGGAGAAGGTCAAACTCCCACCCGAGTTCTTCGCTAGCCTCAACGAACGGCCCGAGCCGTCTCCGGGCCAAAAGAGGGGACGCACAGAGGATGAGACAACTGAGTCCCAGGAAAAGCTAGCACGGGTGGACGGCAAGGACAACATGGTCACCGACTGCCGGCACACCAGCTGGCAGGAAGCACACTCGAACGCCGAAGCTTTCCTCTGCGTGGTCTGCGCCAAAGGCATGCAGGTCGGACAAGCCAAGCGGCTTTGCGCGCACGGCCCCTGCCAGGCTGCAATCTGTCACGCATGCTGGACTAAGTCGCGGGCCACGCCGCCAACTTCATCTCCCTCGCCCGCGCAGGCGACCGCCGACGTCCCCCCCCCGGAGTCACAATGGTGATCCACGCCAACGATTTGTCCCCCCAGCCGACGAGAGAGTTCTATCTGGCCCTCGTAGCGTACGCGCTTCTCGTGACTCAAGGTATCGAACCCAACCCTGGCCCTCCACCAATTCGAATTGTGACTATAAATGTCACGTCCTTGATGAAGAACCTGTACCTCCTCATCTGCATAGCGGCGGACATCATCTGTGTTCAAGAAACGAAGTTGACGAGTGCCGGGCAGAGAAGTATCCGGATGGCCCTGAAACAAGCCGGCGCCCTTGATGTATGGCAACCCTTCTTCGGCAGCTGCTGTGTTGGGCGGAAGTGCGGCAACAGCGTCCCATCCCAGGTTACAGGAGGTAGTGCAGGAGTCGCGATTTTCGTCAAGAAAGGCTTGCCTGCATGTATCGTCGAGCCTTTTGACGCAGCCGAGCAACGTGCCTACGAATCGGCCCGCTTCTTGCATGTACGTGTCGCGACAGGTGTAGGTAAAGGAGCCGTACACGTGGTGTCATTGTACGGTCACTGTGGCATTTCCGAAAAACCCGAGCGGGAAAGGTTGATCGAGGGATCCCTGTGGGGATTGCGCCAGCGCTTGGGTGCTGTGCCCCTTGTCGCCGCCGGCGATTTCAACACGACCCCCCTCGGTTCCCCGGCGCTCCGATTCGCCTTGCGCAACGGCTGGTCGGACTCTGCCGAGCTGCAAGCTGAAGCCCTGGGAAGTCCTGCAGAGTTTACATGTTACCACGGTCAGCCGTCACGCATCGACCTTCTTCTCACCAACGAAGTCGCTTCTGCCGCTCTCGGTCGCGTGGAGACTTTCGAAGCCGGCCTCCCTACGCACAAGGCGGTCCGAGCCACCTTTAATCTTGCAGTATTCCAACAACTGAACCCGGTACTCCGGTACCCCCGGGCAATTCCAAGCACCGGGCTGAGCGGCCTGGACGACCCGAATGCCCTCCGGAACGTCTCTGAGAAGTACCGCCTCGGGGACCCTTGCCCCCCCGGGCTCGAAGGTAGCCCCCGGGTGAACTTCCTCTGGCAACGGACTTCGCGAGCTGCGGAAGAGTACCTCATCCTCAAATCCGGAATCGAAGGCAACCTAACCGGGTACTGTGGCCGTGGCGTACGTCGGGAATTGAACTCTCAGCGAGTATCGGCGAGGCCGTCCCCTGAAGGTGCGGGAGCCGATACAGCTTCTTTGAAGAGAGCCAGGTGTCTCCTTGGGCGCATACGGGAGTACGCAGCCGCCAGAGCCAAATGGGAAAGCACAATCGTCTCCCCTGGCCCTTTGCCCTTCCAGCTTGAGGGACAGTGGACGAAAATACGCTCCTTTCGAAGTTTCGTGTTGCTGCGCACGGATGGGAAGTGTGCTCTGCCACCCGAGCCGCCGTCAGCGAAAATCGGAAGAGGCCTCGCGTTTACCGTCTCAGGACTGTGTCGTGACCTGGCGCATAGCACGCTAACTTCGAGATACCTGAAGAGCGCGAGGAGTCAGCGGGAGCTTCGCGACCCCCTGGGGAAGGAATCGTTCGCTTGGGTGAAGAAAGACGCGCCATCGGGGTTATCGTTTGTAACTGGGGCCGATGGGCGGCTCACTGCGAACTTGGCAGAAGTTGACGCGTTGGTGAGGAGGAGTTGGGATCCAGTGCTCCGCATGTACGCCGAGAAGAGGGAACCCGAGTTTGCCCCTTTCTTCCAGGAGTACAAAGACTTTATCACGCAACACCCATGCAATCTAAATCCGATCACGGCCGAGCGGCTTCGTCAGGTGGCGAAAAAGAAGAGCGTACAGACGTCTTGCGGTGTCGACGGCTGGCGCATGCGTGAAATCGCCGTTCTGCCGAATGCAATCCTGGAAAGCTTTGTCGCGGTGCTCAACGAGGTAGAGGAAACCGGCTTCTGGCCCGACGGAGTCCTGGACGCAATGGTCACCTTAATTCCTAAAGGAGAAGGGAGTGATCCACTGAAGCTGCGTCCGATTACTGTCTCGAGCGTAGTATACCGACTCTGGGCTAGCGTGCGCCTACAGGATGTCATGCTCTGGCAAGAGCTATGGATTCACGGGTCGCAACATGGTTTCCGGCACGGCCACTCCTGCGACGACGTGGTCATGGATATCGCCCTGTCGATAGAGGAATCACTGACGAACGGTACACCCCTGTGCGGGGTCGCACTCGACTTTGCCAAGTGCTTTGACCGCGTCCCTCAGGCCCTGGTGCTCGACTTGATGGAGGCGCTTGGGCTTCACGAGCGTGTGCTGGCACCCTTACGCCACATATACAAGCACCTGCGGCGTCGCTTCCGGTACCCCTTGGGAGTCGGCGAGATGTTCACTGTCACCAACGGAATTCTCCAGGGCTGCCCGATATCAGTGGTCCTGATCAACGCGCTCCTCTCTGTTCTCTCGAAGGCCTTGGTCAGCCGAGCTCGGGTGAGTCCGAAGTCGTTCGCCGACGATCTGTACCTGCTGTCGCAACTTGCGAGGCTACTCCAAGAGGGAATTCGAACCACAGAGGTGTTCGACAGCCTGACAGGCTTTGCCCTCAACGAGGACAAGTCGGTCTCCTTCTCGACGTCCCCAGAGCCTCCTCGCCTCGTGATCGGTCGCAAAATAATTCGATCGAGCAAAATAGTGAAGGTTTTGGGTGTCCCCCTGGGCACAGAGGGACCCGTTGACAACCGCAGGGCCAACGCCACGGTCGAGGCCGCGGCCAGACTTGAGGCGGCGCCGCTCATGCATCGCACGAAGTTCCGCATAATGCAGACGATCGCAGCCTCCGCGTATTACGGGGCGGCCTACTGCACGAATACAACAGGTGGCTTCGTCAACAGCTCAACGCTCCGAACGGCACTCTCCGCTTGCGTGATCCCTCGATCTAACCGGGCGAAGAGCCCTCTTGCGGTTCTCTCCCTGGTTGCTAAAGCACACCTGTGTGATCCGGCATGCGCCTCAGGTTTCAGCTTATTCCGCACGTTCGTGAAACAATACGGGAAAGAGAGGTTTCGGGTGAGGATGGACGCTCTCCTTCGCGTGGGAGCCGACTCGTCTATCAAGGGTCCCGTAGGTCTTATGGCTAATCTTCTGCGGGAGATAAGATTCCTACGGGCCACGCAGCACAGCTTCCAGTCCCTGTCTTTCGACGGGACTCCCGTGTCGCTACTCGGTAAAGAAGCCCCACACCTCTTTCGTGAGGGCCTGCGTCTGCGCGCGTGGCGTTACTTGACCACACAGAGACAAGGATTTGACGGAATCGAAGGAGGGGTGGACGTACGTGCCATGAATCGGCTTTGGCTGAACCGCGCGACGGACCACAAATTGAGTTCCGCGATCAGTCGATGTATTGGGGGAGCGGTGTACTCACGGGAATGGTGCCGCAGGAAGTGGGGTTCGGGGAGCGGCGACTGCGAGTTCTGCGACAGCGGTGCGACGGGGACCCTGTGGCATTACTACTGGCAATGTCCGGGCCCAGGTTGTAGATGGAACGAGCTGCGATCCCGGTTTTGCATTGCTGAGGCGATGGTCCGGGACATGCCCCAGTGCTTGTGCATTAGAGGGATACCCCCCTACGGGACCCCTCCTGACCTCCTGGAGAAGATCCAGAGGCTGATCGGTACGATCTCAATCGAGATGGCGCAGGCGCAGCGGAGCCTTGCGGCAACACGCCCTTGGGAACTCGCCTCAGGTGCGTCGACGAAATACGACGTACACTTAGCAACGGACAGTCGTAAGTTGCTAACGACCAACATCGGAACCCGCTTCGCAGCGACGTTGGTCTTCTGGCTGCGGAGTCTATCATGGGTCAGCTCCAACCCTCTCCCGACGACAGGCGTGGAACTCGCGCTTGATTTTGAGGCATTTACGCGTTCGAAGCTCCCAGGGAGAACCTTCGCCGAGAAGGGGCTGCAAATTGGGTACCTTATGCGAGCTATCAACGACCTGTGCTGCGCCGACTCAGGAGTCGCCTCCTTCCCTGGGAAGTGGCGGCAGGGGGTCTGTTCCCTCCGCTGTT
Organism: Diplonema papillatum; assembly: GCA_030068145.1. Classification (NCBI taxonomy): domain Eukaryota; phylum Euglenozoa; class Diplonemea; order Diplonemida; family Diplonemidae; genus Diplonema; species Diplonema papillatum. The sequence continues at coordinate 5,131 of JAPJBO010000146.1, forward strand.
TTGGTGCGCCGGCTATGCCGGGTTGTACCCACCGCCCACGCTTTGCGGCTGGACGGAAGACCGAGTGGATGTTGGGCAAGCTGGAAACAATTTGCGCCCGTAACAGCTGGAACGATGCCGTGCCTGAATATCCGCACGACGTACCCTATGTTCAGTGGGAGTTGAGATTCTCTGTCAAGATGCTAGCCGCCGCCATAGGGCGGGCTATTGCCAAAAGGAGGAGAGCCCGCGAAACAACGTGCCAACACACGCCTGCCAGGCGGTCTCGTCCGCCAGTCAGAACGCCCCCGGCTGCGCCACCATCGGTGCAACAATCATCTTTGACAGGGCCACGGCTCGCTCCGCGCCCACGGCGCAACGACTTGCGCCCGCCGTAGTAGTACGGGATAGTAGTGGGGCGACCGGATACTCCTCGGAGAGATGGTCCCTGCACTCTAACTCGTCTCTCTCTCTCTCTCTTTATTTTTTGTCTCCCCAGCACCCGCTAGCACCCTTGGTCGTGGAGATTGCAGGCTTCGCGGTGGATTTTGCCACGTTTCATGATCGTCTGGTGCTCGTGGGGGTTTGTCCCGCTCTTTGCGGTCCCTCGCCCTTCTGTAATGTTCAGCCTATGGGCTTCGGTATCGTGAATATTTTGTCGGTTTGAGGCCCCTTCTGTAGCTTGGAAAACGGAAAGAGAAGCAGCATCTCCATCGGATCAGAACGAGGGACAGAAGTTCGGCTGTGCCATCGGAACAGAAGTCGGCAACAAGCGGTTCGGACGGGCGGGTTCCCCGCCCATCAAGTACAACCGGTTTTCCCTCGCCTAGAAGGTGCTGTCGGATGGCTTAAGATGGCCTGAGCAGACTGCTACCTTTGGTTCCGCATCCTTTCAAACTGTGGCTGACCAAGCCGCTGTTTGAGCTCTGCAGGGGTTTTGATGCACTCCAAAATGCGGGTACCAACAACCCCGGCAGCTGGGAGGAATGGCTACCGAGCATGGGTGCGTGGCGTTCGTAACTGCGTGCAAACAAGCGTCACGCAATTAGCAGAGACAGGTCACCACTCGTTCTGCAGTAGAGTTAGCATTTGCTCAATGTGTCGGGAGCAGTAGTTGTCGACTGAAAAGTAAGCACGTACCGCGGATGCAGAACATCGATGCAGACGATGAGTGCCGCAAATGCAGGCATTCGAGGCCGTTCTACCTCAGGCAGGTCGCTCGAAAACGGGGACCCGAAATGGAAGATTCACCCAGGAACAACACCCAGCGGACTGGAAGCGCAGGCAGGCCCGGATGGAAGCATGGGGTGAAGCAGAAGAGACAGAGGAGCGGAGAAACGGGGCCGCACCAGTGGCAGACCCGGACGTTGGGGTTAAACAATTGAAGAAGAAGTGTAAGACGAGGAAACACCGACTCGGGCATACCGGCCGAGAACAGCCAATCATGGAACCCAGGGCACAAGGGAGGCTACGGCGCGGTGGTGAAGTAACGCTCGCTCGCTAGCATCCGGCAAGAGCCAGCATGACACACGAATTTGGAAATGATGCTTCATTTGGAAACAGCGAGGGCAGAGGGTTAATCTGCTTGTACTAGGCTCCTCGGTTCCCGTAGTATCGGGGGAGTTTGAGGCAATTGCTGGCTGGTGGTCGGTTGTAGTCCGTTGCGTCAAGCACAACCGGGCTTGCCCTCTGGAGGCTTTGGAAAATAGTGGTTCCTGTCTGTCAGAGATGTGCATTCAGCGCTGCAATGGCAAAGCATTCCGGGTACCTTCTGCGGTGGGCCTACACTTTCGGTGCCGCCTTACATATTAATTGGTGTTGGTTTTTACTCGACAGGACCCTGGTGCAGTCTGTTTAGCCTGATTGCAGCGATCACCTGCCATAACCTGAAGGGGTGGTGCAAAATAAAAAATCGGACCCCCCTTGAGTTTTTCCGGGTTTGTGCCGGGTTTGCACCGGGCATACGGATCACACCATTCCCGGAATAAATTTTCACTTCCCGGAACAAATTTTCACTTCCCGGAACAAATTTTCACTTCCCGGAACAAATTTTCACTTCCCGGAATAAATTTTCACTTCCCGGAACAAATTCGTCGGAAAAAAAGCCTGAAAAAAAGCTCACCCAGGAATAAATTAGCTCGACCCGGGGGGGGGGTGGGGGGGGTCAGGTCAGATTCTGCCAACGACTCCGCAATCTGGCCGCTTAGGGCCACCCCTGGGGGGGGGCCCAGGAGGGGTAAACCAGGGCCTATGGAGGACGTACCCATGCTGTGAAAAGTTGTGAATTGACTTGGAATTCTGTGATTTTTTCTGCTAGAAAATAGGTGGATCGCCCCCCAGGGGCCCAAGACTACACTCCACAAGAATGTACTTGGTGTCGGTCACAAACAGTCCCGGACATGGCTAGGCATAACCCATAACGAAAGCGTGCACCAAATACACAACTCATAACCCTATAGCCCTTTCTTGCTCTGATAGAACAAAATTTAACAACGGTCACACGGAGACCCTAAACCCCCGGAATTTCTAGCGAACTCTAACTCTAAAAACTTGCACGCAGCCGCCATCGCTGCGGCTCTGCACCCGTCCTCAGTCCAGCCGAGCCGTGTACCATGGCCCGGGGGCCATGGTACGAGGGGCGATCAGGCTGGTCGACGAAAGCCCGCCAAGAACCCGGCAAGGGCACATCCCGCATCGCTCCTTGACTCCGACGCAGCCGGAGGGGAGGCGGTCGGTAGCAGGCCGGCGAGTCGAAGTGCGTTCAGTCCGTCTCCGCCGCCGATGCACCACCCGGTTACTCTGAACAACCCGCATGCTCTTTACGCGAGGGAGGTCAGTGCGTACGCGCCAAGCATGCCGCAGGAGCACCACAAAAACGTCGAGGACAGCAACGACGTGCACCGCATGGCTACTCTATTGCTGCCGCCAGCAGGGTAGCGTCAGTCTGCCGCCCCGCGAGGACTTCTAGCTTGCATCTTCGATGCGAGCCTGAGATTGGTTAGGTCGAAATGGCCAGCACCGACGGCGTGGATTTGCGGTCACACTATTCGGCGGGCACCGGGCATTGGTCGCAAGTCTGCGCAGGATGATATCGGTGGAAACGACCAGCACTGATTGCGGTAATCGTGTTTGTGCAGGCACCGGTCCAGATGAAAGTGTTGTCGTGTCCGTACCCACAAGGGTTTCTGGCGTGCGCTTTGGTCGCGCGAGTCTGAGCAGGATTTTATCCGTCAAAATGGCCAGCACTGCTTGCGGTGTACCGTGTTCGGAAGGCCCTCAAACAGCTACTCTTCTGGGATCGTGTATGCGGCGTGCTGTTGCTCGTCCGAGCACGGGTGCTGCAGCAAAAATCATGTACCTGAATCGCGAAGCTGTGCTCCTCTGGGATTGTGCACGCGTGCTGTTGCTCTTGCGATGATGATAGGAGTGTACTCTGGTTATTACGCCGGGATGTTGTGCACGCGTGCTGTTGCTCTTGCGATGATGATTACTCTGGTTATTACGCAGGGATGTTGTGCACGCGTGCTGTTGCTCTTGCGATGATGATAGGAGTGTACTTGCACTGGTTATTACGCAGGGATGTTGTGCACGCGTGCTGTTGCTCTTGCGATGATGATTACTCTGGTTATTACGCAGGGATGTTGTGCACGCGTGCTGTTGCTCTTGCGATGATGATTACTCTGGTTATTACGCAGGGATGTTGTGCACGCGTGCTGTTGCTCTTGCGATGATGATAGGAGTATACTTACACTGGTTATTACGGAGGGATTGTGTACAATCCGACTTTCGACAAATCTGCCCGTCCAAAGTAGAAAGATCCGACATCGAGAGGTCAATAGCGTGCGGTGCATGTTCTTCCTGTGGGAAGGCAATGTTGGATGTTGCTCGACGTCCTCCCAGGCCTCGCTGACGTGCTACCTCAGTAGCTCATCACGGGGTTGCTTGCCCCTCGTTCGACAAATGTGTGTCAGGGAGAAAGTCGGTCAATAGCGTGCGGTGCACGCGGTGCATGTTCTTCCCGTGGGAAGTTGTTGGACATTGCTCGACGTCCTCCCAGGCCTCGCTGACGTGCTTCCTCAGTAGCTCATCATGGGTTTGCTTGCCCCTCGTTCGACAAGTCTGCTCTTCCAGGGAGAAAGATCGGTCAATAGCGTGCGTTGCACGCGGCGCGGGTTCTTCCCGTGGGAAGGCGTTGTTGGACATTGCTCGACGTCCTCCCAGGCCTCGCTGACGTGCTTACCTCAGCAGCTCATCACGGGTTTGCTTGTCCCCCTCGTAGAGTTCACGTCGTTTTGTGTCCTTTCCAGGTCCGCATCGGCGTGCATCATCAACGGGCCCTTAGAGGCTCTTTTGCTAGGCGAAATAAAAAGGCCTTTCGTGTGCCGTTTCCCTTCCAAACAGGCGTGCGGCAGCTGAAAAGCGAAGCACGTCACCCGGGAGACTCTAAGTCCCCTCTGCCAAACATTGAGCCGGATCACCAATCGAGTTGCGTTCGGTGACAGCAGCCATACTCCCCCACCGACTTTGCAGATGGATTCACACCACCTTTCCTTCGTCGAGGAGGGGCTCAGCGCGAGAGGGAAGGCGTTGGTGGAAGAACAACCCGAAGGAAGGTCGCGCCAGCTTTTTGCCGCCCCGTCGGCCGAGATCTCCTTCGGGAGCACGCGTGCGCCTAGCGCGCCGGATTGAGCAAACGCTGGGGAAAACCCCCGGAGAGTTCCAAGCTGACACTTCATTGCGGGCACAACATGCAAGAAGGCCTGGAAGAAATCAGGAGCTGCGGGTAGCACCCGAGAGCGCCACTCACAGCACCTTCAATCTGAGCCCAGACCTAAATCCGCACTGACAATCCCGCGTGTGTCCTCAGAGCCAATCCTTTTCCCGAAGTTACGGATCCAGTTTGCCGACTTCCCTTACCTACATTGTTCTGTCGGCTTTTTAGCCTGCGAGACGTTTCAAGCCAACTTTCACTCAACTGAAACCTCCCAAGCTGGCCAGGAGTAGCACAGGGGACATGCTCTCACGATGGACGGCCGCCCGGCTGAGCCGTGGCGTGCGCTACTGCACGGGCCAGCAGAAGAAGTTTGACGACAAGCTGACCAAGAGCCTCACCGAGTTTGCCGAGACGCCGGAGGCCCTCGACCTCATATCGACGCTCAAAGGCGTGCCTGCGGGGGCGGATGACGTTGACTTCGACTTCAAAAAGAACAAGATCAGCTCTCTGGGGGTGTGTACCTTCTTCTTTTGTATAAGCACCTGCTTTTGGGGTGATCCACCTATTTTTTAGCACAAGAAGTCACAGCTTTTCATAATTAGGGTAGACACATTGTTCTGCAGAGCTCTGCAAAGGTCTGCAAAGTTGATACGACCGGCAGCTTTGACGAGCACACCTCCGAATCCTCTTCTTCGGATCCTCAGCGTCCGCCGCTGGACCGCGGCTGCAGGGACTGCGACCGGGGCGCAGCGGATCACCTATGGTGGGAGTGCCCCGCCTACGACGAGATCCGCGGCCGTTCTTGCTTCGCCGAACTCCTGCGGGCGGACCGGGCGAGGTGGCCGTCTTGCACGCGTGTGCATGGGGTGATTGTCGAAGGAATGCGGGTGGAGGTCGCGGCCCTTCACCGCCTCATGGCGGCGGTGTACACTGCACGCGTGGAGGCGGAGCGACGCCGCCTCTCCGCAGTGCAACCGATGCACCCCTGGCACGCAGCTGCGCCGCTGCCGGCGGTGCAACACCTGTTCGACTTCGACCGCCTTCCGGATGAGCCGCCGAGATGGCCGTACGGCGGCCGTGCGATGCGGGCGCTCAAGGGCTGGCTGTCGGCACTGAGGTGGACCAACGCAGGCGAGGTGTCGTGCGTTGAGCTGGCAGTGGACTTCGAGGTCCACACCGGGGTCGACGTCCCTGCCCCCCCGGGAATACGAAGGCTCGCCGCCAACCAGAGGGGGAAGACCCTCTGGACGATGCTGTCGACATTGTGCCGCCTGTGCCAGGACCTGCAGCTGCCGTCGCCGTTGCCTGCCGAGCGGAAGGTCCGGGTGGGCTCGATGAGGACCCTGGGGGCGCCGATGCTGTGGGGGGGATTGACACCTCGCCCACGCTTCGCCGGGGGCGAGGAGACGCACGGGGTGCTGGGGACGAGCTTTCCGCGGGCAGCTGCCGGGGACGGGAAGAACTGGGGCGGGGACGTGTTCCCGCAGTACGACGCGGCGCGGCGGGCACAGCGTTCGCTGCGCTGGGACGTGCCCACCCCTCTGCCGCAACGCCCGCGCCTTCCCGTGCTTGTACCGGCTGCGCAGGCGGACCCTCTGCTCCGCACGCAGTCGGTCTGCGATGCCTGCGCGAAGCAGAAGTGCGCGGTGTGCACTGGCATGCGAAGAAACTACAGCCTTGTAGTTGACCAGTGCTGCCAGGTGCACCACCGCCCGGACGACGGCCTGCGCATTCAGTGCTGCCGGGCGCATCGGCTGACGCGATGTGGGACCTGCCCGAACGCCGACGCGTGCTGCGGACGGGGGCATCACAGGGGTGGCGGCCGGGGCGGCGAGGACAACAGTGGCGGAGACGGTGGCGGCGGCCGCGGCACTGGTCGCGGCCGCGCACGCGGCGGCGGTCGCGGCAGCGGCCGGGGCGGAGATCGCGGCGGCGGCGGTGGCGGTCGCAGCCTAGGCGAGAGCGACGGCCTCACAGGCCGGAAGCGGCGCGCGCCGTCCCCGCCCGGGACACCTACCAGCCGTGGCCGGAGGAGGCGGACGACGAAGTCGCCCCCGAAGCGCGCCCCCCCGCCAGCAGGCAGGAAGCGACCCGCGCCATGCACCCCCACGGCCTCTCCCGCAGCCGCGCTACGCGCACGACGACGACGACGCGCCGATCTCGGCGACGACGGCACTGGCCTCGCCGGCCCGAACACACCGCGCCCACCCGGCCCCGCCCGGCCCTCTTCGATGGCAGGCCCTGACTCGGGCCCTTTTACTGATTCTGGTTCCGACCCTCCACGGGTCACACAACGATCGCGCCCTCCCGCCGGCTCTTCCCGGCTACTCGCGTCCTCCGCATCGCGGCGTGCCTATCGGCGCAAACGAGAAAGCGAAGACTCCGATTCCTTTTCGGATTATGAGATCGTGAGCAACTGCCAACAACAGTTGCAGCCGACTAGAGTTGCGCCGCGCCGAAAGCGCGGAAAAAGTGACCCTTCTGGCGTCACGTTGCGAAAAGCTGGCATAGTGTGGTACTCATTTGCATGCAAATGACTCCCCACTAACGCAACAAGAAGACGCAAAGTTGTGAAAAGTTGTGCAAAGTTGCGTGTGTGTCACGTGCTCGCGCGCCTGACTGCCGTCAAGCCACGACGCCCGCGCGGACGGCGATGCTGCGGGAGCCCGCTTGATGCGATGTGGGGATGTGCATCCCAACCCTGGCCCCGGGCGCCGAACGCTCGCCTCGACCGCGGCGGCGGCTTTCCGCTGCGGACGTCGCCGTCGGCCGGCCGGCGCAGCCCGGTACGTTACCGCGCGTGTACTGCATCGCGCGCGGGGCGTGGGTTCCCGGGTTGCCTTGCGGCGTGAGCGTGCTGAATGTGCGTGGCTACCGTCGAAGCACTTGGGAGAAAGCGAAAAGGGTGGGAACGCATCTGATGCCAGAGGGGCCATCCGAGGAAGTATGGGGACGAGCGAGCCCGCCTGTAGGAGCAGACCTTATGCGCGTGATGGGTGATCTGATGGGTTGTCAGCGGAAACTCGCCCAGCAAGTGAGAGACGCGCGCGTACGTGAATGGCGTGACCGCATGCAGCTTGCGGTGACGACGCGGCCAGGATGGATTTTTGCATGGCTGAAGCAGGAAGACAGAAAGCAGGTGCGGTTTCTTAAGGACGGGGATGGGAACGTCACATGGAACCCAGAAGAAATGGACAGAATCCTATGCGGGCCTAACGCGTGGGGGGCAGTTTTCCAGAGGCACTTCCGAAAGCCAGCGCCGCGATGGGAAGATTTTAAACAACAGTTCGAGGCATCCATCAAACGAACGGAACCGATCGTGCTGGCGCCGCTAACGAAGGAGGAGCTCCTAAAGCCCTTAACGAAACTGAACAAAGGAACGGCCCCGGGGGCAGAAGGCTGGCGCGTCCACGAGTTGGCGGCACTGCCAGACGAAGCGGTGGACCGATTCGCAGACCTGTTCAAAGTAGTAGAAGAGACGGGAACCTGGCCACGGGCGCTCCTCACGGCGTTGATATCGCTCATACCGAAGAACGAGGAAGACGCTGGACCCATGAGTCTGCGTCCAATCTCTGTAACGAGCGCAGTCTACAGGCTCTGGGCTGCCACGCGGCTGAGGATGTTGGGGGAGTGGGTACACCAGTGGATACCCGACGGGATACGCGGCGCAGCACATCACAGAGGAGCGGACGACATCATGTACGAAGTCGCCTTGCGCATCGAGCACGCAATCGAGTGCGGGCGGCCATTGTACGGGCTGTCTGTAGACTACGAGAAGTGCTTTGATCGCCTCCCACACGAGGTGATGTTCAAACTGGTAGAGTACATGGAATAGACAAAGGAGTCCTCAGGGCCCTAAGGGGTGTGTACGCGTCGATCAGAAGGCACTTCAAAACTGCCGGCGGGGTAGGCGAAGCATTCAGCGCCGCAAACGGAATTTTGCAAGGGTGCCCTCTGAGTGTTCTACTATTGAATGCGCTCGTCGCAGTATGGGTCAGAGCAGTCGAGGTACTCGGCACCGAAGAAGAAGTAGTGCGCGCGTTGGCCTTCTTAGATGACACACAGGCCATGACAGACGACAAAGGACAGCTCGAGGCGGCTGCCCGAGTAACCACGGAGTTCGCAGATGCTGCGGATTTGGGAGTTGGGGCAGCGAAGTCCTACTGGTACACAACTTGTGTATCCCAAGAGAGGATGATGAAGGTGCAAAGAAAGACGATAGAAAGACAACAGACGTTCGACGTGTTAGGAACGATGCTTTCTGTGGGGCAAGGGGCGTCGAGGCCGAGTAAGCGGGTAAAGGGGCGTCACGAGAAGGCCCAAGCTATAGCCCGCCGAGCTCGCCACCTACCGGTGCCGATGGAGGAGCGAGAACGCTTCGTCGCCGCTGCAGCGACGACCAAAGCGCTGTACGGAACCGCGGTATGGCAGGCAGCCGCCTAAGAAGTATGTCCAGGTGCTGACGAGGGCGACGATGGCGGGAGTCTGGTCCGGAGGTCTACGGCGAAGCGACGCAGTTGTACTGAATGTGCTGTGCCGAGGCCATCGGTTGGACCCAGCATCCGTAATTTTGCATCGACGGCTGCTGACGCTCCGGCAGCAGTTAAGTAGACAGCCGGGACTTAGGCGGTTAGCAGAGGAGGTACGGGCAGAGAGGAGAGAAAGAGAGGAACGAGGCGAGCTCCGTGTCAAAAGGAAGGGGCCGATAGCTCTGTTCCAAGAGGCTGTCGAACAGGTGGGATGGACATGGACAGAGCTTGGACTTGTACGAGACCCGACGCACCAAGGGAACTGGAACCTCTTTTGCGACAACGACGCAAAGGACGGGAGCGCAAGGAGACGAGCGGCAGTGGCGAAAGACGAATTTCAACATGCGGTAAGGGAGGCCGTCCGCACACACAGGTACTCGAAGGTCGCGCGAGGACAGCTCGAGGGAATCGAACACGGCATAGACGGACCGGCAACCCGACGATTGCTGACGGAAGGTGGGCTGACAGGGTACCAGCAAGGGCTGGTGCGAGCAGTCATCGCCAACGCAGTTTCGACGGGGAAGAGGCTCGGACACGAAATCTGCAAGTACTGCAATGCAGGAGTACCCGAAGACGAGCAGCACATGTGGTGGGAATGCACCAGATGGGCCGCAGTGAGGAGCGAGTATTCACACCTTCTCGCAAGCCGCCTGTGGCGTCGTGCCGAAGCAGACACACCAAGACGGGGAAGCAGACATGGCAGGCTCGATCCAGCTTATGTGTGCGCGCATAAGGGTCGGAACCAGAATGAGAAAAAGGGCCCGAGTCAGGGCCTGCCATCGAAGAGGGCCGGGTGGGGCCGGGTGGGCGCGGTGTGTTCGGGCCGGCGAGGCCAGTGCCGTCGTCGCCGAGATCGGCGCGTCGTCGTCGTCGTGCGCGCAGCGCGGCTGCGGGAGAGGTCGTGGGGGTGACAGGTGTCAGCGTCAGCCCGCTGAACAGCTCGAAGTCGATCGCAAGCTCAAAAAAAATGTCGTCGGGACATCGCCTCCTTGTTCCGCCGATCGCTTCGAAGAGCTCCACTTTGCCATCGCCAAGAGCATCTCGTGGGAGTCGGGCCAGGCCGTAGTGCTCGGTCGGATTCTCTGCACGTCGATTGGGTACACGGCCGTCGGGGGCTTCGGGTTCCACCCCCACGGGTAGTCGTCGACACGAAATTCTTTAACGCAGTTTACACAGTGCGGAACTTTTGGCATTTCATTGCTGCGCGGTTTGCTGCACAGCTGCTTCCGCGCCAGGGGACTTCTGCAGTGAGCGGCAACTCGTGCGGGACATGTTCGGCGATGAACCGGCGCGAGGTCTCGATGTGATGAAAGGGGCGAATAACTTGTTGCGTGCAATGGCGGGCAAAACGGTCCAACTCACCTATTTTGGGCTCTCGCGGTCCAACTTTTTTCGGGGGGGGGTCCTGTGTACTTAGTGAAATCTCGGGCTGGCCACTGAACATCACCTCCGTAGTTTGATAGTCGCGCACCACCAGCCCGCCACCAGGTGTTCTAGAACACTGCGCGGCACTGCGTAACCCGCCGTGTCCCATCAAGCTCTCGCAACGAAGCACCCTGCCCATGGTCCAACCATTGGTAGCCATGGCCCTGTGTACAAGCGGAAGTATGCTTGATCGCGATCGGTTGTGGTTGTCGTGCCGAGGCCCATTGCTTTGGTAGAGCAAACGCAAAAATGCAGAGTGTAAACGAGGTGGATCGAGGTTGGCTGACAGTGAAGGAAAAAGTACGAGCCCAGTCGGCAGTATTACTACCGTGATTTTCGCCCATGTTCAACACTTCCACACAGGATCAAGATGCAGTGATGCGACCCTCGAACGAAGTGAGTGGGGAGACGTTGACACCGGAGCAAGCGAAACTGGAGATAATCGCCGAGAAGAAGAAGTTGAGCGACAAAGAGAAGAAGTTGAGCGACAAAGAGGAGAAGTTGAGCGACAAAGAGGAGAAGTTGACCGCGCACATCTTGATCCTTACACGCTGTCAGCGGGAGAAGAAATTTCAATCTGCAGATCTGGGCGATACTCTCGATCACTTCTCGACGTGTACTCCTTCCGCCGCGGATGTAGCGAAAGTGTTGGAGGAGCTGAAGGGTTCACAGCTGTCAGTCCGGGGACAGCTGGAAAAAGTCCAGGGACGCCTGGAGGCAGTCCAGAAGCAACTGACCTTTCTGTCAGCCACGGCCGAAGCACCCCCCCAGGTATGAAATTACACTGAACTCGTCTACCGTCGTGGGCTTGGAGTAGAGTCCAAGGTGGTGCGATGAAGATGTAAAACTGCGGTCGGTGTGGCAATGGCGGGCACAGAAGCGCCTTTTGTTCAGCACGAATTGATGACCGGCTGGAACACCTCCACATTTGTTAACAACGCGGTCTCCAGTAGCATTCTTCCAATGCTCACAAAACTGCAAACCCGCAAACCAGCCATCCAGGACCAGAATGCCGTAGTTGCCGGATGGTAGTCGTGGAAGTAGAGGGCAGAAGTCTACATACAGCACTCCCATGACATCGCGCTCTTTCTTGGCATGTGAAAGCGCGTTCGTCGACTCTGTCTCCCGCTGCGAAAAAGAGTGCACCTGCTCTTCCCTCGTGTTCCTAAATTATCCCTCCGGGCACCCTCCCAAATAAACAAAGGCCGCACGCGGATGTGGTCCTGCACTTTTTTTGTTGTTGTTTTGTTTGAGTCAGGGACTTATATGGGTCGGAGAGATATTTGCGCCAACGTTGGGTCGACGTTGTCGGTGGTATGCTTCGCCAAGCGCGAAATCAGGTGCTCGGGAAACGGAGCCCCCGCCGCTTTCGCGCACACGAGGTGGTCGACCGCCCCTCGTTTGATACTGTGCGCTGAGTACCGGCACATCCGCGGTTCGCGCGCCCACATCCCGTCGAGCTGCGACGTTGTCACCGGCGTCAGCGGGCTGAAATTCCCCGCGCCACGTACCAACGCCGCGATCTCCTCCGTCAACGCCCCGCGAATCACTGCTGTCTTGCTCAGAAAATACGGGTTTCTGGAACGCCCGTTCGGAAGCGTTCCCCAGTCGATGATCACCTCCGTGGTGCTCACCAACACAAAACACGGGGGCGTCAACAGTCTCACCTCCGCAGCGCGACGCCGTCTTCCACGCCACGAACGCTGCCAAACGCAGGTGCGGCACCTGCCGCCTCGCCCACGAAATCAGCGTCTCCCTCGGGATTCCCGACAGGGGGATCACTTTTGTTGTCCGATTCCTTTGAATCCGGTGCCCAACACCTTCCTAGAGAGTGGTTCGTTACGCGCTTAGCATTCCCACGATGAATCGACAAAATCTGCGCCCCGATCGAGGAGCGAGCGACGAACAACATCGCAGAGTACACGGCTCTAGTCAAGGCACTGCACCGACTGCAGGGCTGAGCGGAGAGCTGGTAGTACGCGGGGACAGCGAACTTGTCGTTTCCCAAATGACAGGGAACGCGCGCTGCTCCGAAGCGTTACGCCCACACAAGGCGAGAGCGCAGGCGGAGGAAGCGGAGCTGCGGCAGAAGGGCGTCTTCGTGAAGTTAGAGCACGTGCTGCCACGCGAGCAGAACTTAGACGCCGACGCTCTGTCGAACCGCGCGATGGACGAGGTTCAAAGACGAGCGACGGCGGGATATCGCGACTCGGCGGCCGCGAAGTCATACGCGATGAAGAGCGCGATGCGACGCCTGGCAAAGATTGTACAGAAGCCAGTGCATCCGGCACTCGAGATGCACGTCAACGTCCTGACATCTCTTGGAGGCGGAAACATGGCCGGCCTCAATAAGAGGCCGCAGATGTCGAACCAGCAGGCCTTCGAAGACGTGATGCGCGCGTATGAGGCAGCCGCACGAGAGCAGACGGCGAAGAAGGCCGGCGACAAGGTGCGAGCCGTACCGCAAGCAGGACTCCGCAAGGCTGCGACGCTGAACGGCAGCTTTCGTCCCCAGAGTCGGGATGGGAACGCAAGCAGTCCCGATGGAAACACGAAGTCAAGCAGGAGAGACGAGCAGCGCAGAATGAGCGCAAGACGGGCGCCAAGGGCAGACCAGGACGTTGGGACCGTGCGAAGTCGAAGAAGGAGTCCAAACCAAGTCATCATTGTCACCGTCGTACGTAACATTGCACCCTCGTAAAGAGATATCCAGAATTGGACCCAAAAAGTACCCCTGGCCATATAAGCAACTTTTGAAACATTGCTGGCCATATAAGCAACTTTTTGAAACATTGCTGGCCATATAAGCAACTTTTGAAACATTCTTGGCCATATAAGCAACTTTTCGAAACATTGCTGGCCATATAAGCAACTTTCGAAACATTGCTGGCCATATAAGCAATTCTGAAACATTGCTGGCCATATAAGCAATTTTTTGAAACATTGCTGGCCATATAAGCGTGGATTCTGGGCCAGGAAGGTGGACACCAAGGAGAATTCTGAACCAGGGAAGGTGGATTCTGGACCAGGGAGGGTGCATTCCGTACCAGGGAGGGTGGGTTCTGGTCCAGGGAGGGTGGATCCTGGACCAGGGAGGGTAGATTCTGGACCAGGGAGGGTGGATTCTGGCCCACAGAGGGTGGTTTCTGGACCCGGAAGACGGGGATCTGAACCGCAGAGGTTGCAATAAGGGCCAGGGAGGTGTATTATGGACCACAAAGGCGAATTCTGGATCATGCATGGCAGATTCTGGTTGACGAAAGGATATTTAGCTCTTTGCCAACACAGACAGATCCCTCATTTCTGCACTTATTTCTCATCATTTCCCACGGATTGGAAACGATCGTTTACGAGAATTCGTGATTTTGGCCTAAAAAAAAAGGATCGTGAAAAAAAAAACGATCGTTTTTTTTTCCATAGGGGTTTGCTTCGGTGTGTCGAGTGACGAGTAGTTCGAGTAAGGTTATGGCACTGGAACGAGCAGACAGTCGAGGGTAGGCATCAGATTCGTCTTTGAAGGAGCCCCGTTCATCGGAGTTCGCCGGAGTCGAAGCATTGCCTTAGGCGAAGGAGTCAAAACTCAAGTTACTGGGGGGGGGGGTTGAATAAAGGAGGTACCTTGAATAGAAGAGGCATTTTGGAAATCTGGAAAAAGGTTGGATTTTTCCTTGGTCCGCATAACGGACCTTTTCGACGATTTTCTGATCCCGATGCAGAGAACCGTGAAAAATAGACCCGGGGACCAAAAAACATGTGCGTGGTTCGTGGGTCTTTGCCAGATGCGGGGCACCGGGCGTGGAACCCACAGATTTTCAATGGAAAGGACGGGAATAGACCCACTGGTTGGTGACATTTCTTTGCTGGCCCATGTAGCAGACCTTTTTCGGCGAATGTGCTCGCGTTCAGCTCCGATGAAGAGAACCGTGCCAAATAGACGGGACCACAAATTACGTGCGTCTCTTCCAAGAAGAAGGGAGTTCCCGCGGGTTCCGGGTTTGCGGTGCTGTTTTCTATTTCTTTTTTCGGGAAAATTGCAGGATCAGCACGCCGAATACAAGAGGTACCTCTTGTATTCGACCCCCCCCAGGAATCATGAAGAAGTACATCAAAACGGACGAGCTGGACAAGAAGCTGGAAATAGCAGAAACTTGTTGGCTTGGTCAAGAGTTGCCACAAGCCGCCACAGCACAGGAGCGCGGCCGAGGGCATCCGGCGGGAGAAGCCACAGCTGGGAAGCGCAATTGCAGCTAGTGTTCGAGGATGAGTCCACAAATAAGTAGAAAAAGCACTTCGATGAGCAGCAAACCTTCAGTCTACGCCGCCAGCCTCAGAGTTGAGTTGGAAAGGATACATGTCGATAATCCTTGAGTGGGCTAGAAAGCGCACGATTGCGGAAAAGGACGAGAAAAAGAGCATGTTGGCTACCCTTTCCTACATGAAAGGCCATGATACAGCTGAATCTGGCCACCAAAGTCAATTTTGCACAAGAAAATAGACGCGCCAAAGATTGGTTGGTTCATAATTACAACAGGAAAATTTGAGAAGCAAAAAACGATCGTTTTTTGAAAACGATAAAAAACGATGATATTTCACTTTCGAAAATGATCGTTTTATATAACTATCGTTTCCAATCCGTGATTTCCGCCCTTTTGGGCGAGATTCTGATCGATTCCGGGGTCGCCGACCCTCAAATGGCTCACGAACACAGACGTATTGGGCTCAAACTACCCAGAGGTGCCCCAGAAGCATGCAAAAATGGGAAAAATAATAAAATAGACAAGATTTGCACGGGGAGTCGCACCCCCTAGGCATACATCCGATACGACTCGTATTCTCGCATATTCTCATATTGGGGGGTCGCGGCCCCGATCTTCTCGCAAAATTCTCGCATATTCTCGCAATTCTCGCATGATTCTCGCATATTCTCGCACGTGCGAGAATATGCGAGAATGAGATAACTCACAGTACGCGATGCTTGAACATATGAGAAACCGGCAGGAATCAACGTTTTAGGTCATCTCCGAGGCTTCCGCGGCATATTTTGCCGCCACTGGCCTCCGAACTTCTCAAGCTGCTGCTTTCTCTGTGTAGTGAACTTTCCTTTCCTCCTCTGCCTTCACTGCCACAGTTCGTTTCGTGTGTTCGTGGATGCAGGCTTTCAAGCTGATTATGAACTCGGGAACCGAATTTGCTTGTGCTTTTAGCTATTTGAGTTATTTGAGGATTAGGTCTCCTTGACTCGCTGTCGCTGGGCTCGCTAGATGCCAAGGGCTCGCGGACGACCGTTGCCATCCAGAGAGCCCGCAACCTAATAATGCACCTGCAAACGGCCCCGAGGCCAATATTCAAAAAGCCGGTGCCTCCTAAGTCAACGGCAACTGAATGGTACCCGACAGCTTCACGAAACGAGCTGTGGCAGAGGAAATCGTAGAAGAAAACACAAGAAGCCGCGCGGAGAAGTTGCAGGCACGGTGGCGGACGGAGCACTTGTTGTGAAGCATGGTTTCGACCATTATTCAAGCATTGAAAGCAATACCATGGAGCAACCAGAGTTGTTGTTGACAACGAAAAGTTCGCTTCGGCTTGAGCTCTCGAGAGCGATGATGATCCAGGATACGATTTCATTTCGGATATCCCACCAGAGATGAGAGAGAGACCAGCATTTGAGAATCGTTGGCGACGAAATCTCCAGGGGAATCTCTGTTGATCTTTGGACGCACCTTACCAAACCTGCCTCTTTCCTCTCCACGCTCGTATGATTCCTGAGAAGTTCGCTTCGGCTTGAGCCTCAGGATGATGACACAGGAGAGGGATTGGGGCCCGGGGAGGGAGGCTGTTTCCAGAGATCAATCCGAGACGAGCTTTGAGATTTCGTCGCGAGGTGACCCCTCGCCCGCTAAAATGCCCTCTTTCAGGCCCTCACCCCAGCCTGGAACTTTGCTTGGCCCTTGACCCCCGCCTACGGTGAGGTCCTTTTTGGGGGTTTTTTTTGGTGGCCTTACCAGCCTCACGACAATGGGGGGGGTCCGGGGGGCTTCGCCCCCCGGCGAACGGTACGGTACATGAGTTTGCTCGAAATGAGCGGTCCGGGGGCCACACCACTCGGCGACCCGTTCCAGCAGGTACTTTACGGTCGAATTGGGCAGGTAACGCTCGTGTAACGCTAGTTTACAGCCATACTTGGTATGTCACGCTCATGTAACGCTACGTTACAGTCGAATTTGACATGTCACGCTCGTGTCACGCTACTTTGGAGTCGAATTCGACATGTAACGCTCGTGTCACGCTACTTTACGGTCGAATTGGGCAGGTAACGCTCGGGTAACGCTAATTTACAGTCATATTTGGTATGTCACGCTCATGTAACGCTACGTTACAGTCAAATTTGACATGTCACGCTCGTGTCACGCTACTTTACGGTCGAATTGGGCAGGTAACGCTCGGGTAACGCTAATTTACAGTCATATTTGGTATGTCACGCTCGTGTAACGCTACGTTACAGTCAAATTTGACATGTCACGCTCGTGTCACGCTACTTTGGAGTCGAATTCGACATGTAACGCCTTGGGTCGAAATAAGCGGACGCCGAACGCCACCCCCAATTATAGGTGTTCCTCCGGTGGCCCGCGCAGCGGCGATTTCTTTTTTTTTTTTGCGAGCGGGGTTTGGGGCCAGAACCTTATGCAGCCCGTTTTTCCCTTCAGAATAGACACCAACCCCGTTTTCTCTCGCGAGTTTTAATATAGGGGGGGGTCCGGGGGGCACCGCCCCCCGGGAGACGGTACGGTACATTGAGCCTCAGCTGCCCCTCTCCCCCCTGTACAATTTCCCGAGGTGGGACAATTTTCCAATGCTGGGTTTCGAGGTCGGAAAACCTATTTGGACAATTTCCCGAGGTGGGACAATTTTCTAATGCTGGGTTTCGAGGTCGGAAAACCTATTTGGACAATTTCCCGAGGTGGGACAATTTTCCAATGCTGGGTTTCGAGGTCGGAAAACCTATTTGGACAATTTCCCGAGGTGGGACAATTTTCTAATGCTGGGTTTCGAGGTCGGAAAACCTATTTGGACAATTTCCCGAGGTGGGACAATTTTCTAATGCTGGGTTTCGAGGTCGGAAAACCTATTTGGACAATTTCCCGAGGTGGGACAATTTTCCAATGCTGGGTTTCGAGGTCGGAAAACCTATTTGGACAATTTCCCGAGGTGGGACAATTTTCCAATGCTGGGTTTCGAGGTCGGAAAACCTATTTGGACAATTTCCCGAGGTGGGACAATTTTCCAATGCTGGGTTTCGAGGTCGGAAAACCTATTTGGACAATTTCCCGAGGTGGGACAATTTTCCAATGCTGGGTTTCGAGGTCGGAAAACCTATTTGGACAATTTCCCGAGGTGGGACAATTTTCCAATGCTGGGTTTCGAGGTCGGAAAACCTATTTGGACAATTTCCCGAGGTGGGACAATTTTCCAATGCTGGGTTTCGAGGTCGGAAAACCTATTTGGACAATTTCCCGAGGTGGGACAATTTTCCAATGCTGGGTTTCGAGGTCGGAAAACCTATTTGGACAATTTCCCGAGGTGGGACAATTTTCCAATGCTGGGTTTCGAGGTCGGAAAACCTATTTGGACAATTTCCCGAGGTGGGACAATTTTCGCCCGCCTTCTGCTTCGTTGCTGACTCGCAGATGATAACCGTGCTTTGATGCGTAAATTGTCCTTCGGCTTCGTCGCCTACTGCGCAAAAATGATGTGAGTGATGGCCCCTGCGGGAAATTAGTTTCCAGTTCGAGTAAACACAACGTAAGCCGCAGCTTAGCACGCTAGCGTTACATCCGAAGACGAACGCCGCATTGACGCCACGAAGGTCGTGGGTTCTTCTGGTACACCAACCTTCGTCCGGTAGCTTGGGCTGACCGATTCGGGCGCCTAGTTTGCGATCAAAAAAACACAAAACCGTTTTCACCAGTCTCAGATTTGCGGTCGAAAGTCCGGTCAAAGAGTGCCTTACAAGGGGAAGTTCGGCTACAGCCACGCTGGCTGCGGCCAGTTGCTGCACTGCACGTGTTAACCGTGAGGGCATAAAACACAAAACCGTTTTCACCAGTCTCAGATTTGCGGTCGAAAGTCCGGTCAAAGAGTGCCTTACAAGGGGAAGTTCGGCTACAGCCACGCTGGCTGCGGCCAGTTGCTGCACTGCACGTGTTAACCGTGAGGGCATAAAACACAAAACTCAGACATGTGGTCGTCAACTTCCCGGTCAAAGAGGTCCGCCTCACAACGGGAAGTTTCGCTGCAGCCAGAGCGCTGGTTGTGGTCAGTCGCTGCACGCACACACAACAGAGATCGCTACAACCTTCCGAACCCGGCTTTGACCAAGGAAAAAGCCAACCCAAACAACTTCTGCAGGTAGAGAAAACCTGGCTGAGGAATCAACTGCCTTCGGGTGGCTAGTCTGACACTTGCGTTCGTCGGGGAACAAAGAAAGACTGTTGCAAATGACCG
Source organism: Diplonema papillatum (assembly GCA_030068145.1). Lineage (NCBI taxonomy): Eukaryota > Euglenozoa > Diplonemea > Diplonemida > Diplonemidae > Diplonema > Diplonema papillatum. The sequence goes on from JAPJBO010000146.1 coordinate 24,280, forward strand.
GACAACTGTGTAGACTCCGGCAATCTCGTTCTGCATCGTTGACCAACTGTCACACGTAGCCACCGGTGTTAGATACCTTTCCGATAGACTCTTTTAGATACCACTTACAACAGCACGCGCATCGCATGCTGCGTTTGGAACTAGGTTGGGACTTCCGTTTTGCTTCACATTTCTTCAAAAGTTCACCTACGACCCTGTGAGGGCCTACAGAACTTGGTGTTCTTTCGACCTATTGTTGTCGACGTGGTTTCGATTGTTGGGAGGAAATACTCGAGGGGCTGCCTTGTGCTTACTTCGAAGGAGGCTAGGGGGGGAGAAACAATACAACGACAAAGTGGGTCCTTTTTTGTTGAACGCTTACGCCCGCCACGAAACCCAGATTCACCTGTGTTCGTGTGGGCTACAGCACATTTACCTCTTTTGATCTTTTGCAGCTGGCAGCCTCCTCAAGTATTTCCTACAAAGCAGGTGCTTATACCAAAATCTTAGCTTAAAGATGGCTAAACAGAACACTGCCTTTCATGCACGATTGGTGCTAGCATCAAGTCTTCTTCGAAGACAAGAATTGTATAAAATCGGTGCATTTGGGAAGAGGGGAAAAACTTAGGTTTAGCACTTCCCGGCTGAATCCTGCAGCTAAAGTATGTCGCTAGCACGCAATCCACGACTTCGCGTGTCCAAAGCAGCCGGTCAGCGCCCACTCTCGTTCTTTCTGAGGACCTGCAACACACGCCTTGGGCCATTCGCTTGGCCACGCCGTCCATTTGCGGGACCGGTGCATTCAGCAGGTGAGTTGCTTTGCACTCTCAGCATGATGTACTCTGGATCTGAAAAGAGGCGTCTACGGACGCGTAGTCAAGCTCATTATCTGGCACTGTTTGCATGGCCGAAACTCCTTTGCGAACACCTTGGCCGCGCAGCCTCGAAAACAATCTTCGACCGGAAAAGTGTCATGCAGGGTTTGAGCCCGGGCCTACCGGCCTGAAGGCCGACGCCCGCTTACTCTGCCACCCCTATGCATTTTGGCAGGGGGAAAAAAAGCTAGCTCCTCACTATTATCTTTCATAATTGTTGCAAGAAAAGTGGGGTTGACTCGAATAGAGGCTATTCGCATTGCACGTTCATAGGACCTCCAGTCTCGAAACATGAACCGACAGAAGACATTGGGCTGATAGCCACACTAGGCAGAGAGACTGTAGTGTACAGCGGCGACGTTGCGTTGCACGTGCAACGCAACGGCAGAGTCATACGAAGCTACAGTTCCGGACAGCGCGTGGTTATTACGGGCAGCAAGAAGGGAGAGTGCCAGCAGTGACGTGAGGAAGCCAACCGCCTCCGCAACAGGGGTTACCCATACTTGAATTCTAACACGCATACAAACACCCACCAGGGTGAAGGAGGAAAGGACCGGGAAATGCCGCCGAAGAAGAAGGCTAGGAAGTGGACGTCACCGCCACCGCAGTCAGGAAGTAGTGATGGAGCTGCAGCAGTTCCTGGAGTCAAGGTATTCTTGCTTTCACTGCCGCGTATACTCAGGTTGTTGACCATGGTATCTTCAGGAAATTGACATACTACCGTGATTTTCGCCCACGTTCAACACTTCCACACAGGATGAAGATGCAGTGATGCGACCCTCGAACGAAGTGAGTGAGGAGACGTTGGCATCGATGATCGCCGAGAAGAAGAAGTTGAGCAACAAAGAGGAGAAGCTGGACGCCCACATCCTCATCCTTAGACGCTGTCTGCGGGAGAATAGACTTGAACCTGCAGATCTGGGCGATACTCTCGATTACTTCTTGACGGGTACTCCTTCCGCCACGGATGTAAAGATCACGTTGAAGGAGCTGACGGACTCACAGCAGTCAGTCCAGAGACGACTGGTGGACCTCCAGAAGCAACTGACCTTTCTGTCAACCACGGCCGAAGCACCCCCCCAGGTATGAAATTACACTGAACTCGTCTACTCCAAGCCCACGACGGTCAAAGGTGGTGCAATGAAGATGTAAAGCTGCGGTCGGTGTGGCAGTGGCGGGCACAGAAGCGCCTTTTGTTCGGCACAAATTGATGACCGGCTGGAACACCTGTACATTTGTCAACAACGCCGTCTCCAGTAGCATTCTTCCAATGCTCACAAAACTGCAAACCCGCAAACCAGCCATCCAGGACCAGCATGCCGTAGTTGCCGGATGGTAGTCGTGGAAGTAGAGGGCAGAAGTCTACATACAGCACACTCCCATGACATCGCGCTCTTTCTTGGCGTGTGAAAGCGCGTTCGTCGACTCTGTCTCCTGCTGCGAAAAAGAGTGCTCCTGCTCCTCCCTCGTGTTCCTTTTGAGTGCCGGAATCAGGGATTTATATAGCTTTTCCTCCTCTGCAGAAAAGTCTTTTTCGCCCTCGGGGTCCTGTGGTGGATCCAAAATTAATTAGAATTGGTAGTCAAGAGGCAAGCACTACCAGGGCAGCCCAGCCCAACCCAGTGTTGGAACAAGAATCAGACGAAATGGCTAAGCTAATCTTGTAAGAGAGGGGGGGTCTGGGGGGCAGCGCCCCCCAGCGCACGGTACGGCACAGCGAAGAATTTCCGCACCGGTTAACTTCTAGTATTGAATCCAAATTCAGTTAGAACCGGTAGTCAACGTCTGATGCCGAACCCCAAATCTAATTAGAATCGGTACTCAACGTCCAATTTCGGATCCTGAATTTAATTAGAATTGGTAGTCAACGTCCAATTTCAGATTCTAAATTTAATTAGAAGTGGTAGTCAATGTCCAATTTCGAATCCAAATTCAATTAGAATTGGTAGTCAACGTTTAATGTCGGATCCAAATCTAATTAGAATTGGTAGTCAACGCAATTTCCGATTCCAAATTTAAATAGAATTGGTAGTCAACGTTCAGGTTTGGCTCCAAATTTAATTAGACTTGGTAGTCAACGTCTGATGCCAAATCCAAAAATTAATTAGAATTGATAGGCAACGTCCAGTTTCGGATCCCAAATTTAATTACAATTGGTAGTCAACGTCTGATGCCAAATCCCAAAATTAATTAGAATTGATAGGCAACGTCCAGTTTCGGATCCCAAATTTAATTACAATTGGTAGTCAACGTCCAGTTTCGGATTCCAAATTTAATTACAATCGGTAGTCAACGTCTGATGCCAAATCCAAAATTTAATTAGAATTGGTAGTCAACTTCCAATTTCGGATTCCAAATTAATTACAATCGGTAGTCAACGTCTGATGTCGTATCCAAGTATATTTAGAAGTGGTAGTCAACGTCCAAATTCGGATCCCAATTTGAATTAGAATTGGTAGTCAACGTCCAATTTCCGATTCTGAAATTAATTAGAATTGGTAGTCAACATCTAATGTCGGATCCCAAATTTAATTAGAAGCGGTAGTCAACGTCGAATTTCCGATCCCAAATTTAATTAGAATTAGTAGTCAACGTTCAATTTTGAACCCAAATTTAATTAGAATTGGTAAAGGGGGGGTAGACCTATTATCCACCCGATTTTTCCCCCGGAAATTCCGCGAACATTAAAACTAGTGGCGTTAAAAATTGCTATTATCCAGGCTTTATCCAATGCTTATCCAAGGGCTATCCAGGGTTTATCCAATGCTTATCCAAGGGCTATCCAGGCTTTATCCAATGCTTATCCAAGGGCTATCCAGGCTTTATCCAATGCTTATCCAAGGGCTATCCAGGCTTTATCCAATGCTTATCCAAGGGCTATCCAGGGTTTTGTTGCAGGGTGGTGTTTTTTTCCTTCGCGCCTTCGGCGGTGGTAAAACCAACCTGTCCGGTCGAGTGTTAGTGGGTGCCCTTAGACATTTCTGCTTGTCTAGGTTAGGAAGAGTCAACATCGAAGGATCGAAAAGCAACATTGCTATGAACGCTTGGCTGCCGCAAGCCCCCTTCCCTGTGGCAAAATTTTTCTGTCACCTCCGGCTTCATCCCTTGAGCAAAACTGAGGGATTTTGACACAAGGCACTCCCGCGACCGTTCTTTGGCCGCCGGGCCGACGTTCATCCCCTGCACTGGATGCGGTAGAAGTCAAGGAAGAAGAGCCACAGAACAACCCACAGGTTGACATACCATTCATATCTCCACACCAGTTGCACCTGCACCGGGTCCGACCAATGCTGAGTGCACTGAGACAACAGAAACTAGTCCACACCAGCCAGGAGGAGCGGCGCTTCAGCCGTCCTCTTCACAGCGCCAGCAAAGCAAAGCGCACCCACAGGGTGGCAGAGTGTGCTGGTTCACAAAACACTATACCAAACCGCGGCCTTGAGAAACCATTGATCAGCCTCTTCCGTTTCAACAGCTCTTTTTTTTTGTTTTCACTCTCTTTTTTTGCTTGCTGGCAACATTTACATTCTACACGTTCCACACTTCTTCTCACTTGGTGTGCTGTTGTAACACTCACAGCGGGTGGATAGGCCCACTTCCATAAAATTTTAATTCGCCGCTGAAAAATTAAAAAGTTAAATTTATCTCCAAAACCAGTCGACCTATTATCCTAGGATAATAGGTCCCCCTGGATAGTAGGTCTACCCCCCTTTAGTCAACGTCCAATTTCCGATCCCAAATCTAATTAGAATTGGTAGTCAATGTTCAATTCTGGATCCAAATTTAATTAGACTTGGTAGTCAACGTCTCGCCTCCCACCACCCCCTTTGGCCCTCCCGCCCCTGGCCCTCCTGCCTCCTCTTTCCCCTTCCTGCCCCCATGGTTTCGCCATGGCTTTCGCCATGGCTTCGTCCCCGTCGATTTCTGCTTCTTCTCGGCGCCTGGGCGATGGTCGTGGCGCATCGACGCGTCCTTTGCGTCTTTTCGGTACCGGCTCCGCCGCGGAGTCTGATTGCCGCTTCTTCGCTGGCGTTGGCGCCGTCTTCCCGACCTTCGCTGCTGGTGTCGGCGTTGATGTTGCGGGTTCTCGCTCGTCTTCCTCTGCTTCCGGCAGAACGAGCACCACGTTCTCACGTTTCGCCTGTCTCGGCGCTGGCGCGGGACCCTCCGGCTCCGCCTTCCTCTTCTTCGTTGTTGTTTCAAGAAAGTTTACCACGATTACCATTTCTTCACCTCTCGCCACGGCCGCCCGGTGGTGCCCTTTCCTGCAGCAGTGCCCGGGTCTCCTACTCCTCAGGTCGGCGTGTTTCTTACAGCAAAAAAAGGCCAAAATTCGCTTTTAGCGCCTGCTCAGTTGTAATTCTTATCGGAAAGTGCGAGATCGTCATTTCCTCGTTTTCAGTGTCCCAGGACGGTATTTCTGCCCTCTCGGAGCTTATTTCGCCCGGTTTGCGAAGAACTCAAAATGAGTCCAAAATTCTCACTTGGTAGTGAACAAAAAAGTTCTCCGCCAAGGATGGCGACGGGGAGGCACAAGGAACCACCTCACCTGTTCTCAAGAACTAACCCGAGGCAGGTATCCACCGTACCGATAACCGATAACCGATAACCGCCGTTCTTTCAGCCCATGGTCCAGAGGTTACCACACCCACACAGGGGTTTGGGGTCGGTGGTTCGATTCCCGGAAATCGTTTTTTTGGGTTTTTGAAACAGCCCCAAAACTGAACTTTTGTCCATCTGCACGCCAGATTGGTGTGCGAGCGAGGGCGTGCAGCCATACCCGGCAACGGTCCGGAGGCTTGAGACCTTCGGCGGATACCTGTCCGGCATGGAGGATGAGGCGTACAAGGCGCCCCACAACATCATCAACGCCATCTTAGCCGAGAACACGGCTGACGGTTGGGTTCTCGAGGATCCTGCCGACGACATCCGCAGGATGATCAGAGCGTTGAAGAGAGCGGCGCCTGACCCTGAGAGTGGCGAGCCCCTAGGCGCCGCACAGTTCCGTCAGATCTTCGGCTTCGTGCGGACCGTTGGCGAGTACGGCGCGGCGCTGCAGCTGCTGGGTGAGCACTTTACTCTCCTAAGGGCATCCAGCATGCAGTCGATCCTGACGGAGGATGTCCGCGTCGGCGAGGGCGGCGTGAGGGTTGAATGGACTATGTCCAAGGCAAAAGGGACGTGCAGTAGATACCTCACCTTTGAAAGCATCAATCTGTTGCCCCCTTTGCTCCTGCCTAACGGACCCGACGGCGTGCCAGAGTCCATTCGGTACTGCCCTGTCGAGGTCTTTTCCCTTCTGAAACTCATGGCCAAGGGAGACGCCTCTTGTGCCCGTTTCCCGTCTATGCCTCGTTTAGGGATGCCCTTCGCGGGACCGCGGGGAAGCGAGGCATCCTGCAGCCGCTGAATGACGGCGACGGCTCGGGACGGACGAGGGCGCGTTTTCTAACCCACAGTGCCCGGATAGGTGGTTGTTGCACCCTTCTGAAGTCGGGTATGGACCCCATGCAGGTTCAGAAGATGGGTGATTGGGCGTCGGGAGATATGGTGACCCACTACGGTGAGAAAGTCCTAAGGGACCCGGGGTGTGTTGAGGCGGTTCGTTTCTACAACCCGGTCTCGCTCGCCCACTTTTACACCGCTCGGACCCGAGTGGGATGACCGGTATCTTCCTTGCTCCGGCTCCCCTCGTCGTCAGAAGTTTTGTTTTTCTTTTTGTTTTGGTTGCGGTCCCTGGCCTGCCGGGGCCGACGCGGTGAAGGGTGAATCCCACTAGACATGCGAGGTGAGCGGCCCCGACGGCCAGCATTCGCAAGCTGTTGCGCCCGCCATTGCTTAGAGCGTCGGACAACTGTCGTGGTTGTTGCCGCCGCGCAAGCCGCCACCGTTTGGCCACGGCTCGCACGCGCAGCCTCGCAGGGAGACTTCGCCGGTCGGCTCTGTCCCATAGCTTGGTGGGCCAGTTAAGGGCCGTAACCGTTAGAGAACTGTTTGTCGGAAGAGCGCATTAAACATACGTTAAATTAGCGGAATGAGAAGGGAACCACGGCTCCGAGTGACCCATCTCGAGGGAGGTAATTTAATTCGGGTTTGATTGAACCAGCCGTCAGCCTGCCAGCCAGAACGCCTCCGATTGCGGCACTATCGGCGCAGTCATCCTCTGTGACAGGGCCGCGGTTCGCGCCGCGCCTCCGACGTAGCGACTTCCGCCCGCCGTAGTCGCGCTTTCTTCGTGTTTACTCTGTCGTCCCCTCCTGTGTCTTCCCTCATCTACTGAAAGAAGAAAATCCGCGATCTGTCCGGCTAGTCAAGAATTCGAGAGTTTCGTGCCGCTTATCTTACCCCTTCCTCTTTGTCTGACTTGCGCTACTACTTCGCCAAGGCCGATGTGCCCGAAGGAATGCGAAGAGTTCAGCCTTCCATACGCATAGACGCCCCAGTCATGTCGTCTCGTGCCCAGAAAGTTGCGTTTCTGCACGCCCACTATGCCTGCTGCGTGAGCAGTCTACACTTCTTGCAACGTCACAACGTGGTAAGCCACAACTGACAGGTGATAGATACAGCAGGGTAGCCAGGTTTGAAGGAATCCTGCATTTTGCGTTGTTTTGTGATCCTCTGCGTTATTTTCTGATTTGGATTGACCTTATGTGATATCATGTGATTTTTCTGGGGCAGGCCCCGGCGGTCGTGATGGGCGACTTCAACACGGACGTTGAGCGGTCGCCGGCGCTTCGGCATGCCCTCAGCAACGGGTGGACGGACGCAGCGCAGCTGCAGGCGGCGTGCGAGGGAGGACGACCGCCCAACACCTACACGGGCACGAACACGTCCGGCACGCGCATCGACTACGCCCTGATGAACCGCGCGGCCGCGTCCGCCTTTGTTGCATGCGAGACGATCGGGGTAGGGAGCGTGAGGGGCCACCGCTGCGTCCGGATTCGACTCGCGGTGCAGGCGTTCGAACAGCAGACATGGAGGTTCAACGTGCCGCGAGCGATACCCGTGAAGCCGGCAGGTAGGGTCGTCGAGGTCCCGAGGCTGGATGCCGTGTGCGCCGCCGCCCGCGAGTCCGCAATGTGCGAGCAGTACCTGCTAGACCGCAGCGGGATGCCTGCCTGTGAGAGACGTGCGCACACCGGCCGCGGAAACTCGGAGCTGAAGATGACTCGCGTTGCGGCGAGGAGTACGCCGGACCGGGGCGTGGCGTGCGAGACGGAGCTGAGGCACGGGAATGCGATCCGGCGTCTGGAGCACTACGTCTACCAGCGAGCTCGCCTAGAAGCGTCCGGACCATTCCAGGTGCCCCAAGAACTCCGCTTGTGCTGGCTGCGCTGTCTCGCCGTGATCCGTGGCGGCGGGGTCGGCGAGCCGCCCCCCTCCGACCCGCCGAGCGCAGAGGTCGCCCGCGTTTACTTGCACGACGTACGACTGCGCAGTGCGAGATTCAACGCGGCTGCGGCGAGGGTACGGAAGAGGCAGCAACAAGAGAGGCAGCTGACGATGTTTGGGACGGATCGCCGGGCTCTTGTGTCGATGCTGCGGGGGGGTCCGGGGCAGGCGGCCGATGCGGTGCGGACAGCGGACGGGCGGCTCACCGCCAACGTCGAGGAGATGGACGAGGTGCTGCAGGAGGCGTGGGACCCGATCCTGCGCATGTACGGGGAAGGACGCCCAGAGCCCGAGTACGAGGCGTTCCGCAGGGCCTTCGAGGGTTTTATTCCCCGCCGCCAGATGGACCTGCGGGATGTGACCGGGAGCGAGCTACGGGATGTGCTCAACAAGCGGAAGAAGAAGACTACGGCGTGTGGGGTGGACGGCTGGCGTTTGGACGAGCTGAAGGCCCTGCCCGACGAGCTGCTGGACGGGTTCGCGACGCTTTTCAATCTGGTGGAGGAGCGAGGGGAGTGGCCGAAGGGTATGCTGACGTCGTTGGTGTCGCTGATACCGAAGACCGACGACACCTCGCCAACGAACTTGCGGCCAATCACCGTGACGAGCTGCGTCTATCGGTTGTGGGCCTGCAGGCGTTTGCAAGACGTCATGGAGTGGCAGGACGGCTGGATTCTTCCGTCGCAGCACGGCTTCCGCAGAGGGCATCGGACGGACGACGTCCTCATGGAGCTGACGACGCTGATCGAGGAGACGCTGCTCGACGAGTCGAAGTCACTATACATGGTCGCACTCGATTTCGCGAAGTGCTTCGACCGGGTACCGCAGGGGATCGTTCTCCGGCTCGCCGAAGAAATAGGCCTCGACGCGCGCATCCTGCGCCCCCTGCGCGCCATGTACCGCGGCATGAAGCGACGGTTCAAGCTGCCGCTCGGCGTGGGCTCCGAGTTTGAGGTCACCAACGGTATCTTGCAGGGGTGCCCACTTTCGGTGATCCTCATCAACGCCTTGCTGTCGATTGTGCTCCGAGCGGTGTCGGCGCGCGTACCGGAGGTTTCGTCGGAGTCGCTGGCGGATGATGCCACGCTCTTCGCGGCGGCGGAAGCCGAGCTGCAGCGGGCGGTCGACATCGTCGCGCGGTTCTGTGCCCTGACCGGGATGCGCCTGAACATGGCGAAAACCTTGGCGATGGGTATCCATGCGGGCTCGACGCAACAGCGCAGGCGGCGTCCGTACGCCAGCGCGGTGAAGGTGGACGGCGAGGCCATAGCGACGGCGACGGCTGCGAAGATCCTCGGGGTGCGAACGAGTGTGGAGAGCGTCCAAACGGGTCGGGCCAACGATGCGCGTCTGAGCGCACATGACGGTCTGATAGACAGGCTGGGCACCTCGAAGCTTCCGTTCGATGTCCGCTGCGAGGTGGCGAGTTCGAACGTGCTCAGCAGTGTCCTTACCGGGTGCTCCTACGAGACGTACACGCAGACGCGCCTGAAGGGACTCCGGACGCGGATCGTGAGGGGCGCTTTTGGGAGCAAGCACCCGTCGAGGAACGTGACGGCGGTGCTATCGATCTTGGCGAAGGGTCACCGTCTGGATCCGATGATCGCTCGGCCGTACAGGATTCTGTGCGCGTTATTCGACACCTGCGAGAGGCTGCCACGCGTGTGTGCGCGCATGCGGAACATCGTGAGGTTGTACGAGCGGCACGAAACGTTTTTGCCGAGGGCGCGCCTGGGGCCGGTAGGGATCGCCATTGCGGATGGGCTGTCGGTCGCGGGCATTGGCTTCGAGGGCGGGGATCTCTGTTCTGCGGCGCTGGGGGGTCGTCGGCTTCTCGGCATGCAGCGAGGCGAGAGGCACCACGTCGTCCGAGCGCAGCTGCGGCGGAAGGTGTGGTTGCAGCTTGCGCGACAGCGGCCTTCGTACGACGGAGTGCAGGCCGGGGTAGACTGCGGGCGCACGAACGGGCTGCGTCTGACGGCGGCCGACGGCGGTGTGAGGCGCGCGCTGACCGTCATCCTGTCCGGGGGTGTTTTCCTTGCGGCTCGGTGGGGGCGGAATGCGCGTGCGGGGGAAGATCGGAAGGTTCGGCGAGCTCTCCCGCGTCAACGACGGCGTCGTCGACGACGTCGACCGCATCAGATGCGTCCGGTAGCTTCGACGAGCAGGCTGACGAAGACGGAGGCTCCTCCACGGGTGAGCGGCGCCCGCCGCCGGACCGGTGTTGCAGGGACTGTGACCGCCACGCCCACGACACGGCGGATCACTTGTGGTGGGAGTGCCCTGCGTACGACGAGATTCGCCGCCGCCCCTGCTTTGCTGAGCTCATGCGGGCGGACCGTGCGCGGTGGCCGTCTTGTACGCGCGTGCACGGGGTAATCGTGGAAGGCGCGCCGGTCGACGCGGCGGCCTTGCACCATTTCATGGCGTCGGTGTACGTGGCGCGCGAAGAGTCAGAACGTGGCCGTCTGGCAGCGGTACAGCCGATCCACCCCTGGAGGGCGGCAACGTCGCGGCCGGCGGTCCGACACCTGTTTGACTTCGGGCGCCTACCGGATGAGCCGCCGAAGTGGCCGTATGGGGGACGGACGATGCGGGCGATGAAGGGCTGGCTGTCGGCATTGCAGTGGACGGACACTGGCGAAGTGTCGAACATCGAGTTGGCCGTCGACTTCGAGGTCTTCACCGGGCACGACATCCTGGGCCCCCCGAACCTCGCCGCCAACCGAAGGGGAAAAACCCTTTGGACGATGCTAGCGACGCTGTGCCGCCTGTGTCGGGAACTGCAGCTGCCGTCGCCGCTTCCGGCCGAACAGAAAGACCGGGTGGGCTCGATGAGGACGCTGGGGGCGCCGATGCTGTGGGGTGGTCTGACACCGCGGCCACATTTCGCTGGGGGGGAGGAGACGTTCGAAGTCTTGGAGATGAACTTCCCGCGTGCGGCGCTCGGGGACGGGAAGAACTGGGGCGGGGACGTGTTCCCGCTCTATGACGCGACGAGGCGAGCGCAGCGTTCGGCGCGCTGGGCCGAGCCCACACCAATGCCGCAACGACCACGCCTCCCGGTGCTCGTCCCGGAGTCGCAGGCAGACCCCCTGCTCCGCTCACAGTCCGTCTGTCACGCGTGCGCGAAGCAGAAGTGCGCAATGTGCTCGGGCATGCGGAGAAACTACAGCCTTGTAGTGGACCAGTGCTGCCAGGTGCACCACCAACCGGACGACGGCCTGCGCATTCAGTGCTGCCGGGCGCATCGGCTGACGCGATGCGGGACCTGCCCGAACGCTGACGCGTGCTGCGGACGGGGGCATCACAGGGGTGGTGCTGGCCGCGACAGCAGCAGTGGCGACGGGGGTGGCGGTGGTCGTGGCGGCCGCTGCCGCGGCCGTGGCCGCGGCCGCGGCGGCCGAGGCGGCGGAGACGACAGTGACGGAGACGGTGGCGGCGGCCGCGGCACTGGTCGCGGCCGCGCACGCGGCGGCGGTCGCGGCAGCGGACGCGGCGGGGATCGCGGCGGCGGCGGCGGTGGCGGTCGCAGCCTAGGCGAGAGCGACGGCCTCACAGGCCGGAAGCGGCGCGCGCCGTCCCCACCTGGAACACCTACCAGCCGTGGCCGGAGGAGGCGGACGACGAAGTCGCCCCCGAAGCGCGCCCCCCCGCCAGCAGGCAGGAAGCGACCCGCGCCATGCACCCCCACGGCCTCTCCCGCAGCCGCGCTGCGCGCACGACGACGACGACGCGCCGATCTCGGCGACGACGGCACTGGCCTCGCCGGCCCGAACACACCGCGCCCACCCGGCCCCGCCCGGCCCTCTTCGATGCAGGCCCTGACTCGGGCCATGATTCTGCTAGTTTTTCGCACTCCGATGAACTCGGACTTGACTCGCGCCCACTGCGCCCACTGCGCCCTCCACGGGTCGCGCAACGATCGCGCCCTCCCGCCGGCTCTTCCCGGCTACTCGCGTCCTCCGCATCGCAGCGTGGCCTATCGGCGCAAGCGAGAAAGCGAAGATTCCGATTCCTTTTCGGATTATGAAATCGTCAGTAATTTCCAAGAACAGTTGCAACCGACTAGAGTTGCGCCGCGCCGAAAGCGCGGAAAAAGTGACCCTTCTGGCGTCACGTAGCGAAAAGCTGGCATAGTGTGGTACTCATTTGCTTGCAAATGACTCCCCACTAACGCAATAAGACGACGAAAAAACGTGAAAAAGCGTGAAAGAGAACGAAATTCTGGGAATTTCTGGGAAGTTTTGTGGAAAAGTGTGCTCGTCCAATGTAGCCGGCCACCCCATTTTATGACACTTTTTCGTGGAATGAGTGGTATGTTAAAACCTGCCTCTAAACGCGGAAATTCGGTGTTTTTTGGATTTGTCGGTCTCTTTTGTTGCCCCCCTGGTCATCATGAACCCGGATCTTCGTTTCTCCCCTCCGGGACGTTGTGTTTTCCTAGCCAAGAAACGTTTTTCTCGAAAAGTTCTATTTTTGCGCGCGCGCGGAAATTTTTGGGGGTCAAAATAACATGGGCACAAAAAAAAAAAAAAAAAAAAAAAAAAGACTTTCTACCCGAAGTTAAAATCAAACGCACTATTCATCAAACAGATCCCTTTTCCCCCACCAGTGCCAATTTGCTACCCGGGAGAAAATTGGCGTGGCCGAATTCGACGTGCGGGACGAGCTTGGTCTAGATGTACTGTATTGGACCGGCGATGAAAGGGTTAAATATGCCCGCCCAGCCGGCCATGTTCGACTCGATGTCGGCCGAAGTTAGCAGTTTTCGGCGATGGACTTTTTTGTCATTTTTTGCTAGCGTATTGTGGTTCAAAGGTTCGGTGTTTTAGGGTCTCCGGTTGACCATTGAGGCTGGGAGTCGGGTAGTGAGGGATGTAGGCATAATTACTCTCTTTAACTACGGCTGGTCAAGTTTGTAACTGAAGCGACCGACACCAAGAAGAAATTCGCTTTTTTCGCAAGTGCGAGCACTGTACCCACCATAGTCACCACCATGGCAACTCCTCAGCTTGCGCGGGTTGCGGCAAAGAAGTCGGAGGGCAGTCGAAGAACGTCTTCTCGAAGGCCCGTCGCCGAGTGTCACCTGACATGCTTCAAGGACCTGACAGAAGACTAAATAGAGGCAGGCATACCCGAAGCTGCGGCGGGGGCAAAGAGCTGAGGAGGAGCCCAAGCTTTGTCGGGTCGTCGTGTTGTGACGTGTCGATGTGGCCGGTTGCAATCAACTGTTGCAACGCCATTCGGATGCAATGGGTTCCGGGCGACTCCGCATCGTGTCGCAGCCTCTGAAAGTGCACCCAGTCGCTGGTACGCAGCCATTGGTGCATCATCCAGAAGGTCACCTCGAATATAGCTTTGCACGTGTAACGCTCGGATTTCGACGGACCTTCTTCAATCGGGATCACTTTCGACAGCACATCCAAACGTCGAAACCTCGGCCATCCTTCGAGCATGGCGCCTTTTTATTGTTTGGTAAGAATGAAAGCCATCATGAGCCAATTCACCTACCCCCTGATCGAGTGTAATCGAGCGTAATCGTTTGGATTAGAATGCAAAGAATCTGTGGCGATAATCTGCATCGCCGACGGCGCGGTTATCTCTTCGCACGTGAAGTGTCATGCTTTCGCCCTCGTCTTGATCGTCGCGCTCAGGCGCGCGTTTGGTGCTTCGCTTCTTCTTCGATTGCTCGTCGAGGTTCATCGGTTGCGCGTCGACTTCTGCTTCTTCTCGGCGCCTGGGCGATGGTCGTGGCACATCGACGCGTCCTTTGCGTCTTTTCGGTACCGGCTCCGCCGCGGAGTCCGATTGCCGCTTCTTCGCTGGCGTTGGCGCCGTCTTCCCGACCTTCGCTGCTGATGTCGGCGTTGATGTTGCGGGTTCTCGCTCGTCTTCCTCTGCTTCCGGCAGAACGAGCACCACGTTCTCACGTTTCGCCTGTCTCGGCGCTGGCGCGGGACCCTCCGGCTCCGCCTTCCTCTTCTTCGTTGTTGTTTCTTCACCTCTCGCCACGGCCGCCCGGTGGTGCCCTTTCCTGCAGCAGTGCCCGGGTCTCCTACTCCTCAGGTCGGCGTGTTTCTACAGCTGTCGCACGTCGGCATGCCATGATCGAGGCATCGGTGGTGATGGTTGCGACAGCACTCCGCTGTCGTCTTACACGTGGCGCACTGCGTCATCCGGTGCTCGGCACACATTTTTACGGCTAGGCCATCACCCTCCCTGTGATGGGCCTGGCAGCACCACGCCACCGACTTGCCCCGGCGCTTGCAGACGTCGCACTTCACCTTTTGGTGCTCGTGGCACACCCGCTCACCCCACTTTTCGTGTCGGGGAACCCCTTCCGGCACGTACCACGGATCCCCTCCGACGACTGCCGACTTCCTGCCTTTCTTCTTCTCCGTAGCGTCGTTGAACACCGCCCATCTCGCCGCACGCTCCGCCCTTCCACCTCCGTACGTCGGGAAAAGATCCATCCCCACGCCTCGCCGTTGAATCCGTGCCGAGCCGTCGTCAGCTGCGTCTCGAGCACTTCCATCGTCTCCGTACCACCACGGAAGATTGGCCTCATCTCGTACCCCGTGAGGCACGGCGGGGCTCCCACCGTTCTCAGCGACCCTGTTGTCCCCAGTTTCCTTCCCGGCAGAGGCGGTTCGTCGCCGTTCCGCTCCAGCGCATCCCCGACGGTCTTCAAAAGCCTTGCGAGTACCCTCGCACGCATGCTCAACGGTGTCCCGTCCGTGGTTGCTACGACACTGCCTGGAAGGTCCAATCCGGTGTATACTTACGAGACGTCACCCGCCACCGACCAGCACATCCCATCCAGCCAATACTGCAGCGCCCGGAACCACCTCTCTCCCCCGACCGCCGCGAAGGTCCCCGGTCCAGCGATCGCTTCGAAATTCAGCCGGCGCGGGGGGCAGTCGTCAGGGTGCAGTTGTCTCCAGGGGTGGCCGACCGCCCGGTCTCTTCCGTCTCTCTCCAGCCGTCGTCTCTCGTGCATGACCTCCGCCATGAACGTGTGCAGCACTTCGATGCTGACTCGACTTCCCTTCGGCAGAATCCCGTGTTCTTGCAGGCAGGGGGGCCAAGTCGAGCGATCCGCGCCAACAATTTCGGCATATTGGTGTTGCCCTCGGATTCGTTCGTACGCCCGGCACTGCCACCAAATGTGGCCCAGAGTTTCTTCCGTCGCCTCGTCACAGCTTGCGCTCACGCTTGGCAGCATGTGATTCCGTCATCACCGACCCAGCTACGACCTCGGCAACGTCCCGCGCGGCCGTCAGCGTTGTCGACGCCTTCAGCCCGTAGGCATTCGTCGCGTTGAAGTCTACACCTGCCCGTACCCCTCCGAAGTCTGTGCGCCTCTTCTCAAGCTCCCCGAGTCGCCAGCCGTGAATCGCCTTTCTCAGGGTGTGCCCTCGCTCCCCCTTGCTTTGCCGTACCAGCCTCAGCACATTCCCTGCCCCGTCCTCGGCGTCGTCGAAATCTTCCGTCCATCGTATACCGAGCTTTTTTGCATGCTCGGCCGCAATACCGACCGGTCCCCACGCGCGGACTCTGCTGCCATACGCCCGTCGAACTGTTGCGACGCGGGCCCTCCACGCCGGCCTTTTTCGGCACACTTCTGCGATCATGCCGAGTGACCGATACGGCAGCACTGCGTATGGGTCGAGTAAGTGGGCCTTGTTGAGAATGCCCAACACGGCCTCCTGCGCCCTATGCATCCTCACCGGGTCCCAGACGCCTCTGAGTAGTGCTGCGGTGAACTTCCCCAGCCCTCGCACCGTCGGGAGCGCGAACTCGGAGCCGTACGTCGCCGCCGGTAGTACCGCCATCGCCGCTAGCCCCGACCTCTGCGCCCTCGAGATCGGTACCTCTGCACGCTGGTCGTAGCGCAGGTCCGTTGTTCTTCGTGTTCGCTTCGTGCCGACTAGACACCCTACGATGGTGAGCCTCCTTCGTCGCGATTAGTGCGCCGCCTACCCGCAACTTCGCTTCATACCCCTTCGGCGTCCCAAAAGCAAACGTCTTCGGTATCCCGATCGACATGCCGGTGTTCGAACAAAATCTGTCGACTTCCACCAAGGCGTTCTGCAAGCAGGCTTCCCTGAGACGCGACAGGAGGGTGAGGTCGTCCGCGAATGATTCGCTCGTCACCCCCCCCACGTCGTCCACCCTGCGCACCACGATGGACAGCAGCGCGTTGAGGATCACGCTCAGGGGGCAGCCCTGCAGTATCCCATTGGTGGTGAAGAAGACACCTCCCACTCCCATGTGCAGCTTGTACCGCCTCCGTAGTCGCGCGTAACTGTCCCGCAGCGGCCCGAGGATTCTCTCATGGAGGCCCAGCTCGCCCACCAGATCCCAATCGAGCGTAATCGAGTGTAATCGTTTGGATTAGAATGCAAAGAATCTGTGGCGATAATCTGCATCGGCGACGGCGCGGTTATCTCTTCGCACGTGAAGTGTCATGCTTTCGCCTCTTTAGCTCGTCTTGATCGTCGCGCTCAGGCGCGCGTTTGGTGCTTCGCTTCTTCTTCGATTGCTCGTCGAGGTTCATCGGTTGCGCATCGATTTCTGCTTCTTCTCGGCGCCCGGGCGATGGTCGTGGCACATCGACGCGTCCTTTGCGTCTTTTCGGTACCGGCTCCGCCGCGGAGTCCGATTGCCGCTTCTTCGCTGGCGTTGGTGCCGTCTTCCCGACCTTCGCTGCTGACGTCGGTGTTGATGTTGCGGGCTCTCGCTCGCCTTCCGCTGCTTCCTGCAGAATGAACACCACGTTCTCACGCTTCGCCTGTCTCGGCGCTGGCGCGGGGCCCTCCAGCTCCGCCTTCCTCTTCTTCGATGCTGCTTCTTCTCCTCTCGCCACGGTCGCCCGGTGGTGCCCCTTCCGACAGCACAGTTTGGGCCTTCGACTCCGCAAGTCCGCGAGCCGGCTGCAGTGCGCACACGTCGGCATGCCATGATCAAGGCACCGGTGGTGTCCGTTGCGGCAGCACTCCGCGATCGTCTTGCACGTCGCGCATTGCGTCAGGCGGTGCTGCGCGCAGAACTTCACCGCAAGGCCGCCGTCTTCCTTGTGGTGGGCCTTACAGCACCACGCCACCGACTTGCCCTGGCGCTTGCAGCGTCGCACTTCACCTTTTGGTGCTCGTGGCACACCCGCTCACCCCACTTTTCGTGTCGGGGAACCCCTTCCGGCACGTACCACGGATCCCCTCCGACGACTGCCGTCTTCTTGCCTTTCTTCTTCTCCGTAGCGTCGTTGAACACCGCCTATCTCGCCGCACGCTCCGCTCTTCCACCTCCGTACGTCGGGAAAAGATCCATCCCCCACGCCTCGCCGTTGAATCTCGTGCCGAGCCGTCGTCAGCTGCGTCTCGAGCACTTCCATCGTCTCCGTACCACCACGGAAGATTGGCCTCATCTCGTACCCCGTGAGGCACGGCGGGGCTCCCACCGTTCTCAGCGACCCTATCGTCCCCAGTTTCCTTCCCGGCAGAGGCGGTTCGTCGCCGTTCCGCTCCAGCGCATCCCCGACGGTCTTCAAAAGCCTTGCGAGTACCCTCGCACGCATGCTCAACGGTGTCCCGTCCGTCGTTGCTACGACACTGCCTGGAAGGTCCAATCCGGTGTACACTTCAAAGTCGATGGCGAGCTCTGCCGTCGAGACGTCACCCGCCACCGACCAGCACATCCCATCCAGCCAATACTGCAGCGCCCGGAACCACCTCTCTCCCCCGACCGCCGCGAAGGTCCCCGGTCCAGCGATCGCTTCGAAATTCAGCCGGCGCGGGGGGCAGTCGTCAGGGTGCAGTTGTCTCCAGGGGTGGCCGACCGCCCGGTCTCTCCCGTCTCTCTCCAGCCGTCGTCTCTCGTGCATGACCTCCGCCATGAACGTGTGCAGCACTTCGATGCTGACTCGACTTCCCTTCGGCAGAATCCCGTGTTCTTGCAGGCAGGGGGGCCAAGTCGAGCGATCCGCGCCAACAATTTCGGCATATTGGTGTTGCCCTCGGATTCGTTCGTACGCCCGGCACTGCCACCAGATGTGGCCCAGAGTTTCTTCCGTCGCCTCGTCACAGCGTCTGCACAGCCCGTCACCTCCCCACAGCTTGGCAGCATGTGATTCCGTCATCACCGACCCAGCTACGTCTATAATATCTGTTGGGAACAACGAAATGAGGCGCAACAACCAGCGAAGACAGAGCATCTCCCAACAAAAGTACGTGCGCTAGGCTAAAGGCCGGCGCGGGGCGAGACTGGAGGCAGCAGTTAAGGCGAAGCTAAGTTCGGGTGAAGCAAAGTTCTGGTGAAGCAAAGTTCGGGCGAAGCTAAGTTCGGGTGAAGCTAAGTTCGGGCGAAACAAAGTTCGGGCGAAGCAAAGTTCGGACGAAGCTAAGTCGAAGCAAAGTTCGGGCGAAGCTCAGTTCTGGTGAAGCAAAGTTCAGGCGAAGCAAAGTTCGGGTTCTGGTGATGCTGAGTTCGACGTGTGGTAGCAAGTTTGGCCTGTGATGAGCCTGATCAGATGGCAAGTTCGGCGCCAGAGGGGAGACCCCCCGGGCCCGGACCTCCCCCGACTCTGTTTCCCGGGGTGACCCAAATACCGCGAGATACTGACTCTGAGTAACTGAGAGACTCCGCAAAAACGCAAATTTCGGGCACATTAGACCCCGGAACGCAACAAACCTCGAAAATCTTCGCCCGGAAAAGTGTGATGGGCGGGGTTCGAACCCGGGCCTACCGGCCTGAAGGCCGACGCCCGCTCACTCTGCCACCCCCATGATTTTGGGCAGGGGGGGGAAAAGTTAGCTCCGCACTAGTATCTACTCCAAAAACAAAACACTTTTTCACTGAAGAAAAGCCGGGTTGGCTCGAATAGAGGCTATTCACATTGCATGTTCATAGGACCTCCAGTCTCGAAAAATGTACGAAGTTCGATTTTCCTTTAGGCCACAGCCCGGCCAACATCCTCGTGACATCCACGTTCGTTTGACCGGAAATACTCCCGTCAGTACAAGTGCCCTAATTTTAAGAAACCAAGAGTAGTAGTAGTAGTAGTAGTAGTAGTAGTAGTAGTAGTAGTAGTAGTAGTAGTAGTAGTAGTAGTAGTAGTAGTAGTAGTAGTAGTAGTAGTAGTAGTAGTAGTAGTAGTAGTAGTAGTAGTAGTAGTAGTAGTAGTAGTAGTAGTAGTAGTAGTAGTAGTAGTAGTAGTAGTAGTAGTAGTAGTAGTAGTAGTAGTAGTAGTAGTAGTAGTAGTAGTAGTAGTAGTAGTAGTAGTAGTAGTAGTAGTAGTAGTAGTAGTAGTAGTAGTAGTAGTAGTAGTAGTAGTAGTAGTAGTAGTAGTAGTAGTAGTAGTAGTAGTAGTAGTAGTAGTAGTAGTAGTAGTAGTAGTAGTAGTAGTAGTAGTAGTAGTAGTAGTAGTAGTAGTAGTAGTAGTAGTAGTAGTAGTAGTAGTAGTAGTAGTAGTAGTAGTAGTAGTAGTAGTAGTAGTAGTAGTAGTAGTAGGAATTGGTACCGGCTCTTCTTGTCTTCTGCTTGATCGGGCAAAGGATGCACAACACTTCGTATCATCGAAAGCTCCTCACTCGGCAAAGTGTTGAGGATTGCTGATGCAGAGCATGCAAAACATGAAAGGGAACTAAAGGAACCGATGTAACCTAACAACTGACAAACTTGCGAACGGGATAGATGGAATATGGTTTGGGCGTATCAACGCCTACCATGACGATCACCGGGGCAAGGGAGGGCGGGAAAACTTTTTCTTTGGAACTAGCTGCAACGTACCTGTCTATTTCAGGTTGAGTCCGAATAGGAATCAAGCTAACTGGACAATCCGATTTACCAATTCCCTCAGTAAACTAAAAGAATTGGTACCGGCTCTTCTTGTCTTCTGCTTGATCGGGCAAAGGATGCACAACACTTCGTATCATCGAAAGCTCCTCACTCGGCAAAGTGTTGAGGATTGCTGATGCAGAGCATGCAAAACATGAAAGGGAACTAAAGGAACCGATGTAACCTAACAACTGACAAACTTGCGAACGGGATAGATGGAATATGGTTTGGGCGTATCAACGCCTACCATGACGATCACCTTCCATCCACCCCGCCGCCAGTAAAAAAGTCCATAACCGCCTGTGTGACAGAAGCAACAGAGCCTGGTGTCAACGATGACAATGGAACACGCGAAGGGAGATCCGCTGGATTCCCCTCACTCCGCACCCAGCGCACTGAGAGTGCGCAGTTGAGGGCCCGCACTCTTGCAAGCCCAGAAACCACAGAATTGTTTAAATTGGAGTCACGTAGAGAAAACCCCTTCCGGGCTACCCCTTGCACAGTGGTATTGTCAACCACCACGTCAATGCGTCCTCCTGCGAAGGTGTCGGGTATCGACTTTACTACGCGCTCGAAAGCCATAGCCTCGAGTACGTTGATGTGCAGCCTGGAATCCTCAACAGACCACAGGGCACCCAAAATAGTGACCTCCGCTGTGCGAGAGTCGACCAGGACACCTCCCCAACCCTTCTTGCTCGCATCCACAAACGCGGTAATCGAAGGGGTAGGGATCTTCTTCGGCACCACCCGCGGTTTCATGACAGCGTCGATCCATGTCTGCAACGACGACCGGATACAGGGGGACAGGGAAACACGCTCTGCTGGCATTCGCGTTCCCCGATTCAGAGAATTGGTTATCCTCCGCATAAATTTCAGCGCAAACCAAAATGAACCGGGGAAAACGCCCGCGATTGCCGACGCGTGAAGGAGCCTGCCTCCCAACGTTTCGATTTCGCCCGCCGAGAGCGAAGAAGAACTGAGCTCGTGCCGCGTTGATACAAGTTTCTTACGGAGCTTGCTGCTCGGCGAGACCTGTGAAACGCCGTGTCTCCAATCGACGCCTATGAACTCGTAGCGCCGAGATGCCGTCCGTGAATCGGCTTCCTTCCACGTGAGCGAGCAGTCCGCGGCTGTCTGATCCAGCCGCCTCGTCGCCGCCAGTACGTCCTGCTTCGCGCCTGCGTACCGGATGTTGTCGATCCAGACATGAACGACAACACTGTCTTCCACGAGTTCTGGCAGCACAAAATCCGGATGCCCAGCCGAAACCGCCGCCAGCGTGTGCATCAGCTCAGGTGCACAGGCATGACCCATCGGGAGGCGGTTCAACTCCCACCAGCTGCCGTCATCCGCAGTGAACCGGAACAAGTGCCGCACGGCCTTCGGGATCTCTATCGCGTAGAACCCGGTTCGAAAATCGCGCGTCGTCCCGCACTCTTCATGGATCGCCCCGAAGTAGCGGGATACGTGAGCCAACGGTACTGACGCCTCGTACCCAGCTGCTTCAGCCGCGCGGTTGCCATCAAGTGTCCAGAGAATAAACCGCTGCCGAAGAGAACCGTCTTTTTCTTCAAGAACGGTGAACGGCACCGACGTCCACGTTCCAGGGCCCGATGCCTTCGCAGCTACGCCGCACTTCTCCAGCTGCCTCGCATGACCCGCCTCGAACCTCGACGGGGATCCGAGCGACGGCAGGACACTCTCCACGTCTGGATAAAACGCCCTCCGCCATGTCTCGTCGAAGCGCGCGCGAACACTAGAAGTCATGCGGGCGCGCAGTCCATTCACGTCCATCGGTTTCACAGAGGCCACATGCAGAGGAGACTGCCTTTCTGCCGACGTTCGAGGCAGCCGGGTCGAGCCGCCGCGACGTGTCACGGAGTGCGCCCTCAGTGTGACAAACACCGGATCCGATCGAAGTCGGCGATTCAAAGAAGCATCGTTGCATCCGCAGTTCTGAGGACCCGGGCGAGGGCTAGCGGATTGCCTCCGTATCGGAGCGTCGTCTTGGAGATTGCTCCCGGCCCCCCCGGCTCTTCGTGCTTGGCCAGCCGGTTGACCAGGTACAACGGGAGTGGCATCCCCCTCGCAATGCAGTCGTACAAATGCGTCACTGCGCCCCTCTTGATCGAGTGCGCCGAGTACTTGCGCATCTGCGGAGTCCGCGCCCACATCGCGTCTATGCCCGTCGTCGTCAGGGAACACAACTTGGGGAACGGCGCACTTTTTCGGTACATCTCGGAGAGCTCGGACGTCAGAGCACCGACGATCACCGCGTACCTGGATGGCTTGAAGGGATCCCGCCGCCGGCCCTTCGGTGTCTGCTGCCAGTCGACGATGATCTCCTCTGGTGCGACTGACAGAAACTGGGCCGACGACAGATCCGCCACCTCGGCCCATCTGGACGCCGTCTTCCAGGCGAGCAAAGCACACATCTTCACATCTAGGGCTTGCGTTTCCGCCCACTGCACCAAAACAGCCTTGTCCATCAGCAATGCCTGCGTCAGCGGCACCGCCGCCCCCGAATTGCGGAGCGCTGAAGCCATCATTCGCAGTGGCTGATTGTCCAGCCCCATCGCGCCAAACGTCGCCGAAAGCGCCTTCGTGTACGTCAAGAGGCCCTGCGTGCGTACACCGGTTGCCGCGACAAAAAGGCAAGCGTTGTCCGCGTTGAGCGGAAGCTGTTGCTGCGACGTCCATGCAGTGAGGCGGCGCCACAGTCTCCGGCGATCTTGCAGAGTAGTCTCCGCCCACATCCGCTGGACCAGAGCCACAAGCCTCGTCTCGGCCTCCGAACGCGATACCCGCGTTTCCGTCGTACGGATTGTGCGACCAGAAGCGCCCACCGATAGCAACGCCCGGACTGCACGGCCCATATTCGTCGGTAGACGTGGTTGCATCGCAACGATCTGGGAGTCGGTGGACTGCCTGAGGAGGTGAAACGTTGGTTGCGGCGATGGCCCCGCCGCGCTAAGATCCTGGGATGGAACGGCCTTTGGACGAAGAACTCTGGGGGGCATCGGGAGAGAACGAAGAACGTACTTGGTCGATCGAGGGGGTACCGTTGTAACTGGCAAGTGTGGGAGGCTTGGCCGGGGAGCCGCCAGTCATTTTTCCCCGGCCTTGACGTTTCCCTGCTTCCAACCGGCCTTGCTTCTCGGTTTGAAACCGAACCTCTTCCTTTCGGTTCGGTGTGCGTCTTTCTTCCAACCTGCCGTTGCGCGCTCGAGCTCATCATCGTCGCGCTGCCTCATCCGCTCCAGCAATTCCCGACGAGGCGCGCCTTCCTCCACGAACTTCAGCTGAACTCGAAGTTGCATCAGCAATTCCTGTCCTAAGCGTACTTGTTCCACGCACTCGAACCAGCTCTCGAACTGAGCAGACGCCAGGAGCCAACATTTCAGCGCCGAGAACGCAGCGTCAAGCTGCTCCCCACCCGGCAGGTGCTTGCGCCCAGCCACATACCGCACCTCTAAAGCGAGAGCAAGTCCCTCGGGGTCCCGCTCCAATGCGTCACGCCACTTCGTAACGTCAGTCTCCTCAACTGGAAATCTTGTCGGCTGCGCGGTACTCGCCTGGGGGGATGCACGGCCCGCCATTGCCATAACTACCTCTCTCAATGCCCTCAGCTCCGCCTTTAGGTCGCTGACCTCATCCGGAACGAGCTTCCCGCCTTCGACCGCGCCTGGAGGTGTCAATGGATCCGGGGGCGCCTCAACGCCCTCCTTTCCAATACGAGGCAGAGGAACGTAAGATTCTTCGGGCTCCGACGGCTCAACCACTGTAACTCGCCGCCCCGCCCCAGCCACCGACGGCACTTCCGGGGCGTCTTCCTTCCAGGAGCCCGCCGCTTTCATTACACGGCGGAAGAGTGGCTGGTTGACCAATGAGGCCTCTGCCAGAGTAGCCGCCAGCTTCCAACCCTCCCAGGTTCCGACGACACTGGCTCCAGGAGAACCAGCTCCATACTCCAGGAGGTCGCACATCACCTTGTGCGCTAGCGCCCTGTCGTCCCCGAAGAAAAAGACCGCCCACTCCTCCACCTCTGAAAGGCGGACGTTCCGCCGGGCGAGGGTCGGCCCGACCGACTCTTCAAACGCGTCACGCACATCAGCCGGAACCGCAAAATTGGCGTATCCGGTCTGCGACTGTTTCGAAAACGGAGGCATGGAAAACTTTTTCTTTGGAACTAGCTGCAACCTACCTGTCTATTTCAGGTTGAGTCCGAATAGGAATCAAGCTAACTGGACAATCCGATTTACCAATTCCCTCAGTAAACTAAAATAGTAGTAGTAGTAGTAGTAGTAGTAGTAGTAGTAGTAGTAGTAGTAGTAGTAGTAGTAGTAGTAGTAGTAGTAGTAGTAGTAGTAGTAGTAGTAGTAGTAGTAGTAGTAGTAGTAGTAGTAGTAGTAGTAGTAGTAGTAGTAGTAGTAGTAGTAGTAGTAGTAGTAGTAGTAGTAGTAGTAGTAGTAGTAGTAGTAGTAGTAGTAGTAGTAGTAGTAGTAGTAGTAGTAGTAGTAGTAGTAGGAATTGGCAGCTAGCTTCTGGCCTCATCGCACTCGGTCTCGGCTTAGGTCTTCGGTCATTGTACTCAGGGTGGGCTTGGCTACCTACGCCATCCGGAGTATTCATCATCGGAAAGGGGAGGAAAGAGAAGTCAGACAGAACCTTGATAACTTGCAACTAGCGAATGGGATAGAGTGTGCCTGTTGACCATGTCAATGGGCCAACCAGGCGAGATCACAATGGGGGCAAGGGAGGGCGGGAAGAAGAAGAATTCAGTCTCAGAAGACCCACCTCAGCCCACCCGAAGTCTCCTGTTGTAGGCTCGGGTGGTGTGCTCATCCTGCCATGCGCTTTGCTCCAGTTCCTACCGTGTACTAAAGGAATTGGCAGCTAGCTTCTGGCCTCATCGCACTCGGTCTCGGCTTAGGTCTTCGGTCATTGTACTCAGGGTGGGCTTGGCTACCTACGCCATCCGGAGTATTCATCATCGGAAAGGGGAGGAAAGAGAAGTCAGACAGAACCTTGATAACTTGCAACTAGCGAATGGGATAGAGTGTGCCTGTTGACCATGTCAATGGGCCAACCAGGCGAGATCACAATCCATCCACCACTCCGCCAGTGAAAAACGTCCTCACCGCTTGTGTCACCGCCGCCACGGACTGAGGAGTGAAGGCCGTCAAGGGAACCCGGGATGGGAGATCAGCGGGATTTCCTGCACTCCTCACCCATCGAACCGATATAGCGCAGTTCAAGGACTGCACCCGCTTCAAACCTGCAACCACCGCGTTGTTCAACACGGAACTCCGCAGACACGCACCTTTCCGCGCGACTCCTTTGACGGTTGTGTTGTCGACGACAACGTCAACCCGACCCCCAGACACAGTATCGGGCAAGCACAAAAGAACACGCTCGAAAGCCAGCGCCTCGAGCTCGTTTATATGAAAGAGGGACTCCTCGCGGGACCACGCCGCACCAAGGATAGTCACCTCTGATGTGCGAGAGTCGACGAGGACGCCCCCCCAACCTTTTTTACTGGCATCTACAAAGGCCGTTATAGACGGCCTCGCCGCTCCGGTTGGAAGACTGCGAGGTTTCAAAACCGAATCAATCCAGGTTTGCAGAGACGCCCGCACGCACGGGGAAATCGACACGTAATCGGACGGCAGCTTGGCTCCTCGATTCAACGCGTTGGTGACACGTCGGAGAAACTTCAGCGAAAACCAGAAGGACCCGGGGAAAATCCCCGCGATGGCCGATGCGTGCAGCAGGCGCCCTCCCAAGGTTTCCAACTCATGCGCCGGAACGGTCGCAGCACCCAGCACGTAGCGCGTTTCCAACAGCTTCCGCTTGAGCTTGCGGCACAGCGCCACCTGGTGTGACACATGATCCCACCGGACTCCGATGAACTCGTACTGCCGTGAGGCAGTTTGCGAATCCGTCTCTTTCCAAGTTAGGCCGCAGTCGGAGGCGGTCCGATCCAAACGTCGAGTGGCTTCGACGACGGACTTCTTTGTTCCGGCGTATCTGATGTTGTCGACCCACACATCGACAACCACAGAGCGCTCCGCAAACTCGGGCATCACGTAGTCCGGATGCCCGGCCGAAACGGCGGCAAGAGTGTGCATTATCTCCGGGGCACACGAATGCCCCATGGGGAGACGTGTCAACTCCCACCATGCGCCCTCCGCGTCGCAGAACCGGAAGAGCCGAGTTGCGCCTGGAGGAATGGCCACTGCGTAGAACCCCGTTCTGAAGTCCCGCGTCGTGCCACACTCCTCATGTACCGCGGTAAGGTACTTGGACACATGCCCCAATGGCACGTGCGCTTCGTAACCCTGGGCGTCGGCCACACGATTCCCATCGAACGACCACAAAATGAATCGCTGGCGCAACGCCCCGTCCTTCTCCTCGATGACGGTGAAGGGCACGTTTACCAGAGGGCCCGGACCAGGCGCTCGTCTGGCGATACCGTGTTTGGACAGCTCGCGCGCATGTCTAGGATCGAGTCGGGAAGGCGATCCCATTGACGGTAGAAGGTCGCCGGTTTCCGGTGAAAACGTCAGGCGCCACGTATCGTCAAAACGCTTGCGCGCCGCCGGTGTCATCCGATTCTTCAACTTCTCCACGTCCATACAGTCGATGGATGCTGCGTGAAGGGGAGCCTCCTTCTCTTCCTTCGTCCGAGGGAGCCGTGTCGAGCCGCCTCGTCTGGTGATCGAATGCCCGCCCGACTTCTCGAAGACATCCGACCGCAAGAAGCTGGTCACAGAAAGATCGTGACCTTCCCCGTCTCCAGGGCGCGTGCCATGTCGACGAGGCCACCGCCGTACCGAATCGTCATGTCGGATAGCGTCCCCGGGCCGCCCTTCTCCTCGTGCTTGCCCAGGCGATCGACGAGGTACGGCGAGATCGGTTCCCCGCGTGCCATCAGCGCGAAGAGGTGCGTCATCGCCCCTCTCTTGATCGAGTGGGCGGAGAACCCGTTCATCGTCGGGGTCCGGGCCCAGGTAGCGTCCAAGGTCGTTGCCGTCATCGCCGAGAGCTGCCGGAACGGCGCACAGACCTGATAGAGGGCCGCAATCTCGGCGGTCAGGTGCCCCTTCACGACAGTGAACCTCGACGCTCTGAAGGGGTTGCGGCGGCGGCCCTTTGGCGTCTGCATCCAGTCGACGATGACTTCCTCCGCCGTAACAAGCAGGAACTGGTGCGACGACAGCGACGCTACCTCCCCCCAACGGGCTGCCGCCTTCCAACACAGAAAAACCCCGAGCCTGATCGTGGCCGGCTGGCCCTCCGCCCACGAAAGGAGGGTCTGCTTCTTTACCGGGGTAGCTTGGCACAGGGGAACTGCCGCGCCCGTATTGCGCAGTGCCGAAGAGAGCACACGCAGGGGACTGTTGTCGAGGCCCATCGACCCAAATACCGCCGACAGGGACTTCGCATACGTGAGTAGCCCTTGGGGCCTCACGCCCGTAGCCGCCAGAAAGACACACGCGACATTCGCATCGATCAGGAGGCCGCGCTCCGACGTCCAGGCCTGGAGCCGCCGCCACAAGCCACGGCGCTCCTGGAGAGTGGTTTCGGCCCACATCGTCTGCGCGAGGGCAGCCAAGCGCGCTTCCGCTTGCGGCACCGTCACCAGCGCCTCGCCCGTACGGATCGTGCGCCCAGGTGTCCAACCCGTCAGAAGACTGTGGACGGCGCGGCCTATAGCTGTCTGTGGACGGCTCGCCCACCCTGGCGCCTGAGAGGCCGCCGCAGACACGTTGGAGGGTCTCAGCAACGTTGGACAACCGCTCAGCAACGTCGAAGAACACGCCAATGCAGGCGCAGCTCTTGCACGACCGGGCGGTTTCGGACGAGGGAGGTCTCTCCTCGCGCGAAGGGTCTGGTGAGGTCCCACGACCTGGGGCGGGCGAACATGAAGAATTTGGTTGACTGCGCCCGGATGGGCGGACTTCGTAACTGGCATGAGTTTTGGGGGCCGGAGGACGGCCAGTCAATGTTTCCCTCCGGCCTTTCCGTTTCCCTGCGACTTCTTGTACTGCCGCCTCGGACGCTCCGACTTTTCGCGTTGTCCTCGAATCCCGGCCACGACCTTGTCGAACGGATCATCCGTTAACTGTTGGAGACCGCGCATGACGGATTTCCGGCTTATTCCCTCCTCAACGTAGACGCGCTGGGCACGGAGGTCCAGAAGGAGGTCGTTACCGAGCTTCACCTGCTCAGGGCAGCTTTCCCAACCGTCTGTCGTCGCCGCCGATATCAACCAGCACTTGAGCCTCGTAAAGGTGTCATGGAGAAGATCACCACCTGGCAAATGCCGCCTCCCAGCAACATACGCCACGTCAAGGTCCCGGACTAGCGTCTCCGGGTCAACGGCCATCTGTCCCTTCCAGTCCAACACGTTCTTTGCCTCAGCCACAAACGACCGAAGAGTCGACTCCGAAGGTGCGCCCTTCTTTACGCTCTGCAGCTCCGCCACCGCCTGGCGAAGGGCTCCGAGCTCCAATCGCAGAGCTGCACCATCGTCGACGGCAGCCCGCCTAGGAGAAATCGGAGGACTTTGCGGCGGCGTAGGTGGGCGGGGTACCTCTTGATCGTCGTCCCCTGTCCGGGCGCCTGAGTTCCGGTGCGCCGGCTTTCCACTTGGAGCTAGCTTTCATCGCAAGCTTCAGAACCGCGGGTTAACCAGCGACGCATCGGCGAGCAGGGCTGCTACCTTCCACGCTTCTAGCGCCTCCACTTTCCCGTCCAAGTCACTCCCACGTCCACGTCCAGGAGATCCCGAACCACGGCCTTCGCGGAAAGCAGTTGCTCTCCTCCGGTAGACCGCCGAAGAAGTGCATGATCCACCCGCTCAAGTCCGAGAGGACAATGTACCGCCTCGGAAACGGCTTTCCTACTAACTCTGTGAACGACAGAGTGAACTCCTTCGGCAGCGTCCATCCCTGGTAGCCCGATGAGGACTGCTTGTAAAAACGGACGCGCGGGGATCATTAGGCATAGAAGAAGAAGAATTCAGTCTCAGAAGACCCACCTCAGCCCACCCGAAGTCTCCTGTTGTAGGCTCGGGTGGTGTGCTCATCCTGCCATGCGCTTTGCTCCAGTTCCTACCGTGTACTAAAGTAGTAGTAGTAGTAGTAGTAGTAGTAGTAGTAGTAGTAGTAGTAGTAGTAGTAGTAGTAGTAGTAGTAGTAGTAGTAGTAGTAGTAGTAGTAGTAGTAGTAGTAGTAGTAGTAGTAGTAGTAGTAGTAGTAGTAGTAGTAGTAGTAGTAGTAGTAGTAGTAGTAGTAGTAGTAGTAGTAGTAGTAGTAGTAGTAGTAGTAGTAGTAGTAGTAGTAGTAGTAGTAGTAGTAGTAGTAGTAGTAGTAGTAGTAGTAGTAGTAGTAGTAGTAGTAGGAATTGTTGCTGGCTTCTTCTGGCATCATCGCACTCGTTCTGAGGCGGGATCTGCAGTCGTTGTCTGGCGTTTCTCTGGCCGCACACACACTCTCTCTCTCGGCCTGGGCTCTTTTTTCCGCTTGCTCGGATCTGTTTCGTAGTGGGTCTCTCCCACTTGACGGGATCGTCCCGTTTCGCCCTGGCCACTCCAATCGAAAGAGAACGGTGAAAAACCAGTCAGGATGGAACTCACATAAAGAACAAACGAAGGGGAAGAACACCGACCATGAGGCAAGCTATGATCGCCGCTGGGACGACGTCACGCGGGGGATGGAGGGTGGGAAAAAGAAAGAGGAAGGTGTGACTGACATTCTTTGATCCTGCTGGGTCTTTTAGTTTTGCCAGAGTGACTGTCTACTTGAAACCCCGCCTCCTCCCAAAACTCTTCTGGTGTTGGTTTGGGTGGGTGCTCATCCTGCCATGCGCTTTGCTCCAATTCCCACGGTAAACCACAGGAATTGTTGCTGGCTTCTTCTGGCATCATCGCACTCGTTCTGAGGCGGGATCTGCAGTCGTTGTCTGGCGTTTCTCTGGCCGCACACACACTCTCTCTCTCGGCCTGGGCTCTTTTTTCCGCTTGCTCGGATCTGTTTCGTAGTGGGTCTCTCCCACTTGACGGGATCGTCCCGTTTCGCCCTGGCCACTCCAATCGAAAGAGAACGGTGAAAAACCAGTCAGGATGGAACTCACATAAAGAACAAACGAAGGGGAAGAACACCGACCATGAGGCAAGCTATGATCGCCGCTGGGACGACGTCACGCCACCTGCCCCCCCGCGAGTAAAGAATGCCCTCACCGCAAGTAAAAGTCGCTGTCGATCCTCTTCCGAGGCGTCAGCAGCAAGGGCGACTCTTGAAGGGACATCGGCCGGGTTCTCCTTCGTGCTGATCCACGAGATGGACCAGGAACATTTCAAATCCCGTAGTCGAGTCAACGCGTGCACAACTGCGTCATTCAATGATTTGTTCAGCATGCAGTTCTTCTTTCGTGCCACCCCGACTACGGTAGTGTTGTCGACATGAACGTCGACTGCGCTACCTAATACTGACGGGGGTAGCGCATCCACGGCTCTCTTCAGAGCCAGTGCTTCTAGCGTGTTGATGTGGTGCCGAGCTTCCTGCTCGGTCCATGTGCCACCCAACACGGTCAGCTCTGCTGTCTGCCGGTCAACCAGGACAGCGCCCCACCCCAGCAAGGAAGCGTCCACGTAGACCGCGTACGGACGGTTCGTGGACGGACGCGTGAACCTTCTGTTCACATCGACAGAATCAACCCACGATCGCAAATCTCTCCGTACGGAGGCCGGCACAAGCACAGTCTCTGATTGGGTGCGGGTCCCCTTGTTGAGGCCGTTCGTTATCCGTCGCAAGAACTTGACGGCGAACCAGAACGAGCCGGGGAACGCGTTCACGACTGCGCTCGCATGGAGCAGGCGACCGCCGAGCGATTCTAAATCGCCGGCGGTGGGGCTAGACAAATCCACGGCCCGGATCTTTTCGATCAGACGAGCCGCAGGAGAGACGGTCTTCCGACCGTGGTCAAAAGTGACCCCTATAAAATCGTAGCCCGAGGAAGCGTCGTTGCTATCCTCGGGCTTCCAAGAAGCATGGACCCGTGCGGCCAGCCGATCAAGTTCCTCGGTCTGGCAGAGCACTGCGGCACGGGACCCACTTATACGAATGTTGTCCACCCAGGCATGGACTGTTACCCCGTCGGCCGTGAATTCAGGCCCAACGAAGTCTGGGTGACTTGCTAACGTTGCTGTTAGCGTGTGCATCAGCTCTGGTGCACACGAGTGTCCCATCGGCAGCCTATTTAGGACGTAGGCATTGCCTTGTTCATCGAGGAAACCGAAGTTCTTTCGAGCCTCCTCCGGGACTTCGACTTGATAAAAGCCACAACGCAAATCACGCGTTGTGGCGCACTCGGACTCGACTACGTCGAGATACCCGGAGACGTGGCCCAATGGTACCTGAGCCACGTAGCCTTGGCGGCTCAGCAAGTCGTTAGCCTCCTGCGTCCACAGAATGAACCGTTGGCGCAGGCGGCCCGCCTTGTCTTCCACAACCGTAAAAGGCACGTTGCGGAAAGTACCCGGCGTGTCGGAAGGCGACGCGATGCCAAGCCTGACGAGCTCAGACGCGTGGGAGTGCATGAGGTGACTCCTCCTCTGCTGGCCCTCGGAAGAGTTTCCTTCTTTCGCGCCACGAACGGGGGAAAACGTGGCGTTCCAGACCGAGTCAAATCTGACGCGTACGTCAGGTTTCATCCTGAGCCGGAGCGCCTCCGTGTCCATGGCCGGCACCGCCGCCACGTGGAGAGGTGCCTCCTTTTCCGCCTGCGACTGTGGAAGACGCGTGTTATGCGCACGTCGGGTAAAGCCGTGGACCCGACGGCCCACAACGTCGCTCAGCGGAGCCAGATCATCCCCTACGTGCGGCGGCAATGCTGCAAACCCAGAGGCGGGCACGGCTGGCGGAGCGGGTAACTCTTCGGCGGGCAGCAGATCTGCCACCCTGTACTCCGGAACGCTCTGAAGCGCGGAAGTCATGGGGAAAAACCCCCCTGGAGAAGGCGCTCCTCCTGCAAAGGCCGGCACATTCAAAGCATTCAGGGAAGAATTAAAAGGAGCGCCGGCCTCCCACATACCAAAAATAGAAGGGGCGAACCCCGTGACACCTAGCGGTGCCATCCCTGGTTGCACAGGGGTTGGCAGCGAAAAAGGGCCTAGCCCATCTACCACCCTGGGTGCCATCCCGAGGGCAGGACTCCACTCACCCACCGCGAAACTTCTCGCCCCCAAAAGGTCCTCTTCCGGGCCGGGTCGCAGCGTACCGTCTGAGCACGCTACGTGTTCCCCTGACGGGAAATCGCCAACCGGACCGGGTCGCTGCGCATCGGGGCATGAGTTGTCACACCCAACACCACCGCTGTGGCCGATGTCATGCGCCGCGTAACCGCAGGTCGTTGCGCCTGCGGGGCCTCGCGCTGCGTCGCTCTGCGAACCTGAATCCGCGCTGAGTCGCTGCGCTAAGGGTCCCCCTGCATTCGGGGAAGTGCGGGCTGTGGCACGGGTGTCAGACGAAGAGGCAGTGCCTCGCTGGTGTTCGTCAATGACCATTCCCGTGGGGTTGGTTGACTGGTTGTCGGTTGGTCGGGGAGGGAGGAGGGGAGCGTTCGGAAGGTCGGGCTGCCGCGGAGGCGTCACCGCTTCGCCCTGGTCGCGCTTGCGACGGCGCCGAACCGCGGGAGGGATGCGCCTCCTCCGCCTGCGCGGCCTCTCCTCGGAAGGCGGTGCCCCGCTGACCGACTGGCGGCGCTCCCACCAGAGCCCAGCCGCCGCCCTGTCCAGCGCGTCCTCGCTCTCCAGCTGCAATTGCATCTGGAACTCCTTCCGCGAGAACCCCTCGCGGGCGCACACGAACTCGATGCGCAGTTCCCGCAGCAACAGCTCTCCCAACGACACGAACTGACGGCGACCACGCCACCCCTCGAGCGACTCTGCGACGTAGAGCCACTCCCGCAAGGGCTCGAACCGACTCTCCAACGCGCACACGCAGTCGGACCCGAACGCGTGCCCCGGAACAACATACTCGAGCTGGAGCTCGAGGATCACGTCCTCGGCGCGCTGACCGCACCCGAGGTCCCGCCACACATCGCTCGTCCTCCGGTCTCTCATCCCGACATCAGCGAAAAAAGAGAAAAGGGAAGCGTGTCGCGTGTTTTCTCGTGTCGTGGGTGTTCGTGTGCTTTACCGAAAAAGGAGGTAGAGAAAAAAGAAAGAGGAAGGTGTGACTGACATTCTTTGATCCTGCTGGGTCTTTTAGTTTTGCCAGAGTGACTGTCTACTTGAAACCCCGCCTCCTCCCAAAACTCTTCTGGTGTTGGTTTGGGTGGGTGCTCATCCTGCCATGCGCTTTGCTCCAATTCCCACGGTAAACCACAGTAGTAGTAGTAGTAGTAGTAGTAGTAGTAGTAGTAGTAGTAGTAGTAGTAGTAGTAGTAGTAGTAGTAGTAGTAGTAGTAGTAGTAGTAGTAGTAGTAGTAGTAGTAGTAGTGTAGTAGTAGTAGTAGTAGTAGTAGTAGTAGTAGTAGTAGTAGTAGTAGTAGTAGTAGTAGTAGTAGTAGTAGTAGTAGTAGTAGTAGTAGTAGTAGTAGTAGTAGTAGTAGTAGTAGTAGTAGTAGTAGTAGTAGTAGTAGTAGTAGTAGTAGTAGTAGTAGTAGTAGTAGTAGTAGTAGTAGTAGTAGTAGTAGTAGTAGTAGTAGTAGTAGTAGTAGTAGTAGTAGTAGTAGTAGTAGTAGTAGTAGTAGTAGTAGTAGTAGTAGTAGTAGTAGTAGTAGTAGTAGTAGTAGTAGTAGGAATTCTGCTTACTGGTCTGTCTGCGCCTTTTGTGTTCGCTGACGTAAAGTCTGCGGGATACTTCTTGATGACATGACTGCAAGAAAGAACGAAGAGGAATCAAACCATCCAGGGTAAACCTATCACTTACATTGCGTAGGGGCAAGATGAAAATACCCGTCCAGGGGACTTACGGAAATAAGCTTGTCTGGACAAGGTCACAGGGGGAAGGGAGGGTGGGTTTCTTCCCGTCCAACGACACCCCCCCCAACCACCTGGTTCTTGGGTGGCTTGACGACTGCGCAGCAGCATTCCCGCAGTGAGACTGTAAGAATTCTGCTTACTGGTCTGTCTGCGCCTTTTGTGTTCGCTGACGTAAAGTCTGCGGGATACTTCTTGATGACATGACTGCAAGAAAGAACGAAGAGGAATCAAACCATCCAGGGTAAACCTATCACTTACATTGCGTAGGGGCAAGATGAAAATACCCGTCCAGGGGACTTACGGAAATAAGCTTGTCTGGACAAGGTCACTTTCCACCTGCCACATCGCGAGTGAGGAACCGCCGTACCGCCAGTTCCATGGCCGCCACTTTCCCTCTCGTCAAAGATGTCAGAGGAACGCGCGAGGGAAGATCGGCCGGATTGTCCGCGCTCTTCACCCATCGCACCGATAGGGCGCACCCGAGGAAACGCATACGCTCCAGGCCCTGCACGACGGCCCTGTTCAACACGGGATCTCGCACACACGACCCCTTCCGTGCCACACCCTTCACAGTAGTGTTGTCCACCACAACATCTACCCGCCCACCGGCCACCGACTCCGGTATGGCCAGTACGACCTTTTCAAACGCCATCGCCTCAAGCACATTAATGTGCAACCGACGCTCTTGCTCGGTCCATGGAGCACCGAGAATGGTTACCTCGGATGTGCGGACGTCGACAAGTACACCGCCCCACCCAAGCAAACTCGCGTCTACAAAAGCCGTGAAAGAAGGCCTGCCAGCATCACTTGGCATCCGCCGGGGGCGGAGAACAGCGCTGATCCAATCAACCAACGTTGCACGAACACACGGTGAAAGCACCACCGTATCCGAGGCAGCCCGTGTCCCCCTGTTGAGCGAGTTGGTAACACGCCGCAAGAACTTCAGAGCAAACCAGTACGCCCCGGGGAAAACGCCAGCGACCGCGGACGCATGCAACAACCTCCCACCGAGAGATTCCAACTCGTGGGCTTCAAGCGGCCGAGATAGCTCAGCTCGCGTTTTCTCTAACCTCTTCACTAGCTTTTCCGACAGCGCCACCTCCCCACAGCCGTGGTTCCAGGACACTCCCAGAAACTCGTACGTCTGCACGGCCGTGCGCGTATCCTGCTCCTTCCAAGTCAGCACACAATCCGACGCTGTCCTCTCCAGTCGCGCCGTCGCCGCCGTCACCTCCGATCGCGACCCGGCGTAGCGGATGTTGTCGATCCAGATGTCGACAACTACCGCCCGCTCCGCGAACTCCGGACGAACAAACGATGGGTGGCCTGCAGCTGTGGCTGCGAGCGTGTGCATCAGCTCGGGTGCACACGTATGGCCCATCGGCAACCGCGTCAGCTCCCACCAGTCGCCACCGTCGTCCACAAAACGAAACAAGTGCCGAGACTCCTTTGGAATCTCGACCGCGTAAAAACCCGTGCGAAAGTCACGGGTTGACGCGCACTCCTCACGCACCACTCCGAGATACTTCGAGATGTGCTGCAGCGGGACATCCGCCTGATATCCCGCCTCCTCCGCCAATCGGTTCCCCTCCTTCGTCCACAGGATAAACCGCTGGCGAAAACCGCCGTCCTTCTCCTCCAAGACCGTGAAAGGAACGCAATGCAGAGGTCCTGGCCCTGCCGCCGCGACTGCGATTCCGTGCTCAAGGAGCGACCGGGCGTGTTTCCGCTCAAAACCTGAAGCCTTCACTGCGGCCGACTCCGCGGCCCCGACGGACGGTGAGAAAGCCATCTGCCACGTCTCGTCAAATCGCCGACGCACCGCCAAGGACATGCGCGCCCGAAGCCTCGCCACATCCATCGGCGACACCGACGAGACGTGCAACGGCGACGCACGCTCCTCGTCCGTCCGAGGCAGACGCGTCGACTTCCCCCGACGAGTGATGCTGTGATTCGTCGAGCGGAGAAACTCTGCAACGGGTGTCATTACAGATGGCGCGTGACCTCCCCGGTCCGCAAAGCCCTCGCCAGGGCTACCAGATCTCCGCCGTACCGCAACGTCGTGTCGGAGAACTTGTCTGCGCCGCCGCCTTCTTTCTCCTCGTGCTTTGTGAGGCGGTCCACCAGCGCCGCCGGGACCACCGCTTCTCCGCTGGCCAGCTTCTGAAAGATGAACGTGGCCGCACCACGTTTTATCGAATGGGCGCTGAACGCGCTCATCGCTGGCGCTCTCTTCCAAGTTACGTCGAGAGCTTCGGTCGTCATCTCCGTAAGTTTCTCGAACGGGGAGCACTCCTGAAACAGCGTTGCGATCTCGGACGTCAGGTCCCCCTGCACTACTGCAAACCGGGACGGTCTGAACGGGTCCCTCTTCCGAGCCTTCGGGGTCCGGAACCAGTCTATGATGACCTCCTGTGGGGTCACCAGCAGGAACTGCGGGGAGGAGAGGGCGCACACCTCCCCCCAACGGGACGCAGTCTTCCAAGCCACAAGCGCCGCCAGACAAACCGAGCTCTCCTGAGCTCGCGCCCACCGCAAAAGCAGCTCCCGAGGTATCGGCTCCGCCTGCGCACACGGGATTGCCGCACCAGCAGCCCGCAAAGCCGACGCCAGCGCCCGCAGCGGGTGGTTGTCCCTGCCCATGTGGCCAAACACCGCCGACAAAGCCTTGGCGTAGGACAGAAGGCCCTGAGGGCGCACCTGGGTGGCTAGAACAAAAAGGCTCGCCGAATCCGCATTGGTCGGCAAGCCACGGGCCACCGTCCATGCATCGAACCGGCGCCACAAATTTTGCCGATCCCGGAGGGTGGTCTCCGCCCACATCTTCGACACCAAGACCCGCAGAAGCTCTTCCGCATCCGCTACCGTCACCGATGCCTCCCCCGCCGTGGCCGTACGGGTCGTGGCTCCAACCCTCGACGCGACGAGACGGCGAACTGTACGACCGAACACGGTCTCTCCCTCGTGCACCAACGATCCGCGAGAGGCCCCAGAACGCGTTCCTGAGGCCGTCAACTGACTTTTCCACCCTCCTGACCTCGGTATGTACC
The DNA here is from genome assembly GCA_030068145.1 of Diplonema papillatum. Taxonomy (NCBI): domain Eukaryota; phylum Euglenozoa; class Diplonemea; order Diplonemida; family Diplonemidae; genus Diplonema; species Diplonema papillatum. The sequence continues at coordinate 61,407 of JAPJBO010000146.1, forward strand.
GGCGAGGGTGGCTCTTTTTCACTGGCTTTTCGAGAACGGGCTGTGGAGGAGCCAGTCAATATCCTCCGCCCCTTCCGTTTCCCTGCTTCGGCCGCGGTCTCCACGCCTGGCGCGGCTGCCTCTCTTTCTGCGTCAGCAGTTTGGCCGCTGCCTTCTCGAGCGGGTCGTCCGACTGGTGCTGCACCTCCCGTAATAAGGCCTTCCGGGAGAGGCCTCTTTCAACGTACATGCGCTGCAAGCGCACGTTGAGGAGGAGCTCGTTCCCCAACCGAAGCAACTCGGCCGAGCGGTCCCAGTTGTCTGTCTGCGCGTTCGCGAGTACAAAACAACGCAGCATCGAAAACGCGCTCACCAACTGGTCCCCACCGGGCATGTGCTGCCGCCCAGCTACATAGGCGGTCTCCAGGTCCCTCACCAGACCCTCCGCGTCGTCCCTCATCGCGTCCCGCCACGCGAACACGTCCGTTGCCTCCGCGGCGAACTTCAACGCGGGGGGGGGAACCGCCACCTCGACAAGCTCCCTGCCGTCGACAGAAGACGGACCCGCTGGCCTCTCCCCACTGGCTACCTTTTTCTTCCCGTCCAACGACACCCCCCCCAACCACCTGGTTCTTGGGTGGCTTGACGACTGCGCAGCAGCATTCCCGCAGTGAGACTGTAATAGTAGTAGTAGTAGTAGTAGTAGTAGTAGTAGTAGTAGTAGTAGTAGTAGTAGTAGTAGTAGTAGTAGTAGTAGTAGTAGTAGTAGTAGTAGTAGTAGTAGTAGTAGTAGTAGTAGTAGTAGTAGTAGTAGTAGTAGTAGTAGTAGTAGTAGTAGTAGTAGTAGTAGTAGTAGTAGTAGTAGTAGTAGTAGTAGTAGTAGTAGTAGTAGTAGTAGTAGTAGTAGTAGTAGTAGTAGTAGTAGTAGTAGTAGTAGTAGTAGTAGTAGTAGTAGTAGTAGTAGTAGTAGTAGTAGTAGTAGTAGTAGTAGGAATGGTCGCGGTATCTCCTTGCCTGCTGCTCGATACGTCGGGGATTCTGCTGGGTCTCTTCAAGATAACAACTCAAAACCATTTCAACTAACTCCAGGAAGGTCATGGCAACTCCACGCCTGCTACGTGTATCTTCAAGCTAAGATAAATCCATTTCAACTAATCCACTGATGCGCTATCTTCGAGGCCTGTCAAGAGGAAGGAAACATGCACTGAACCTAGCAACAGACTGACTTGCGAACGGGATGAAAGGAGTGGTCCAGACGTACCAACGCCGACCAAGACGATCACCCGGGGGCAAGGGTGGGTGGGAATTTGTTTAACGTTTTAACTAGCTAAGGTTGACCTCCTGTTGGAGTGGTTCACATTGGTTCCGAGCACTGACGGCAATTCAATGCGCCAATTCCCTCAGTAAACTGCAGGAATGGTCGCGGTATCTCCTTGCCTGCTGCTCGATACGTCGGGGATTCTGCTGGGTCTCTTCAAGATAACAACTCAAAACCATTTCAACTAACTCCAGGAAGGTCATGGCAACTCCACGCCTGCTACGTGTATCTTCAAGCTAAGATAAATCCATTTCAACTAATCCACTGATGCGCTATCTTCGAGGCCTGTCAAGAGGAAGGAAACATGCACTGAACCTAGCAACAGACTGACTTGCGAACGGGATGAAAGGAGTGGTCCAGACGTACCAACGCCGACCAAGACGATCACCTTCCTTCCACCCCGCCGCCAGTAAAGAATGCCACCACCGCCTGTGTGACGGAAGCAATAGACTTCGGAGTCAGCGACGTCAGGGGCACCCGCGATGGGAGATCTGCAGGGTTCCCTTCGCTCCGCACCCAGCGGACAGAGAGTGCGCAACCAAGGGTTCGCACCCTGGCAAGACCAGAAACCACCGCGTTGTTCAGGTCTGCGTCTCGCATGCTGAACCCTTTCCGCGCTACTCCCTGCACGGTGGTATTGTCCACCACAACATCGATCCGTCCACCGGCAAAGGCGTCCGGGATCGACATTGCCGAACGTTCGAAGGCCATGGCCTCTAGAACATTAATGTGCAGCCTCGATTCCTCGGCTGACCAGGGAGCCCCCAAGATGGTTATTTCCGCCGTACGAGAGTCCACGAGAACACCACCCCATCCCTTCTTGCTCGCATCAACGAACACTGTCAACGACGGTACAGGGAGCTTCGTCGGTATTGCCCGTGGCCTCATGACCGCGTCTATCCAACCTTGCAAAGATGAGCGTATGCATGGAGACAGGGAAACTTGTTCCGTCGGCATCCTCGTTCCTCGGTTCAACGAGTTCGTTACTCTGCGCATGAATTTCAGCGCAAACCAGAACGAGCCGGGGAAAATGCCCGCAATTGCAGATGCGTGGAGCAGCCTGCCCCCCAAGGCTTCGATATCACCGGCAGAAAGCGACGAAGCCTGGAGCTCGTACCGCGTCGTCATCAGCTTTCTGCAAAGCTTGCTGCTCAGCGAGACCTGCGAGACACTGTGTCGCCAGTCGACCCCGATGAATTCATAACGGGGTGCAGCCGTCCGGGAATCAGCGTCTTTCCATGTCAGCGAGCAGTCCACCGCCGTCTGGTCCAACCGCCGCGTCGCTGCAAGAACGCACTGCCTTGAGCCAGCGTAGCGAATGTTGTCGACCCAAACATGGACAACAACTTCACCCTCAACGAGCTCCGGCAACACGAAGTCGGGATGCCCGGCTGACACCGCTGCCAGCGTGTGCATGAGCTCGGGCGCACATGCATGGCCCATCGGGAGACGGTTCAACTCCCACCAGCTGCCGTCGTCCGTTGTGAAACGGAACAAGTGTCGAACGGCTTTCGGGATCTCTATTGCGTAGAATCCCGTGCGGAAGTCACGAGTAGTCCCGCACTCTTCATGTACTGCGCCCAAGTAGTGGGACACGTGAGCCAACGGAACGGACGCAACATAACCGGCGGCTTCAGCCGCACGGTTTCCGTCGAGGGTCCAAAGAATGAACCGTTGCCGAAGAGAACCGTCTTTCTCCTCAAGAACCGTGAACGGCACCGAGGCCCAGGGGCCCGGGCCTGCTGCCCTCGCGGCTATCTCGTACTCCTCGAGCTGCTTCGCGTGACCCAAAACCAGCCTCGACGGGGATCCAAGCGACGGCAGAATGCTGCTCACGTCCGGGTAAAACGTCTTCCGCCACGTGTCGTCGAAGCGCGAGCGAACGCTTTCGGTCATGCGGGCACGCAGTTTGTTGACGTCCATCGGCTTGACTGCGGCCACATGCAAAGGGGACTGGCGCTCTGCCGGCGTCCGAGGCAGCCGAGTCGACCCACCGCGACGCGTCACCGAGTGTGCCCGCAGCGTCCGAAACGCCTGATCCGACCGCAGATGGCGACTCAGAGATGCTTCGTCGCCTTCGCGGTTCCGAGGACCCGGGCGAGGGCGAGCAGATTGCCGCCGTAACGAATCGTTGTTTCCGAGATCGCTCCTTCCGTCCCACCCGGTTCTTCGTGCTTGGCGACGCTGCACAGCGGGATCGAAACGCCACTCGCAATCAGGTCGAACAGACGCGTCACTGCACCCCTTTTGATGGAGTGCGCCGAGTAGCGTCGCATCTCGGGGGATCGCGTCCACATCGAATCCAGGCCCGTTGTCGTCAGAGAACACAGTTCGTCGAAGGGGGCACTCGCCTGGAACATCAGTAGTAGTAGTAGTAGTAGTAGTAGTAGTAGTAGTAGTAGTAGTAGTAGTAGTAGTAGTAGTAGTAGTAGTAGTAGTAGTAGTAGTAGTAGTAGTAGTAGTAGTAGTAGTAGTAGTAGTAGTAGTAGTAGTAGTAGTAGTAGTAGTAGTAGTAGTAGTAGTAGTAGTAGTAGTAGTAGTAGTAGTAGTAGTAGTAGTAGTAGTAGTAGTAGTAGTAGTAGTAGTAGTAGTAGTAGTAGTAGTAGGAATGGTTGCTGGCTTCTTCTGGCAACTTCGCACTCGTTCTGAGGCGGGGTCTGCAGCCGTTGTTCGGCTGGCGTTCCTCTGGCAGCGCTCTCTCTCTCTCTCAAATGACAGTGAGAAGGTGGGGTAGGCCCTGCTTATTGTTTCACGGTTGAACGAAGCTAGCGCACAAGGTTTGCCTGTTCTCGCACCTACTTTCCGATTTCACACAGATGCTCTACAAACTTCGGCCTGAGCTCGTTCCTGCGGTCGTCTGTTGGTGGGTTCTCCCACTTGACGGGTTCCGCCGTGGCCACTCCAGTTGAAAGAGAACGGTTAAAGGTCACCAGTCAGGATACTCACAAAACAAACGAAGGGGAACACCGACCATGAGGCAAGCTATGATCGCCGCCGGGACGACGTCACGCCACCTGCCCCTCGGCGATCGCAACTCAATTAAGGTGCGGACAAAAAAAAAAACAGAAGACACTCCCAGGTAGGAACTACGGCAGGGCTTACGCTCCGTTTTCGGTCTCAGAGAAAATACGTGTGGACCACGTGTGGGCGCTTAAGGTTCGAGGGGGAAAAAAACCTTCCCCCTCATGTGCGACGGCAAAAAAAATAGTGTCGCTACTGACTTGGCGACACCTGGATGTGCGGCCTTGACCGCTAGTGGGCCTAGACTCCCCTGCATGTGGACCAATAAATCAAAATCCACATGTGGTACCTGTGGATCACACAGGGGGAACATAATCCAAAAGAATTAACGTGTGGAAATCCACACGTTCCACACGTGGAGCGTAAGCCCTGAACTACGGGAACTGGCACACTGACCACACGATTTTAAGTGTGTTGTGTTTGTGACAGGTAGGACAAACCCGGGTCGCAAAGGTTGAGCATACCAAGCGAGAATAAGTTGAGTCCGCGACGTACTTTCCATCGAGCTAAGAGCTCCATGTCGGTGATGATCTTGTCAGCAGGCAGGTGCGCCTCCGGGAGAGCCATGGTTAACGCACGAAGAGATGGGTACGAAGGACCAGCGTGTGTCAGGTAGGTGACTGTGCCTTCAGCGTAGCTGACGGTGGCGAGTGGAGTCGGGTAGACATCGAGCCATAGCTTATCGCCGTGAAACAAGATGCCGGTTTGAAGCAGCGAGAGTGGGGTATTATTCAGCTGGAGGGTGTGTTCAACCGAGGCGTTTAAATCGAGCTTTGAGAGGACCGTCGGCTCGCCGATCTCGACCTCAGCAGGACAGGAACAAGTGCACCGCCAAGCCAGCCACACGAGGGAGTTGGCGATTTCAAGTGCATCGCAAGTGACGGGAGCGACCGTTTTGAATATTGCTTCACAAAAGCGAACCGCCGTACGGTACACGATATGCCTCCGGTTCGCGCGGATGAGCTCAGCATCGGTTTCGAGGTGTTCCGGCGGCTTCCCAAAAATTACCTGCACGGCAGCACCGACGTGGTCCATGGGCAGCAAAGCACGCAGCGAACGCTCTCCGACGGTCTGTACCACTTTGTGCTCAAACTTCACGACTTGTCCACGAATTTTTAGAAGCGTCTCCTGCACGCTGGAGTCGAGTCGCTTCCCGCTGGCTTCGATGCCAGTGACCAACTCAATGCACACCGAAACTCCCCACGACAGCACTGTCGGCATTTGTATCTGTTAATGTTGAGTTGTGTGTTTATACAAACTGAATGTGGGGCGCTCCGAATCATAAGGTCCCATCAGAATCATTAAAAGCGGACCTTCAATGCTAGAAGCAGGCATGAGATGATGGCGACGTCCATGTTATGTTCGGTGACCGTGCCTGTAGTAGTGGGGTTACTTCGTTTCCGACGATGCTAATGGGTACAGATTGGTGTCTTTCGACCTTTTGTTTGTTTGTGAAGTTCACAATGGGGTTCTCGAAAGAAATGTTTGTTTTATCGTATCTTCGAGCTAGACTTGATCTCGTGCATTAGCCAAGTGGCCCATTCTGTTTCCTGTCCGCTGTCTACTGATAGCGAACTCGCGCGTACAGACATTCTGACTGTGCTGCAAACTGATCCAAAAATTGTCTGTAGGTTACATAACTCTGTCCAAAAACTTTACTTACTGCCTGTCACTGACTTTTCTGCATCCTTGAGAGCTACTTTTTTTACACGCATAGCTACTTTTCTTGCACACACTACTTTTCTTGCATGGGTCACAAAATGTCTTCACTCCATTAGGTCACGCAAACGCTCATTATGTCACAGCTCCAAGAATATGGGACAGCACAAAAAAATGAGGATCTGCGATGCACAAAAATGAGACAAAAGTGACTAAAATTTGTTCGCCAACCAAGTAAATGACTGATGCACAACCGAAAGTGAGTCGGAACACAAAAGGAACGCTGTGCTGATGACGAAAGAGGAGGAGAAAGAGCAGTGCGAGGTGGTCGTCTGAGAGCTACTGGTGCTGCCTTTGCTGCCATTGGCGTCTAGGACTCCGGATGAGCTCGAAGTCGACTCGAGCTGCTCAAATTTCTGCGCACTTCCTTATCGGCATAGTGGTCTGTCCCCGTAGATGCTCGTGGTGTCAGGTTTCTTGTAACGGACGATTCAGGGCAAAATGGTTTACTCACGGCTTTTTTGCATGAGGCCATATTTCAGCGGTGTAAGAAATGGTGGGGAGTGACTCAATTTTGTGACCGATGCAAAAAAAAAAAAGAAAAAAAAAGATGCGGACAACGGCGTGGCACAGTCGTCACTAGACGACGTTCCTGACCTACGGGCGGGAGGTTCGGTTCCCGCCGGTGGACTTTCCGGGTCCGAGCTCAGCATCGAAGGCTCCGGATGGGCCACCCCCCGGGTACGGGCCCCGAACTTGCCATCATCCCGAACTTAGCATCAGGGTGTTCCGGGGGGGGATCCGGGGGGGGCCCTCCCCCCCGGGTACGCGCCCCGAACTTGCCATCATCCCGAACTTAGCTCCAGCTCCAGGTCCCCGAACTTCCAAACACCGAGCTTCGGCATCAGGGTTAAACGGGTTGCACAAACGCCGGACTGGGCAAAAAGGTTCGAGTTTTCGCAAACGCCGGACTGAGCAAACAACAAGGTTTCCTCTCGACTCGCAAAGGGTGGTCCTAACACCCATGTACTCTGGCCGCTCGTGCCTCCCGGTACTCGTGGCCAGTAGTAGTAGTAGTAGTAGTATGTGTCGTCTGCCGAAGCAGCCGGAGACAGCAGGCGCAGGGGGCAGGTCTTGCTTTACAATTCTCTTCTTGGAGACCCGCCCCCGGCAATCCCGACTGTCCAATCACTGTCGAGAAAGGTTTGTGCCCTATAGTGATGAGGTGGTTGACCAGGCCCCCACGAAGCCTTACACACAACACGGCTACAACACGAGGATGCAGCCCTGCTTAGGTGTGCACTCAGCCATCACAGGGCCTCAGATCTCGCTATTTGACCTGACACAGCTGCCACCCAGAAGGCCGCAGCAGTAACCTTCGCAATGAAGGCACGCGCGGCTGGACTCGTGGCCAAAAAATAAAAAACTCGAGTGCCTTTATTAATCACAGTGAATAAATAGCTCTTTTCGCGATTAGCAGTCGGCCCATTTATTTGAGTCCACCGGGGAGAGGAGCTTCATTGCAACCCTTCGGCCGCAAGCAATTAAACCGCGGTCTTGCGCAGATTTTGGCACTGACACGCGGCGCGGTGCGGGGTGCTGCCGCCACCGAGTGGGTGGGGGTGGGTGAGTGACGGCGTCGATGTTGACACAGCCGGGGCAACATACCGGCGAGCAGCAGTCGGTGAAGGTAGAGGGCAGCCATCCACAACGGCCGGAAGCGGGCCCGCAACGCAGTCGTGCACGCAGGGCAACTAGAATCCGGATTCGGGCTGAAGCAAATGGGGCACTCCTCCTGCGTTTTTGCAGTGCTTGCTTGCAGCAGGTGATGTTTTTTCGACCAACCCTCAAAAAGACGAAACATGGTCTTGTCGAGCATCGCCGTGTATGTCGTAGTCACTTTGTTGTTGCTGTCGACCTTCGTGTACGGCGAAAAATACAGCAGATCGATAGTCCGCGCTGCTTGATCAAAAACAACGCCGCGGGCTGCCCAGGCATCTCGGTCCTTCTCAGCTTCGCGGATCTTCTCAACGCATGCTGCCACGCTGTTTGTGGCCGCATTCATTTTCGCTTTGTAAGTTCGTCGTTTGCAAGAAATATCACCCCCGCCATCTTCCTAGCGTTTATTGTGGTGTGGAGGTTCGGTGTTTGAGGGTCTCCGGTTGAGCCATTGAGGGTGGTATGAGGGAAAGAAGCATGATTACACAACGGCTTCCACAACTCCCTTCGACATAAAACTGTTGCCACCGTGGACCAATCATATATATGGTACGATGCCAAAACCCCCCCCCCCCCCCCTTTGCACTAATAAAAAAAAATTTGATGTCACCCCATACTGGCCCCGAAACCCCACCAACGATTTAAAAGCTACAGTTTCTGTACTTTATTGGCTGCTCACGCGGCCGGTAAAGTGCGCCCGGAATTCATCCAGGACAAACACCCACCATAACACAACAGCGGTACCCATCCGCGAAAAGAACGCGGGCTACCCGTAGCTCCGTCAAAATGGACAGGATTAACGCCCTGATCCAGGAAGCGCGCGGGATGGCGGAACGCGCCAACCGCGACCAGCTGGATGCCGTTTTCGGCATCCTCGACGTCGCCACGACGCTGCTCCGGCGTCAGATCGAGGCGAACAGCGGGGAGCCGGCGCAACAACGACAGCAACAACAGCAACAACAGCAACAGCAGCAGCAACCACAACAGCAAGCGCAGCAGCAGCGTCAGCCGCAGAAACAGCATCAGCAGCAACCTCAACAGCAGCAGCGACCACAACAGCAACAGCAACAGCAACAGCAACAGCAACAACCACAGCCGCAACAGCAGCGACGACAGCGACAACGGCAACAACAGCCGCAACAACAACAACAACAACAACAACAGCCGCAGCAGCAACAGCAACAGCAACAACAACAACCGCAGCCGCCGCAAGGGGAACAACCGACGCCCCAGCGCCAGCAGCAGCGACAGGAGGGGACGTGGGTGGAGGTCGCCAGGCGCCGCCCCGTCTTCGACGTCAGCCCCGAGGACTGGAACGTGCCAGTCTTGGGAAGCGGCGACATCGAAGGGAAGGAAGAGGGCGTTGTTGTCGCCCCTAACGCAGACGCAGCCGTCGATGCGGTAGGTGCGGCAGCCGACGCCGCCGATCAGCTGGCAGGCTCGGAGAAGGCCGCGCGGTTCGCGGTGCTGTGCCGCGACGCGTTCGAAGGAAGCACGCTACGGCACGTGCTGATGAAGGACGGGCAAGTGCGCGCGATGCACGCCTGGACGAAGGGCGAGGCACGCCAGCTGGGCAGGGTGACGGCCCGGGCGGAGAAGGCGGTCGCCGACGGAGGCGAACCCCGGGTGGCGGCTACCACCGTCCTCGCGTTTGTGGTGGCCCGGAAACACGCGCCCCCCGGCGTCTGGGAGTGCGTCGAACGTGACCCGCTGGCGGCGATGACACGTCTCTGCCGCCGCGCTGTCACGACGGCGTACCCCAAGGCGCGGCTCGAGGCCGGCGCGATGTGGGGCTTGACCTCGCAGCGAGGCCGCCGCGAGCTTCTGGTGCGCCTGTCGTGCGCCCACGCGGAAGGCGTCGTCGAAGGCTCCGGCAGAGACGGCGGGTTCTGGCGGCCTATCGAAAAGGCCGCCCGCGACGCGATGCCCGTGGTAGCTCTCAGCGAGGACGTCTCGCGAGAGGCCGCCATGGCGATTCTGGGGAAGGCGGGCAGGGCCGGGTGCGGGCTCGTGCTCGGCACGAAGCGCCTCCTCGTGCGTGTGCGCGGCGCCGGCGGGCTGGAACAGGTGCGCGCCGCGGCGGGGAAGCACGCCGCGGCGCCGCTCGTTCTGGCGCCTCGGTTCATGGTGACCGGGGCCAAGCCGCGTGAGCACGAGGCAGACGTCGTGGCGGACCTGAGACGGGCCGGATGGGCTGTGGAGCCCGTCTCAGCGTTCGTCCGCGGCGGTAGCAGGACGTGCGTGGTAGCGACGATTGAGCCGCCGCCGTTCCGGGTGCTGGAGCGGGGGAACGCGCCGCCGCTCGTCGTGAACGACTACGACAGGAGCGAGCTGCCGCGGGAGGCCCGCAAGAAGCTGGCCGGCGCGGGGGGGCCTGTCAAGACGCGCCGCGTGAAACTGCCGGCGGCTGAAGCGGGCGCAGGCCCAGCGACTTCGCCCCCGGCTACACAAGGCACGAAGCGGAAGGGGCGAGAGCCTGAGGAGCCCGCCAAGGCGGCGACCGTGGAGCCCGGTATCCTCCAGCGGGTCGTTGAAGGAGTGGTGAACGCCCTCTCCCCGCCCCGCCAGCGCCTGCGCGTGTCTGGGGAGGACGAAGAGATGACGGGGGGACCGGCCATCGATGCGACCGCGGGCGGGCAGGAGCAGGGCGGCCACCGTCACTCCTTCGACACGAGCCGCGTGAGCAAACCGAAAAACGGCTTCACTTGCGCCATCTGCAAGGAGGAGAAGCTGCCGAAGCAGGTGCGGAGGGCGTGCAAAGGCTGCGACATCTTCGCATGCCAACTGTGCAGCAAGTGTTGACTGCCATCGCACCACGACGCCAGTGCCGGCGGGGATGCCGCCAATCTGCGCCTTCTGAGGTGCGGGGACGTCCACCCCAACCCAGGGCCGGCCCGCGCCGTCTGCCTCGCGACCCTCAGCGGGGCCTCGTTCCCACTGTTCCTGGCCGCCCAAGGGGACCGGTGCCGGTACCATGGGCACGCCCCCTGCTCTCCACGACGGCGGGCTCGCCCCCTGCCGCCCCTCTGTCCGGCTCCTCGCCTGGCGATTCGCCGCCGCACTGACGGTGACGGATTTCGCCGCGAGGCCAAGGGCCCCCGACGTCGTCGCACTTTGCGCTTGTTGATCTTCCTCTTGCTGCCTTCGCGCCACAGTGCCCGTACCGCGAGCGGTACCGCCAGGCTCCGTCTGAGAAGGTGCGGGGATGTGCACCCCAACCCGGGGCCCGCTCCGACGATCTCTCTTGCGGTGATCAACACCACCGCCTTCCCGAACCACGTTGATGAGGTGCGTAGCCTCATCCCTGCGGACGTCATCGGCATCCTGGAGACGGCGATGTCGAAGAAGCAGCAGGGCGAGATGTCGAGGTACCTGGCGGAACCATGCCCCGCCGACTCTGGAAGATGGGGATCGCTGTGGGGGCCCCCGCGACCTCCCAGGGGTGGTAACCCCAACTTCGGAACGATGGGCGGAGGTATTGGCGCCATCAACCGGCGGCCGGGGGTCGTACATGCGGTGCACAACGGCGCCATCGCGGGATCATCCGAACGGGTCCTGCACATGATGGTGGCGCTAGGAGCAGGAAAGACTTTCCTACACTGCTTCGTGGTGTACGCCCCCTGCGGCCCGAATACGATGGCAGCCAGGGAACGCCTGCTCCAGGCGGTCCTCTTCGACGCGCAGGCAATGGTGGGAGGGGCCCCGGCTGTCGTCCTCGGGGACCTGAACACGGACACGGACAGGTCTCCGGCGCTGCGGAGCGCGCTCGGCAATGGCTGGGTCGATGCCGCGCAACTGCAGGCGCAGCACGACGGCGCGGTGCGGCCTCCTCCGACTTATACGACGTCGAAGGCGGAGACGCGCATCGACTATGCGCTGATGAACAGGTCTGCGGCCCTTGCATTTGCCGGGTGCAGCACCTTCAATGTTGGTAGCGTCGGTAGCCACCGCTGCGTCTGCGTGCAGCTGTCGCTACCGGCGTTCAACCAAATGACGCTGCGTTACTCCGTGCCACGTGCGCTCCCTCCGGTGAGCAAGCCCGACGCCCCTGTGCCTTCGCTGGAGGCGTTCGAGGGGGCACTGGCAGACGGGGACGTAGAGCTGGCTTGGGGTGAGCTTTCGGCGGCATGCGAGCAGCATCTCCTCGACAGGTGCGATGTGCCGGCGGCAAAGGCACGCCCGTATGTAGGCCGTGGCCTCGCGAGGGAGCCGAGGCGGGTCCGGGCGGTTGCCCGGAGCTGCCCGGGGAAGGGCGTTACGTGCGAGGCCGAGCTGAAATACGGCAAGGCCATCACACGGCTGATGCACTACGTGCACGCACGAAGCCGCCTGGAGGTGTCCGGGCCGTTCGTCGTGCCGCAGGATCTGCGCGCTTGTTGGGCGCGGTGCATCCCGGTGCTGACGTGTGAAGGGGAACCTCCGCCGCCGGCTGAACCTCCGCCTGCCGAGGCCGCCCGGGCTATGCTGCATCGAGTCAGAGCCCGGAGCGCCCAGCACAATGCGGCGGCCAGGCAGAGCCGCGAACGGCAAGCCCGCCAGGGGCTCCGAGAGAGGTACGCCACGGACCGCAGATCGCTGGTTTCCATGCTGAGGGGTGACACCAAGCCCTCGGCGGACACTCTCAGAGCTGATGGCGGCCGCCTTACGGCGAACCTCGACGAGATGGATGATGTCCTCCAGCAAGCTTGGGGCCCCATCCTGAGGCTGTACTCGCCGGAGACCCCCGAGCCCAGCTACGACGACTTCGCCAAGGCCTTTGGGGAGCACGTCCAACACCGGCCGATGCAAGTCACCGACATCACTGGTGAGGAGCTGCGAACCATCCTTCGAGAGAGGAAGAAGAAGTCCTCGGCGTGCGGTGTGGACGGGTGGCGCATGGACGAGCTGAAAGCCCTGCCCGTCCCACTGATGGACGCCTTCGCCAGCTTCTTCAACCTGGTTGAAAAGGAGGGGCGGTGGCCAGAAGGGCTGCTGACGGCGTTGGTGTCGCTCATTCCAAAGAGCGAGGATCCATCGCCCACCAACATGCGGCCCATCACGGTCACCAGCTGCGTGTACCGCCTTTGGGCGTGCCGCAGGCTGCGTGACATCATGGCGTGGCAGGAGGAGTGGGCGCTCCCCACCCAGCATGGCTTCCGGACGGGACACCGCTGCGACGACGCCCTCATGGAGATGGCGACGCTCGTCGAGGAGACGCTGCTCGACGAGACGAAGTCGCTCGTCGTCCTGGCCTTGGACTTTGCCAAGTGCTTCGACAGGGTGCCGCAAGGGATTGTTCTGCGACTTGCGGAGGAGATGGGGCTGGACGCCCGCATCCACAAGCCGTTGCAGGCGATGTACCGCGGGCTGAAGCGGCGGTTCAAGCTGCCGCTAGGCGTTGGGGCCTACTTTGAGGTCACCAACGGCATCCTGCAGGGATGCCCGATCTCGGTCATCCTGATCAACGCGCTGTTGTCGGTGATGCTGAGGGCGGTGCCGGTGGCGTCGGAGTCGTACGCCGACGACGCCACACTGCACGCGTCCAACGAGCCCGCTGTGCAGAAGGCGGTCGACGTTGTGAGCCGGTTCTGCGACGTTACGGGCATGCGCCTGAACGTGAAGAAGACGGTAGCGCTCGGGATCCTCGAAGGCAAGACGCAGCAACGCATGCAGCGCCCCTACCGGTCCACGCTGCACATTGGCGAGGGCGACGGCAAGGAGGTCTTCCCCACCGTGTCGTCCACGAAGGTGCTGAGTGGCAGGTTGAACACCTCGACCAAGAGGTGCGACCGCACCAACGACGCACGGCTGGAGGCCCAGAGTGGGCTGATGGACGCGTTAGGTCTGTCGCCACTCCCCTTCGACGAGCGGTGCGAGATCGCGAGCTCCAGCACGCTGGGCAGCGCACTGTCTGGGTGTCAGTACACACCCTTCACGAAAGCGGGCCTGAAGAGTCTCCGCACGAGGATTGCGCGAGGGGTCTTTGGGCCGGTAAACAGGGGCACCTCCCGGAGCGTTTCTGCGGTGCTGACCGTCCTGGCGAAGGGCCACCGGGTCGACCCCGTGCTGGCGCGCCCTTACTGGGTGCTATGCTCACTGCTGGACTCGTGCGAGCGGTTGCCGGGCGTGCGCGAACGCATGAAGCGCATCTGCCGGCTGTATGGCGAACGGGGCGGGATGCTCGGACGGGGTTTGGGTCCCGTCGGTATCGCGATCACCGACGGGCTCCCCCCGGTCGGGGCCGAATACGACGGGTTTGACCTCGGCACCATGAAAGTGCAAGGGCGGGTCCTGCTGGACATGCGACGGGCCGAGCGGCACCATGTGTTGCGGGGGCAGCTGCGACAGTCCGCCTGGACGCAGCTTGCTGCGGAGCGCCCGTCCTTTGACGGGGTGCAGCACGGTGTAGACTACGTTCGCACCAACGAGGAACGCCGCCGAGCGACGGCGAGTGCTGCGCTGCGGAAGGCCCTCACGACCATCCTGGCCGGCGGCGTCTACTACGCAACGCGCTGGGGGCGCGGCGCCGGCAACGGAGACCGCCGGGGCGACTCCGGCGACGGCGGTGACGGTTCGGCCGCGTCCCCCGCCGCCTCCTCCTCCTCTGCTGAAGGGTCCTCCGGGCCCTCCTCCGGCGGCGAAGACGATCGGACCGCATCAGCTGATGCTTTCGACGAGGTGACCTCGAGCAGCGAAAGCGCTCCCCGGGCCCGTGGCCGTGACTGCCCCGACTGCGAGCTGCGGGTCCCCGACACCGCGGAGCACCTGTGGTGGGCATGCCCCGCGTACGACAACATCCGGAGTATGGACTGCTTCGCGGCCCTCGTACGGGCTGACCGCTCGCGCTGGCCCTCCTGCACCCGGGTGCACGGTGTCATCACCGTGGGACTGGATATTGATGCCACGGCCCTGCATCGCATGATGGGAACGATCCTTGCAGCCAGGACTGGGGCGAGCCTTGCGCGCTGGAAGTCCGCGCCGGTGACCCACGCCTGGGTGCTCGCCGCCTCCACACAGGCGACCGCCCACAGATTTCGGTACAACGACCTACCGGATGCGCCGCGGAAATGGAACTTTGGCGCCCCGATGATGCGCGCTCTGAAGGGCTGGTTGGCGGCGCTGCGGTGGACCACCTTTGAAGGGGTCTCCAATATCGAGCTCGCTCTGGACTTCGAGCTGTTCACAGGGATGGATGTCAAGCACTGCCCCAAGAGGCCGAAGGTTCAGCGCCCCGCTGGCCCCGTATCGGTGGCCGAACGGGGTCAGCGGCTAGGAGCGATGCTCGCAGTGCTGTGCCGCCTGTGCGAGACTCTGAAGCTGCCCTCGCCGCTGCCGACGGCGAGACTGGAGAGGGTGAAGAGCCTCCACACGCTCGGTGTGCCGCGGGTGATTGGCGGGCTGCAAGTACGTCCCGTCTTCGCGGCGGGCGCGGAAACGGCGGCTGTCCTGGAGGCCTGTGCCACGCGTGCCCTGCCCGTCGGTGGGCTGACAAGCCAAGTGTGGGGTAGGGACGTGTTCCCGCAGTACGACTCGGCTCTACGCGCTGAGCGCGCTCAGCAGTGGGAGGTGCGGAGGCCGGTGCTGACACGCTCTGCGCACCCAGTGCTGGTGCCCGCGTCGCAGGCCATGACGCGAGGGCGTTTTCAGGTCTGCGACAAGTGCGCGAAGAAGAAGTGTCCGTTGTGCGCCTCGAGCTCACAGCGCACGCCGGAGCAGTGTTGCCAGGACCACCACGAGCCCGGTGACGGTGTCCTCACGCAATGCTGCGGAGCGCACCACCTGACGCGTTGCGGCGGCTGCGCCAATGCCTCCGTGTGCTGCCGGAGTGGCCACCACCGGGCGGGAGACCGGCCGGACGACGCCGACGACGAGAACGAGGCACCTGCACCTCCGGCGGGACCTCAACCGGCACCGGCAGCGCCCCGACGCGGGCTCCGACGCAAACGCGGGGAGACGAGCGAGGAATCCTCCGGCTCCGGCCAGGGAGACTCACCAACGATCGATCGCGCTGCGCCGCTGCGGCGGCGTGCTGCGGAGGACCCTTCCGTCCCACGCACCCCCCCAGCGCGGCGGCGCCGACGCACTCAACTGCCAACGCCGCAACTCCGGGCCAACACCCCCGCCCGACGAACGCCGCCCAATGCGCAGCCCCCGGCTGCGTCCATCCGACGCGCGAACCGACGCAAACGCGAAGAAACGAGCGAAGGGTCATCCAACGATGGCTCCGGCCGGGAGGCCACAATGACACCCACTCGTAGGCCGCCTCCGCGGCGACGTAACAGACGCGTTCCATCTGCTGTGACGTAGACACGGAGTGTGCATTAGTGCGTTGCTCAGGGTAGTCGGAGGCCTGACAATCACACTAATGCAACAAATTTACACACTTGTGTGGCCCAAAACGGTTCCCAAACGGTTTTTGGCGGGCTGAGTCGAGGTAAAGGGGTCTCTGAAGGCCCACGAATAGGCCCAGGTGGGCCCAGGTGGGCCCAGGTGGGCCCCGGAGCGGGCACTCAGTGCGAGGGGGGGTGCCCCCAAAATGGGGTCATTTTCAAAGCCTCGCCACTTCTCAAGCTAGTCAAACACCTTCTGGCCTCCAGCGGGAAACCCAGACTACACAACGACAAGATCGGCTGTGTTCCGCTGTAGATAGCCACCAGCGGGTCCTCTTGAAGCCGAAGAATGTTCTCAGGGGTCTCAGATAGCCCTACTTGGCCACCCCGCCTGCAGCGCCTGCGGTGGGCAGGCACACCTTGTAAATAGAGTGGGTGCAGCAGGTGCACCCTGCCTAGAATCCGGCTTTACCAGCAATACGAATTAAGAATACAGGTTGACCCAGGAAAACGGAAACTAAGAGAGGGAAAATGCCAAAGATCACGGGTCTGGAGTTCGTGGAGTCATCGGTGAGAGCAATGCAGAAGTTGTCGCCGTTTCATGAGGAAACGAGACGTGGTCAGTCCATGCAGAGACGACTCGTAGCCAGCAGGACCTTTTGCGAAAAGGTCTCTGGTGAGGACCTGATCGGTTTCTTTCTCGCCCTAATGACAGAGGAGGAGAACGTTGACATCTGGAAGCGCCTTTCTGGTAGGCTTTCAGAAGCCTTCAACAGCCTTGACGACGAGGCGAGCCGGCGACGCATCGTGAGCGGTTTGGACTGGGCACGTGCCCGGTACAGGGCTGTTGGAATGGTCGTGGGTGACAATCTCTGAAAGAACCGGGGAAAGGCTGCCGAGATTGGCGTTGGCGGGGGAGTCCTCATCTTGGTTCTTTTGCATTTTTCCACCTTATATTCTGCGTTTTCCTTGTAAGCACTGTGTTCTCAAAAGCGGGTGAAGCCGGATTCTAGGCAGGGTGCACTTGCATACCACACATTCTAAGCGTGTGCCTGCCCACTGCTGGCGCTGCACACATGGGGCTAACTGTGACCCCCGAGAGCACTCTTCGGCTTCAAGAGGACCCGCTGGTGGCTATCTACGGCTGAACACAGCCGATCTTGTCGTTTTGAAGTCTGGGTTTCCCGCTAGAGGCCAGAAAGTGTTTGACTAGCTTGAGTAATGGCGAGGCCCGAAAATGACCCCATTTTGTGGGGCTCTCCCCCTCGCGCTGAGTGCCCGCTCCGGGGCCCACCTGGGCCCACCTGGGCCTATTCGTGGGCCTTCAGAGACCCCTTTACCTCGACTCAGCCCGCCAAAAACCGTTTGGGAACCGTTTTGGGCCACACAAGTGGGGTTTCGGGGCCAGTATGGGGTGACATCAAAATTTTTTTTATTAGTGCAAAGGGGGGGGGGGGGGGGGTTTTGGCATCGTCTCATATATATATATATATATTGATGCTGAAGTCGCTGTTCGGGTGGATGGTTGGGACTGTGTGCCAACCTCTCCGTTCCATGCTCTAGCAGCACTCTCCGGCACCAATGCTCACTCTGTAGAAGATCTTACGCGGAAAAAGGAACATCAAGCCGAGCCAAGCAACGCTTCTACATATGCCAACAGCTAGGGCAGCCGTTGTGCCCATGGGTTCGTTGCAGATCTCTGTAATAAGCGAAGAAAGGCGAAGTTTGAGCGGCGGCACATCGAAGAAGAAGTCAACAAAAATGAAATGCAAGGGTCCAGCACTCGATGTAAAGGAGATTACGAGGTTTGGGGGCAGGGTGGCATTTTTGACGTTTTCGACTACTAAATAAAGCAAGAAGGAAAAGAAGTTGGGGCACCGGGGACGGGCTGTGGAAGTAGAGAAATAGACATGAAGAAAGAGGCGGCTGCAATGAAATGAAGGGGATGGGACTGATGCAGACAGCCACGCTTTACGACACGACAGAAGACCTTTGTGCATTCGGCAAGTGTTTATTGTGTCTATCTGCATCTGCACGTGGCTTACACCTGCAAAACGACTGACAGTCGAACCAGAATGAGTCACCTTCTTGACGGCGAAAAGCTGTCGCAAATGCTCGGCACACCTGCTGACTTGCGTGCATGCGGGAAAAGCGTATGCACCACGATCCGTGATGACACATTTTTTTCCAAGACGAACCGTGAAAAACGGAGGAAAATGCAAAAGAAGGAATACCTCGACCTCTTCCTCTTTTCAGTTTTTCTTGACTTGGTTTGAGTTATTCTGTGGATGGCGCAGACTCGGTATTGGCAGCAAAAAAAGAATGTGCAGCCGGCTATTGGGTACGCGTCGCCCGTACCTACATGAATACGACACGGGTGTGCACTTTGACTTTGAGATGCACATGCCGCTCCACTGCGCATTATAGACAGATCATGCTGCTCTCTTCGCCGTATCCTGGTATATTCAAGTTCGTTCGTTCGTCACCGCACTGCCAATTTTTGAACAGCAGCGAGGGGGGTGGAGTCCATTACGCTCAGACGAAACTGCAGCCTCAAGCTCACCGCCACTGCAGGTCTCAAGCTCGCCGAGATGACAGGGAGCATGTGTACATGTGCACACAGCAAGTTTTTTTTTTCGTTGGGACTGGCTCGAGTTGTGTTGATGCCCAGCGTCAAGCATCAAGCTAGCAGCCACGTATAATCAAGTGTGTTCGGACTGCAAGACTTGACAGGAAGAACAACTACGAAAAAAGAAACCAAAATTGAAACCCCGAAAGATCCGTGGCGGTGCCCTCTCATATGACCATGGTATGCAGACGCAGTTTGCACACCCGCCAGATTTTCTGATCGCTTCTTCTTGCAATCAATTGTCTGCGACCCAAAAAACTGCAGAGAAGGCGTTTCTTGCATATCTGGCAAGGTCCTGAACCAAGCGTGATTGTCACGGCTCGCGTGAGAAACTTTGAGACAGAATTTTCACATTAATGGGACGAGAGGGCACCGGTGCTCCACAAACGTGAGTTGCGTCTTCATGCAAAGCTTCATGTGCTACCTTCAGTGAAAAAGTTTGGGTGGAGTTTCATGCTCTCACGGAATGAGATGATTTCCACACGCGTTTTCGGAGGTGCCACAAGTGATTTCTTTCTATGAATCAAGAATCGCGTCCAAAGAGGAGGATAAAGCCTAACACACTCCAAACTGGATGTTCGCATGCTGAAGGTCGGGCATAGATCACCTGGAGACTGCTCTGGGAATGCCCACACTACTTGTAATCAGCCTTCGGCACAGATTGTATCCCCATGATGCAGCTAGCCCATGGGGAACCCGGGGAATGTTGGCATCCAACCTACTCTACAGCTGCTGAGGTCTTTTACAAGTGCGTCGAGCAACCACCACCTACAGGGTTGATGCTCTACAGTTTTTGATGCTCGAGTTTTCCTGCAACTTTATGTTGAGTGTATATTTTGCACTGGCTCGCATGCCTCCGCTTTCGAAAAGCGGTCCGCGCGAGTGAGCTGCGAGAGCAAAGGAAACTCGCGTTCTTGTTTTCCTGGTTTAGAGTACTTTCCCGTGCCCCCCCCCCCCCCCCCCCCCCCGGGTAGGTAAGTCCCGGTGCACAGACCGTGTATGGGGACCCAATACGGAGCCACCACGGACCAGACTGTAACCGGAGGGGAAATCTTAGTTTAATGCGCAGGCAGAACACTGCCTCTCATGCATGGGAGGTATTCGGGATTTTCAATCTCGGGTGGAACAGGGTTTCGAGGGCCTGGTGGCTCTTTATCCGCCAAACACGCAGGTGTTGGGGGGGGGTTCGGGATTTACAATCTCGGGTGGAACAGGCTTTCAAGCCTGGTGGCCCTTTATCCGCCAAACACGCCGGTGTTTCGGTCTGACTCGACGGTGGTAAAAGACGGAACAGAAATGAAGAGCAATGGGGAACGAAAAGGCATCATCGTCTTGGGGCGGGACGATAATTGGCTCCGTAGGGCTGGGTGCACCGAGGGTGTATGGGAAAGCCAACAGAATGACCACGAGGGTATTACCAGTACATCCACAGCGGTTGCAATTCGATTCAGGTGCTTCGCCGCATCAACTGAGGCGGTCGTCGCTTGTACTTGTCAACGGTGATGCACTGGATGCCCTTCATGTTTTCTGTTTCACGAGCGAGGTCGCGTGAGGCAGAAGTCTTACACGCACCCCCGGATGGCTGTGCGCATATACTTGATAGCCAGCAGGAGTTGACCCGGCACGCATCGTGCACCCGGAAATCGTTTGGGTAAGACTACTTCGAGGCAACCCCGTGTCCGCGGCTGCAGACATGGGAAACGCTGAGTGTGGTCTTCGATCGGATCTTTTTCAAGCGCCTGCGGCCCGACAGAACTGACAAGACGTTCACACGATTGCGCTGAAACGTCTTGTCCGAGGCGCCTCATGCCATTCCCATTTTTTTTTTCCGGTGGGCAGCATGTTCGACGAGTAATGGATGGCCGCAGGAACAGAAACGCAGTTTGTTCTTGTTCGATGTCGACAAGAAGGAAAAAAAAAAGCGCTCCCATATGTCAATCCGCCCCAGCCGGCAGTGAAACAGTTGGTATCTCCTCGCACGCACTGGGTGTGCTGGTCGCACGCATCGCACAGCTACAAAAGCAGGCGGGCTCCGCCTTCAGAACCGTTCGCGTAGTTCGGATCTGCGTAGCAAAAGGGGAAAAGTAAGGAGAAAGACTGACGACGACCAGTAGCGCCGTGCAAACGTAACGACGTGCAAAAAAGCGCCAGATATTGAGTACGGAGCCTCTAATTCCCGAGGTCGCCACCCAGTAGTAATCCTATTTGGGCTGCAGAAAATAGCTGCTGGCTATCGATTAACCAGAGTTTGTGCACGTAAATTCAACCGTTGCAACGGATCAACCCCCCTGCTTCGGAGTAACACACTGATGATGAGAGATGAGAGCGTAATGCGCCACCCTGTTGATCTCTTTTACGTTCGAATAGTAATAATGATCAGGAGTCAGTTTTTCGTGGCGCTGCCGTGAATTGGGTAAAATAAAAAGGAAGGCCACTAGGATTTTAAGGTTCGTTCTGGTTTGCTGCCGAAGTCAATGCTCTTGGCAGACTCCTTCTCGTCTTACATTTTCAGCGGGTTGAATGTTAACACAGAGGGGGAACAGGCGAGAGGCCCGGTAACAGAAAAATCGACACCGCTGGTCTGAGGTCGGCCAGAACAACTGCCGACAACGCAAAAAAGAAAGGAAAGGAGAACAATACACAAAACAGGGCAAAGGAAAAGGAAGATGTATCGCAAAAGAGTGGAAATGTTGGGCGTGTTGAAAAAGGCTCTTGTGACCCGAATATGGTGCTTTTATTATAAGTTTTTTGCTAAAACTTGGTTGGTTGTTCCTCGCAAGTTTGCAAGAAGGCCGTAAATGTTTGTCGACTGGGTTGTCTGATTATGTCCTAATTGTTGCAGGATGAGCACATTTGATTCAGAGGATTTGTGGCTGCCACCTCATTCTGTTTTCATGACTCTTCTCGCTTTTGCATTATTCGCGCCCAATGCGCAGAATTGATTTCAACTGTCCTCTGAGAAATCGGTCTTCCAGCAATCGGTCAGCTGCGGGCTAGTTGATTCCGACGGCCAGATGATAGTTGGCACAACGGTTTGATTCAAAAGGCGTGCTTTTGGATGTGCCTTCTCTGCATCGTCTACAGTTCTCCTCCGGTGCCGGGCCTTTTGCGCAAACAAAAATCAGCTTGTTACGATGCTACGAAAAAACCCCGCGGTTTCGGGCCATTTCTCAACTTTTCGCAATCAGGACTCTTGCGTTAGTGGGGATGCAAATGAGTACTACACTAAGCCAGCTTTTCGCTACGTGACTTCAGAAGAAGGGTCATTCTTTACAATCAGGGATGTATTCCAGGTTTCGGTGGTAACTCTTTTTCGATGCACAAACTTGTCAAAAGTTGTAGAGAGAGAGAGAGAGAGAGACGAGTTAGAGTGCAGGGACCATCTCTCCGGGGAGTTTCCGGTCTCCTCACTTCTCTTCGCACTGCTACGGCGGGCGTAAGTCGCTCCGGAGGCGCGCCGCAGGTCGCGGCTCTGCTACAGTGAGTGGTAGCACCGGAGTTGGTGCTGCAGCGGGCGCTCTGGCCGGCGGGTGAGCTCGTCTCGCGGGGGATCGCCGCCTTGTAGCGCTGCGGGCCCTCTTCTTCCTCGCGACTGCGCGGCCTACGGCGGCGGCAAACACCTTGATGGGAAACTTCAGCTTCCAATTAGCGAAAGCTACGTCCTGAGGGTACACGGGTTTGGCGTCGTTCCACCTGTCTTTGGAGCATACTGCTTCTATGCCGTTCAACATCAGCTCTGTCCTCCGTCCAGCTGCAAAACGTGGACGGTGTGAGAATCCCGGCATTGCCGGCGCACCCAGGCAGCGTAAAGAGCATACACCCTGTCTCCACTTCCCGGGGAAGGCTGAGGCCCCCGTGTCAGCAAAGCTTAGGTCGTTGATGGCTCGTGCTAGATATCCTATCTGCAACCCTTTTTCGGCAAACGTTTCCCCAGGCAGCTTGGATCGCGTGTAGGCCTCAAAATCCAAAGCGAGTTCCACGCCGGTCGTAGGGAGAGGGGGGGTGTTGACCCAACGTAGATTCCTTAGCCAGTAGACTAGCGACGCCGCGAAGCGCGTCCCAATCTGCTTCGTGAGGAGCTCACGGCTGTCCCTTGCCAGCTCAACGTCATATCTCCCTGCCGCGGCGGAGGCAAGCTCCCAGGGGCGCGTCGTCGCGATATTGTGCTGCGCTTGCGCCATCTCGATGGAGATGGTCCCGATCAGCTTCTGGACCCTCTCCACGAGTACCGGCGGGGTTCCGATGGGGGGAATCCCCCGTGTGCTCAGGCATAGGGGCATATTCTGTGCCGCCACTCCTGCGACGTCGAGTCGGCAGTGTAGATTGACCCACCTGCCCCCTGGTCCCGGGCATTCCCAGAAATAGTGTAGCAGGGTCCCCGGAGTCCCACCGTCGCAGAACTCGCATACGCCGTCACCCGTTCCCCATCTTCTGTTGCACCACTCGCGAGAGTACACCGCTCCTGCGATGCATTTGCGGATTGCAAAGCTGAGCCTGTCCCCCGTCGCGCGGTTCTGCCACAGTCTGTTCAACAGGCGCACATCCACCCCCCTCTCGATACCCGAATAGCCTTGCCTTTGTGTCGTCAGGTAGCGCCACGCTCGAAGACGCAGGCCCTCACGGACGAAGTGCAGTGCCTCCTTCCCGGAGAAGGGCACGGTCGCACCTTCGAACGATAGCAGCTCGAAACTGTGCCGCTTCGCCGGCAGGAAACGTATCTCCCGAAGGAGATTGGATATCAGCCCGACGGGGCCCTTTAAGGAGGCGTCAGCCCCGGATACAAGGAGGGCATCCATTCGCAGCCGAAATCTCTCCTTCTGGTATTGCTTCGCGGCGGTGCGGAGTGAGCTGTACCCGGAGGCGCATGCCGGATCGCACAAGTGCGCCTTCGCAACGAGGGTAAGTGTCGCGAGGGGGCTCTTCGCCCGATTTGAGCGAGGAATCAAGCAGGCGGAGAGAGCCGTGCGAAGAACGGAGTTGTTCGCGAAGCCCCCGGCCGAGTTGGCGCAGTAGGCCGCGCCGTAGTGGGCGGATGCCGCGATCGTCTGCATGACGCGGAACTTGGTGCGCGGCTTCAGTGGCGACGCTTCTAGCCTGGCTGCGGCTTCCACGGTCGCGTCAGACCTACCGTTGTCCACAGGCCCTTCTGTGCCCAGGGGAACGCCCAGAACCTTAACGGTCTTCACCGATTTCATCGCCTTGCCTCCAACCTCGAGACGGGGGCCTTTTTTCGACGTCGAGAAGGCGGCACACTTGCCTTCGTTGAGAGCGAGGCCGGTCAGATTCCCAAATATCGCGGTGACATCTATTCCTTCCTGGAGCAGCTTCGCGAGTCGCGAGAGAAGGTACAAGTCATCAGCAAAGGACTTCGGACTCACTCGTGCCCGGCTGACCAGGGCTTTCGAGAGCACGGACAGAAGGGCGTTGATCAGGACCACGGAGATAGGGCAGCCTTGGAGGATGCCGTTCGTGACCTTGAATTCATCGCCCACTCCCAGAGGGTACCTGAAACGACGTCTGAGGTACTTATAGACGTGGCGCAGAGGCGCCAGCACACGCTCATGCAGCCCCAGAGCCTCAACTAGGTCGAGTACCAAACCTTGCGGAACGCGGTCAAAACATTTCGCAAAGTCGAGCGCGATCCCATGTAGCGGCGTTCCGTTGATAAGGGATTCCTCTATCGACAGCGCGATGTCCATGATGACGTCGTCGCAGGAGTGGCCTTTCCGGAAGCCATGTTGGGACTCGTGTATCCACTGCTCTTGCCAGACAAGAACCTCCTGCAGACGCACACTAGCCCAAAGACGATAAACGACGCTGGAGACGGTGATGGGCCGCAGCTTCAGGGGGTCATCTCCCTCTCCCTTGGGAATCAGGGTGACTAGCGCGTCAAGAACCCCGTCGGGCCATAGGCCCGTCTCCTCGACTTCGTTCAGTACTGCAGCAAACCCTTCTAGGATTGTGTCCGGCAGGGCCGCAACTTCTCGCATGCGCCAGCCGTCCACGCCGCATGACGATTGCACACCTTTCTTCCTCGCTACCGACCGTAGGCGGTCGGCCGTGATCGGGCCCAGTTGGCACGGGTGTTGCGCAATAAAGTCACCATATTCTCGCAGGAAGGGGGCGAACTCGGGTTCCTTCTTCCCGGCATACATGCGTAGCACGGGGTCCCACTTCCTCCTTACCGTCGCATCAACTTCCACCAAGTTCGCCGTGAGTCGCCCGTCGCGACCGTTCGTAAAATAGAATGTCGGCGGCGCCTCCTTCTTCACCCAAGCAAACGACTCTTTACCCAGAGGGTTACGGAGCTCGCGCTGACACCTTGCGATTTCCAGGTACCTCGAATTTAACGTAGTCTGGGCCAGGCTCTGGCACACGTCCGAGATAGTGTGTGATAGGCCCCGCGCGGCCTTCGCCGATGGCGGTACCAGTGGCAAAGCACATTTCCCGTCCGTACGCTGGAGGATGAAGCTTTGAAACGACCGTATTTTGTCCCACTGCCCTTTGAGCAGGAGCGACAACGGGCACGGGGCGCTGGACATATCTTCCCATTTGGCTCGTGCGGCCGAGTACTCCCGCATGCGCCCGAGAAGACACCTGGCTCTCTTCAGAGGTGCGGTGTCGGCCCCCGCACCTTCCGGGGACGGCCTCGCGGACACGCGCTGGGTGCTCAGCCTCCGCCGCTCTCCTCGCCCGCGGTAGGCCGCCAGGTTACCCTCAATCTTGGACTTCTGGAGCAGATAATCCTCCGCCGCCCGCGAGATACGCAGCCAGAGAAAATCCACCCTCTGGCTGCCTTCTAGTCCGCGGGGGCACGGGTCGGCGAGTCGGTATTTCGCGACTACAGCTTTGAGGGCTGCGGTGTCGGTTCGGTCAGTCAGACCGGACCCAGGGATGGCGCGGGGGAAGCGGAACACCGCGTTAAGTTGCTGGAAAGCGGTGAGGTGGAAGACAGCTCGAATCGCCTTATGCGTCGGGAACCCGGCCTCGAAGGTTTCTACGTTTCCAAGAGCGGAAGAGGCGATTTCGTTGGTAAGCACAAGGTCAATGCGTGACGGCTCCCCGTGGTAGCAGGTGTGCTCCGGAGGCCTGTTCAGGGACTTCGCGTGAAGCTCGGCACAGTCAGTCCACCCGTTTCGCAGTGCGAAGCGTAGGGCAGGAGAGTTCAGAGGGTCTGTGTTCAGGTCACCTGCAACTACAATCGGTACCGCGCCCAGGCGCCGGCGCATGCCCCAGAGAACCCCCTCGACCAGCTTCTCACGTTCAATCCGAGCCGAGTGGCCGCAATGTCCGTACAACGAAACCACATGGAGCGCACCCTTGCCGCTTCCGGTCGCGACACGTACGTGGAGGAAGCGAGCTGCCTCGTAGGCCCGCTCTTCAACGACATCGAACGGGCTAACCACGCATGCCGGCAGGCCTTTCCTCACAAGGATTGCTACACCGGCGCTCCCCCCGGTTATCTGGGATGGAACGTCGTTGCCACATTTACGCCCTTCGCAACAGGAACCAAAGAAAGGCTGCCAGACGTCGAGAGCAGCACACTCCTTCAGGGCCATCCGGATTTTCTTCTGCCCGGTGCTCGTCAGCTTCGTCTCCTGCAAGCAGATGATGTCCGCCACAATGCCGCAAAGGAGGAGCACGTTCTTCAACAACGAGGTTACGTTGATCGTAACTACACGCAAGGGTGGTAGGCGAGGGCCGGACCCAGAAGATGTAGTGTGGGTAAGATTGTGTGACGCGTATGACGCGTGGTATAATTGAGGGTTCACCATTTTGAGTCCGCGGGGTCGACGGCGGGCGCCTGCGCAGGCGAGGGCGGTGTTGGGGGGGCGTCTTGCAGTTTAGCCCAGCACGCATGGCAAACCACCGCCTCACAGGGGCCGTGTGCACATTGACGCCTCGCCTGTCCTACTTGCATACGCTTGCAGCAGACTTCGCATAGGAACGCCTTATCGTTTTCGTATGACTCCTGCCAGTTGGCGTGCCGGCAGTCGGTAGCCATATTGTCAGCGGTGTCGAGCCGCGCCACCTTGTCTTGGGTCGTCGTCTCATCGCTGGCGCGGCTCCGCTTCTGTCCCGGAACGGGTTCTGGGCGTTCTTGGAGGCTCGCGAGGAACTCACGAGGGAGATTAATTTTCACCCGCTGGCACTGCGTGGTGAACCCCTTCCGTTGCCTCGCATCGATGGAACGGTCGTATTTCCTGATCGAGATTGACGCCCGATCAAGGCGGTAGAGCACTGGTGCCGGAGGTCCCTGGTCGGCAATGACCACGCACACAGTATCCCCTCGCCGTTTGAACGAACCGACTGGCTCCACTTTCCATTCGGCTGCTGCGCAGGCGGCGAGGAGGTCGGACGGGTGCTCCGCCGGACACGCCGTGGTGACGATGTACTTGTCACCCCGACGCTGGCGCTTCGACAGCTTCTTCCCGACCGCCGATTCCGTGGCGGCGACGTGCTCCGGGGTCGTTCGTATGCCGAAGACGCCGGTTTTCGCGCCGCCGATCACACCGAATGTGTTCGGTGTCCTGGCAGCTATCTGGCGCGCTTCCTCGAGGGCGCAGTCGCTCACCCACACCGCCGGCAGCGTGTCCGTTCCGTTGACAAACGACATGGCCTTCCAGAAAGTGCCGGCCTTCCCGGAGCTCCGAAGCAGCTTCGGCACGTCTTCGACTGGGACGCGGACGCTCACCTCACACACGCCCTGTCGTCGGTGCACCTTCGTAAACACCGACGACCAGTCCATGCGCAGACCTTCGGCTTCCGCCGCCTTCTTCGCCATGATCCTGACCGACTGGCCAGCCTTCATCGCCGTCTCCCACGTAGTGGCGTGGACATAGGCGGCACGTACCTGGAATAGGCACACCTGAGTCGTCGGCTGCCCGGGGGCGACCGTCTTGCACGATACCGTCGGCGGGGTGACGTTGCAGTACTTTGCCCACACGTCCTGGTGGTTCCCGTTAGAAAGCACCACCAGGTGCCTCGCCGACTCCGCCCACGGTACGGTGCACACGACGGCTACCTTGGCGCCCGGACAGACCCCGATGAGGTCCAGGGCAGCCCCCCATGCGTACTCCGCATCCTCGGTGTTCGCGGCAACAAGAACGCCGCCCTTCTTGTTCCCCATCTCGACACCTGACTCGACCTTTGGCACTCCC
Source organism: Diplonema papillatum (assembly GCA_030068145.1). Classification (NCBI taxonomy): domain Eukaryota; phylum Euglenozoa; class Diplonemea; order Diplonemida; family Diplonemidae; genus Diplonema; species Diplonema papillatum. Next base: position 89,202 of record JAPJBO010000146.1, read on the forward strand.
CAGCCATCGAGTACCATGACGGCCTTCGGTCGAGTGCGACGGGTCTTTTCGGCCCACGTGCTCCCTTTGGGCGTGTTCGGTTGCCCCGCCGCTGCATCGCGCACTTTCTGCGCCCAGGTGTTGTTCGCCGGTGGGTCCGGTTGCTCTGCAGACGCAGAGGACCGAGTCTTCTCCGGCCGGGTCCGGTCCGGCAGCGGGGGTGCGCATGCGACCGCCGGCCGGGTCCGGTCCGGCGGCGGAGGCTGTGCGCTTGCGACCGCCGGCCGGGTCCGGTCCGGCGGCGGGGGCTGTGCGTTTGTGACCGTCGGGCCGGGTTTCCTTGCTTCGGCTGCGGGCGGCGCCCCGGAGTGCGCGGCTTCCATCAGGGTGAGAACGAGGTTCATCATCCTCACCAGCTGCTGCCTCACCTTCTCGTCGACGCCTTTCTCAGCCAAGCATGATGCCCGGTCAAGCAGTGCGTCGACGTCTCCCATCGTCGAAGATGAACGAGGCAAGCCCGCCACCCTACAGACGGTTTTCGCCCTCTCTCCCTTGCGTTCTTTCTTACTCTCTGATGTGATCAAACTCCCTCCCGCTTCTTTCCACCCAAGGTGTTTCCGGGCAGAACCCGGAGCCGCTTTCCTTCAAGGGTAGCCACGGCAAGCCACCAATAAAGTACAGTTGTATGAAATAGCTTTTTCTGATGTCCGCTATAATTAGCCCTGTTGGCAAAGAATTCTCGTTCTGATGGATCACCCCTACATTTTTTTTTCCCGTCGGAAATCTGGAGGTGACCCCAAAGTAAAGCTAAGATTTCCCTGTGAGAAAGGTGATGTGGAGGCAGCATCCCCGAGACTTCGGCTCATTCTCTTTGCCGACCAAAGTGAATAAAAATCGATTCGTTCGGTCGCGCTTTGTTTTTCCCATTTTTCACAGGTTCTTCGTTTCATTTCTTGCGCGAGTTTTGTTTTCTTTTTTTTTTATTTGCTCTTTTTCTCACGGTGCTCTCACAATGTGTTCTGTTTTACGCAAGCCTTGCAAAACATAACGAGTGTGAACGGCCCTTGGCCCGTGTAGTGTGGTGCCAGTTTTTACCGTTGCGAATGCGACAGTTGCCGCATGCAGAATCTTCTTCTTAACCTGTTCGGCTGTTTCCAATGTCAAAGAGCACGAACATGCAGCAAACAGTGTAACAGATTTCCTTGGTTCTGCTCGAATTCCCTGCTTCGCGAGCAAAAAAAGAGGGGGGTGAATACGACAACACGGGAACTACGGCTACGGAAACCGAGAGTCGTATTTGACATGAAGAGAGGAGGAATGAGAAAAGAAAATGACGATAATGGAGAAAAGGACTCCCTTAGAAGGCCTAGTTGTACATAGCAGCCTCCAACACGAAAATGCGACCACCAGCCGGTCAAGACTTCTCCACGATATCATACCGTGCCACTTTCTGCGGTCAGACGCGATGTCTCCTGGACCGGTGGGACTTCGCTTGAGCTGAACAGCAAGTGAAAGCGGGAGAGTGCAAGTTTTTCGCCCTCCAACACGTGTGACTGAAGGAAAAGTCCTATTTAAAGGTAGTTCGCGGGGCATGTCGATGGGGTTCTCGTTTTTCCACTTTTTCTACGCTATAGCTGCGAATAGTTGAGTCTGAGTGCGCATGTCAGTTTGAAGAAAAGGAACTTGATGTTCGCTTTTCTCACGAACCTTCGTCACGAGGCATGCTCGTGAGGTCTAGTTGTCAACTATTCGTTGCTGCCTACTTCTCAACTGGAAGTGACAGTGAGTATGAAATGGTTGGTTTTTGACGACGTCCCGTCCAATGAAGATATTTCTTGTTTTAGACTGAAATCATTTTTTTTTTTTTTTTTTTTTTTTTTTTTTTTTTTTTGCGAACGAAATCGTGCCTCAATGTATACCTCTTCGTGGGATGCGAAGCCTGTGTCGGCGGAAACGATTCGTCCAGCCATCAATGGAAATTGCAACGCACCACACGAAGAGAGAGAGAGAGAGAGCGTGAACGGGGAGAACTGAAACACCACATGTCACGGTGCAAGGCTTGGTGAATCGGGAGGGAGGATGCTTCTTGTGTTTCCGACGATCCCGCAGGGGAGCACGGAATAATGTCTTTCGACTTTTGCTTGTTAGTGCAGGCTTTAGGTGGTCGGGGCTTTCCGGGGTGGGAAGGATGCACTATCGATCTTTTTTTTTTTTGCCCCCCCACGGGGTTTTGCATGAGATGATGCGTTGGAAAGATTGTTGCTTGAGCGCGTGACTTTTGTGTGTGTGTGTGTGTGTGTGTGGGTGTGGATGTGTGTTTTCCGCGGCTTCCTCCGCTTTTTCCGGCGTCGAGCAGGACAAACGAGCCCGCTTCCTTTCGAGGCGCCTGCTTGCTTCGCGTTCGAGGCAATGCCGCGAGATCGCGGCACGACTCGCGTGATGGGTGCAACAAACTGCAGCCACCTTGCTGCTGGGTACAGGTCTACCTTAGCAACTGATGACACCACCTAGTGTTGTAATTCGTGGGAATCGCTTTCGATCAGTGGGCGTGGAGAGAGAGCCGACAGATGCTCTTCATCCACCTCAAAGCCATCGAATTTTTTCGCCTTGCTTTCAGCCAGCAAGTCCTCTTTTTTTCGGTTTGACACGAGCAACATTTGCGCGCAGAATATCAAGACGCCGAACAACGCTATCCAGACAACAAGCACGAGAGCTCCAGGCAAGCACGCATCACCGATCTCCAAACCTTCACAGCAGCGGTCACCACCAAAAGCAGCCGCGCTTCGTGCTCCGGTGTCTATGTTTGAACTGGAAAACACTTCAAGGATTGTGCGACGCCCATCGCGGTCGTGGGTTGTCACTTCTTTCCACTGCTTGGCGATGTTGTCGAACCAGCACAACTTGAACTGCTTAGAGTCTTCTTCGAAATGCGTTGTGACATCAACGAGCAGCTCCTGTTTTGCGTTCGGCTCGAACCTTGTGAGGTTGCGCTGCGCCCGAGGACAACTTGACGTATCCACTTTAAGCCCACCTTCGTCTGTGATGCACTCTGAATTCTCGATCTCGGTACCACATGTGTAGTTCGCATCGATGAACTGTACCATTTGGTCTTCCTCATGATCAAAGCAACCGTGCACGATGGCGGTAAACTGCAGATCCTTCAGCGGTCTGTTCGGGTATGCAGTGTACCAAACAGCTCCGTGAGGTGCGCAAACACGCAAATTGCAATTGGCACCGCCCCAGCCAGCGTTGCACAGACACACTCCGCTCTGACTACATGCTCCATTGTTGTTGCATGTTTTTTCCGTGCACGCGGCGCACTGACCATCACTCGTCTCATTGAAATGGCACTCAGAGCACTCTTCACCAGTCCATCCAGAGCGACACCTGCAGCATGTATCGCCACAGTCGCCATGATCGGGGTTGACAATGCACGTCCTATCCGCGTCTCTCCACCTGCATCTGGTACCCTGTTCACATGTACTTTGCGGACGCGTCATGCATGCCTTCGACACGCTGCACACATTGTCGCGCCATACACAGCGGTCTGGGTGTTCGGTACACGTAGCTTCATCGATGTACGGGCACACTTTTGCCACACAGGTGCTTCCAGCCCACTCACAGAAGATAGCAGCGTCACCGGCTGCGCACGCACTTCTGTCGAGCACGGCGCAGTTGGGTTGGTCGTGGCATGAATTGTCCTTCCAATTGCACTTGTGAGGTTCGGTGTCGCACGCTGGCTTGGTCGAGTGTAGGGCGCAGCCTGCGATCTTGATACAGGTGTCCTCCTCCCAAACGCAGCCGGCTTGAGACGTACAAGCTGTAACGTCCTCGTTCACGGGACATGCACCAGCGCACTTTGAAAGCGAGCCGCCAAGCTCGAGAGCTGTAAACCAGTCACATGTGTAGTCCGTCGCAGATTTGCATAAAGCAATTGTACCGTACTTCGTGCAACCTGTTGCCTCTTCGCATTGGCGTGCATCTTCGCTCCAGGAACACTTTGTACCTTCTGGTGTTGTGAAACGATCGCAAGCGGCCGGCGTCGAAAATGCATCGCAACCAGTCTTTATGACACAAGTGTTGTTCGAAGATAGCCACTGGCAGAACTCGTCATCGATGCAAGTTGGATTGTCTGTGTAAGATACGCAGCCCAGGACATTTCCGCATGTGCCTGCACTCGAGTTCCACACGCACACAAGTTTGGAATCGTCACATGCGGGCTTAGTGTCGTATCCGGCGCAGTTGGCATCGACACATTGCAATTCATTCTCCAGCCACATGCATTCTTCCGTGCATTGGGTGGCATCTGTGATGAGCCTGCAACCATGGCGGTCCGAACAGAGGCTTGTGGCAGAGTTCCAAACGCACTCCGGGTCGTCGTCGCAAATTGGACGAGTGTCGTACACCGCGCACGCATATCTATCGTCGCAACGTTGTGTGTACGCTTTCCATAAGCATCTTTCATCGACGAGACAGCCGTCTCTTTCAAACGCTGCGCATCCGACAGCCGGCTTGCACTTGTCTAAGTCCCACATGCACCTGACCTGACTCTCGCACGCTGTCTCATCGATGAAGTCGCAAACTTTACGAACGCATTGTTCGTCCGTCCACGTGCAGTGGTTTGCAGCATCTGACTTGCACTCAGCTTCGTTGCAATGCACTGGACACGTGCTGGCCACGCACACTTCTTCCGCAGCGTCGTACACACACAAACTGTCGACTTCACAGTCTCGGCCCATCCACTCGGAACAAGCCTTCTTGTGAAGTGGCTGTCCGTGCTCTGAGACATAGTGCCCAAACGTCGTGTTTTCGTTGCAGATGTTTTCGAGCACATCGGCAAACTCTTCCATCTGCAAAGAGACCAGGTGTGATGCCGTTGGCTCTCCGACGAGGGTTGCAATGCTGTCAGAAGCTCGCACATCGTTGATTGTTGATGGTGCAAGGCGTCGCAACTGCACTCCGAACACGCGCACTCTCTGGGCTTCTAAAACACCTCGAACCTTCGTGGCTTTTGCGGTGTCGACTAACTCGCTGTCTCCCACGACTATGAGGACCTTCTTTCGGGTTGCAGGCGATGCATCGAACATATTAGACGCCATCTCCAGACCTTGCGCCACGTACGACAGCTCGACGCGAAGAGACACGGAGGTCATTGCTTCGGCGAATGCGGTCTCATGCCAGTGCAGATCGGCATCTATTTCATCAACTGTGGAAGCGAGCTGACCACCGGAGCCGGTACCTGCTGGCGACCTCTTCGCCTTGCCTTCACCTGCGAATTGCACGAATCCAACACGGAATCCCTTTGACAAATCGCTAGCCATCGGCAGGAGGTGGGCCCAGTCAAGCACCATTTCTGTGATGCCGAAGAAGCCATGGGGGTGATGTCCAAACGTGGCGGACATGCTCGCAGTACCGTCAACAGCGAGCACGATATCCACGGCAGGGCAGTTTGCGAATAATGCAGATGCGCATATACCGGACTTCCACATGCAGCCTTCGATTTGTGCACAATTACACGCGTCCGTCTTTTTCGAGCAGATGAGAACAGAATCCGTGCACACGGAGTTGTCACTGTCCCACGTGCACGTGTCTGCAGCTTTGCACTTCGGCTCGTCTTCATATGTTCGGCACTTCTTGATTCCACAGTGCGCAGGCGACTTGTCTGTCTTCCAGTGGCACATTCCTGTGTTCTCGGTATTGCACTCCTTTTCATTTGTATATTGAACGCAGTCATTATTGTCTGTGCATTTGCCCGATTCCCACTTGCAGTCGTACGCGTGTTCCTCGCACGAGGTTTGGAGCGCGTAGCGTGCGCAAGGCTTCAACGCGCACAGGGAGGTTGCACTGTCCCATTTGCATGCATCAAGGCTGTTGCAGGCCGCCTCGGTGGGTTCACGGCAAAGGTCGATGGCGCACTTTTCGACAGAGCTGTCCCATTCGCATCCGTACGGATCTGCGATGCAGCCATCTTCGGCTGTCGCGATGCACGGGTGCAGTCCGCAGTACCCTTCTGCATCGTAATATTGACACTCAGGGGTGTCTTCGCACACGACAGCTACCCAGTCGGATTCGCAAACAACACGGCGCCCACACGTGTCAGTCGTAGCATCCCAGACACACGGTGTGTCGTATTCGTCCTTCGCTGCCTTGCACAGCTCTTCCGAGCACGGTTTGTGGCATGTCGTCCAGTCGCAACTAACAAGCACATCACTCCAGATGCAGCCACTGTCGCCCATACACTCGCGGGCCTCTACGTTGGTACTGCACGGGAGGTGCCCACCGGTGGTGCCATGTGAAGCACTGTAGGCAAGGATCAACTCGCCGAATTTACTGTTCGGGTCACAGATGTCATTCAAAACGTTCTCTGCGAAGTCATCCAGGGGGATGTTCATGTAGTGCATTTCGCGCGGAGTCGACACAATGTCGCGCAGCACCAGCTCCGCATCTTGATCAACACTCGTGTGCTCCGCGAACCGGCGGATGACAACACCGAAGGTTTGGACGCCCTGGGAATCGAGGACCGTGCGTGCTGCAGTGAGTTCGGCGGCGTCGTGGATTCTTCCGTCTGTCACAATGAGAAGGACACGTGTTCTGCCCGATGACGCGCTACTCTGGAACATGTTGCTCGCAAAGTCCAAGGCTTGAGAAATGTAAGTTTGGTCCATCAGGTAGTGCTTCTCATGCCACTTGAGATCGTCGTCAAGTTCGCTTGCACTGCCCGACAAACGACCACCTGTACCAACATCGACCGGAGTCTTCAGTGCATTGTTCGCAGTTGAGAATTGAACGAGCCCAACGCGAACGCCTCTCGCCATCGAAACTGTGTTCGAGCTTGCTTCCTGCGCTGTTTCCTCTGTAAGCGGCAGTTCCTGGATCCAGTCGCGCATTGCTTCAAGCACAGCGTAGTACCCGTGCGGATGACGTCCGAAAGTCGCGCTCATCGAGCCGCTGCCGTCAAACACAACAACAAGGTCCAACGCTGGGCACGCTCCGTACTTGTCATCGACACACTTCTTACTCGTGGCGTCCCATGCGCAAGCAGAGACAGCTTGGCAATCACATTGTGACGACAGTTCGCCGCACACGTGTTTGACGCACTTGCCGTTCTTCCACACACATGTGTCGTCGTGGTCAGCGCATGTAAGCTCAGTTTCGAACGTTCTGCAGTATTTGATGTTGCAGAAAGCGGGCGCTTGCGACGAGTCCCAGTGGCACTTCGTATCGGCATCGCATGATGACTCGTCAACATGCAGCACGCAGTCAGAAGATGGGATACACTTGTCTGACCATACACATCGTCTGTCATCACCACAAGTTGCCTGCGACAGAAACGCAACGCACGGCACCTCGATGCACGAGGCCCAAGGGTAAATGCCGACGACATTCGGGTCCCACGTACATTTCTCGTCCATTAGGCACGCGTTTTGCGAGTGTGTGCAAGTCCGCTTCTCGCAGTGCTCTTTGTTGGATTGCCATACGCATCCGACGGCGTCGTCAACACAACCCGACTCGCTCTGATGCTGGCACGTGCGTTCTTGGCACCCGGGCAAAGACGCCAGCCATTCGCATCCAGGATCAAGAGAGCACGCGCTCATGTTGGTGTATTTGCACAAACCGTCACGCACGCACACGCCACTTGCGCCGTCCCATCCGCATCCATTTGTTACATCAGCAACGCAGTTCTCCATACCGCAGTGTCTCACGCAGGCAGAGTCAGAGCACGTCAGCAATCGGTCGCTCCATCGGCACGCCTTGTCTTTGTTGCACCCCTTCTTGTCTACGTACATTGGACACGGCATCACTGGCTGAAGGCCTGTTCCCGAGGTGGCAATTAAATTGCCGAATATCGAATGCGGGTCGCACAGCGTATCAAGGATGTCAACCATATCATCAAGAGTGGCGTCTGCATAATGATCCAGAGGAACATCACTCGCCAGTCGCTGCAGCGATGCCTGAGCATCCGCCTGGTTCGAGCCAAACGCAGCAGTTGGCCGGAGCAACACCGTGAAGACCTTCACTCCTGCACTCACTAACATGCTCGTCGCATAGCCTGCGTCAGTCGATGTAGCATCCACAAGCTGACTGTCCGAAAGCAGTAATAGAACCTTCTTTCGGTTCGTCGAAATGAACATGTCGAGAGCGACGGTCAAGGCGCCGGCAATGTACGCCCTGTCGGTGTTGATCATGTGGTCCTCCATGTAGTCCAAGTCTGCAAATGCTTCAGCCATATCACCAGTGACGTGCCCGCCAGAGCCGATGGCCTGCGGTGTCTTGAACTGACGAGACTGTCCTCCGAACTGCACGAACCCTACACGAACGCCCGTGGGTGCGTCTTCTACTTTACCGCTTGTGCCTGACAGCGGCAACTGCTTGGTCCAGTCGCGCAACATTTCAAGCATTCCAAAGAAGCCATTTGTGTGCCCTCCGAAGGTTCCACTCATCGATGAAGTGCCGTCAAGCAAAACGATGACGTCCATCAGCGGGCATCCTCCGAAAACTCCTGTTAGGCAGCGCCCCTCAGGAGCGGACCAGAAGCAGTGTGTATCGCGGTTGCAACTGCAAGCGTCGGGGTGAGCCTCGTCACAGTTCTTATCAACGCAGATGGATGAGTTTGCGGACCACATGCACGCCAAGTCGGCATCCGCGTTGCAAGTATCTTTTGCGGAGTACGTGCGACAGTGTTTAATCATACAGAGAGGCGGCGATTCAGCTGTGTCCCAGTGACACTTGTCGTCATGATTGCAAGTCGCTTCATCTGCATGTTCAACGCAGTCGCGCACGTTACAAAGGCCCCCGATCCACTGGCATCCACGATCAGACTCGCACGTCACGTCATCTGAGGCGCGGCATCGTGCAAGGGCGCAGTAACCACCGTGCTCGTCCTTCCATACACATTGTTGGTCGTCTGTGCACGATTTTTGCCCAGTCCATCTGCACCCGCTCGGGATGCATTCCTGCGAAGTCCCTTTCCACTCGCAACCAGAAACATCTGTAATGCAACTGTCCTCACTTTTGTGACTGACGCAGATCGGATCCACGCACCGGTACATGCCAAGGTCAATCATCTCCCATTCGCAAACCCCTGTTGCTTCACATCCCGCCTGCTGTTTGAACGTGGTGCACTCTGTTTCTGGATGATTCCAGCATACACCATCTTCAAACAGGCAGTCTTTTGCTGCCGTGCAGAGTTGTTCGTCACATCCGTAGGTCAGACACTGTGTGGCAACACAAGACAGCAGAGTTTCCGACCAGATGCAGCCATCATCGCTGAAGCATTCACGAGCCTCGGAGTACGAAAAGCACGGCAGGTGCTCGTTGGTGGTCTGAAGGCCACCCTCCGCTGCTTTGGTCAACACAGCTCTACCAAAGATCTTCGACATGTCGCACAAGCCTGACAGCACCTTCGAATCAACATCATCGATCGTCAGAGTCGCGTAATGGTCTTCAAATGCAGCCGATGTCAATGGTTTCAACTGCACCTCAGCCTCTGTGTCTGCTTGCGTTTGTGTGTCAAGTCGCTGGATCAAGACACCAAATAGCTGAACTCCGGTGTCCATCGCCGCACGAGCGGTTGCAAGATCCTTTGCATCGTCTAATTTACCACCCAAAAACATCAGCAAGACGCGCTTTCTGTTCGCGGGCGAGTTTTTGAACATGTACGTTGCGTGTGTCAAAGCGGGGTTCATGTACCGCTGCTGCTGATTGGCAAGAGCACCAGCCATGTTTGCTGAGTGGAAGGCGAGCTCATCCAGCAGCTCGCTCAGAGAACCGGAGAGTTGTCCATGGGTTCCCAACCCAGAGCTGATGACAGCGTAACCCGGCTTCGAGAACTGAACAACCCCAACCCGCATGCCTGTGGCTCCGACAGCCAACCCCTTGACATAGCTATCACCGGTGAGCGGCAGCAGGTTCACCCACTCCTTGAGCATGGCCATCAACGCGGCATACCCGTTCGGGTGTCGTCCAAACGATGAAGCCAACGCCTTCGATCCATCCAGAATCACTACGACGTCCATTGCGGGGCAAGCTCCGAACAATTCTGTGACACACATCGACGATGTTTCGCTCCAGAAGCAGCCAACGGTTTGCACGCAGTCACACTGGGACTCAACATGTTCACAGTGAGAAACAACGCATGTTTGAACCGAATCATCCCACGAGCACAACGCGTCGCCGTTGCAGTTCGACGTGTCTATCCACCTCGAGCAGTAGGTTTCCGTGCAGTATGCTGGCGATGCAGACACGTCCCACTCGCATGATGCTTCGGTGTTACATGCCACCTCGTCCAAAAAGTTGACACACGGGCGTTCGACGCACTCGGTATCCCATTTGCAAAGTTTGTCTGCCTCGCATGCAGTGTTCGTGTTGTGCTGGCACGGCCTCTTTCCACAGGCCTCCGCAGTAGAGTCCCATACGCACTCAGGAGCTGCCGTGCATTGATTCGCTTCTGCGTAAGGGCATGGTTTCAGTTCGCATTTGTTTGTCAAACGTGAATCGAACCAGATGCACCCTTCTTCGTCCGCAAGGCAAGCAGCCTCAGTTGAGTGCTTGCACGGCAGTTCCTCGCACGTCATGATGATCTCACTTCCGCCGTCGCTGGCGGTGACCTCTCGCTGTGTCCACCAGCACTCGAGATCTTGCAGGCAAGCTGGCTCTGTGTCATAATCACAGATTCTTACCTTACTGCATGTCTGCGTGGCGGCCGTCCATTCGCAATGCAATTCTTTGTCTGAAGTCTCGCATCCTTCTGCGCTACAGAACTGCAAGCACGGGGACTTGATGCACATGATGAGACTGTCATCCCAAGCACATCCGGAATCCTTTTTGCACTGGAACGACTCAGTGTGAAAGCTGCAGGGCACATGCGTATCTGTCCCGACAGTCACAAGCCATTGCCCCCACGGTGTCTCCGGGTTGCACCAACGTTCGAACAATTCGTCGTTCAGATTTTCGAGCTGTACGTTCATGAAGTGCTGTTCTGCCGGCTCCGACACAAGGGGAAGGACTGTTGCTTCTGCTGCCAGGTCGCCGGTGGCGGTATGCTGGGCAGTTTTGCGGACGACTATCCCGAAGACATGTACTTCCGCAGCCTTCAGCTTAGCCAAGGGAGCAGCCACGCGGTCGAGATCGCCGGACACGGAGCCTTGCAAGATGAGTGCGATCTTCTTTCGTCCGTCTTTGGGCGCATTGTTAAGCACACCGGCAGCCTTGTCAAGTGCCGCTGCGATAAATGTGTCCTTGGCCATCATGTGAAGCTCGTGCCAACTAAGTTCTGCGAGGAGTTCGACCATGTACCCGCTGAGGCGGCCATTAGCGGCGGCGTCCGCCACGATAAGCGAGCCGTCCACAAAGCCAGTCGGCTGCTTTTTGTTGGCGTCCCCGCTGAACTGGAGGAAGGCAAGTCTGGTCGAGCCGTCTGGGTAACCAGTACCGTCACCACCTGCCTTGGCAAGATCATTCGGAAGCGGCAACTTTCGGGCCCAATCGCGCATCAGCTCCAGCAGCGCGTGGAAGCCTTGGGGGTGCCGTCCAAAAGCGGTGGCCATCGCAGCAGAACCGTCGATCAAGACCACGATGTCCATCATTGGGCAAGCGCCGTAGTGAATGTCGGAGCAGTGGCCATTGTGCCAGAAGCACTCTGTGTGCGAGCTGCAATCGCAAGCATCTTCTCTTTTGTAGCAATCCTGTGGCATACAATGGCCAAAGTCCCAGTAGCACTTTGCTTCCAGTAGACACGCTGGCTGTTCACCAAACGCCGAGCAGTACTTCAATCGGCACATTGCCGGAGACGCGCTAACATCCCAAGAGCAGCTGCCATCCTCTGTGCACGCAAGCTCAGTAGAGTGTTCGACGCACGGTTTTCGAGTACAGGTGCCGGCGGTGCTGTCGTAGTCGCACCACATAGAACGCGAGATGTCTTCGCAACACGTCTGGTTGAACGCGGCGCATACAGAACAGCGTTGAGGTTTGCACAAAAAGCTGTTGATGTCCCACTCGCAAAGCGTATCCAAACTCGCGCACGTGGTGTCGCTGAGAATCATCTTGCACGGCTCTAAGTAACAGTCTAGTGTTGCGGAATCGTACTCACAGCCGATGGGGTCATCCAAACATGCGTCTTCGCTGGGGTGTTGGCAAGGCCGCACAACGCATGTGCTGTTGGAGAAATCCCATTGACATTCAGCATCACGAGCGCAAGTTGCCTGGTCACCGTACGTGCATGGCATCTTCTTGAGGCAAACACCACCGTCATCGTCTGACCATTCGCAATGGTACGCTGTGTCCGCCGTGCAAAGAAGTTCATCACAATTTTCCAGACACGGTGTTACTGAACACGTTGAGGTAGTGTCTCCCCATACGCATCCGCTGTCAGAGTTGCAGTTGGCCTTCTTGTCGTATTGCGGACAAGGCAGAGCCCCACTCCCAACCCCACCAGATCCCGTGCCGAAAGCCGTTACGATGCTACCCCACATAGTGGATGGATCACACAAGCTCTCGAAGACATCTGCTTCGGCTTCGGCAAGAGTGCGACCCATGAAATGCTGGGATGCAGGCTCGGCCACGACAAGCATCAAAGATGATTCGGTCGAGGCGTCCGTGGCTGTTGTGGCACTAGACCTCCTTAGGGCTAAACCAAACAGAATCACCTGCAGTTGCACCAGGCGCGCACGCACAGTGCTCAAGCGGCCGACATCCATCAGCGCTCCGTCAGTAATGAGGATTATAATTTTCCGCCGGCCGTCAATAGGTGAATCGTTTTTGAACAAATCAGCGGCCTTGCCGAGACCTTCTTCCACGAATGTTTCCTGTCCCATGTAGTTGTCTTCGTGCCAATCTACGTCAGCACGCAACTGAGACAGATCACCACTCAGTCGCCCGCCGGTTCCGAAGTTCGCAGGCGTGCGCAAGGACGATCCGACAACGCCGCCGCTCACGCCTACAGACGACGACTTGCCACTGAACTGGACAAGACCCAGACGCACTCCGCCTGTCAACGTCGATGCCGATCCAACGGATGCCGGCTCCGTACTGAGGGGCAAGCTCTTCATCCAGTCGTTGATCATTTCCATCAAAGCAAAGTACCCGTGGTTGTGGCGACCAAACTTGTTGCTCATCGACGCACTACCAGCGAACAGCAAAACGATATCGAGAGTCGGACACTTTCCGAAAGTAACGTCTTCGCAGCGGCCACCAGTGGTGCCGGTTGTAGACCAGAAGCACTTTGGATCGCGTGTACAGTCGCATCTCTCTCCTACTTTATTGCACGTTTTCTCAACACAGACGCCTGCAACGCTGGTGGCGACATTCATAGCCTGGTCGTCCCACAGGCACCCAGTGTCAAGACCGCAAACGGCCTGGTACTCATACGCCCCGCAGCGGGTGACTTGGCACGAGCCTGGCGATGAACTGATGTCCCAGTGGCACCGTGCGTCGCCGTCGCAAATTCGGTCATCCATGTATTCTATGCATGGACGCACAACACACTCACCTGGACCTGCTTGAGTCTTCCACTGGCAGAGAATGTCATTAGAGCAGGCCACGCTGTCGTCGTCATGGAACACACACGGCGTCTGCGTGCACTTGTTGTCCTTCCACTCACAGAACTCAGCCGCTGCCTGCGCCTCGCACACAGTCTGGTCTGGATACATGGAGCACGGCTGCTCGCGGCAAATGCCCGGTGGGCTGACCCATTCACACACGCTGAGTGTGTCAGTGAGGCAACTGCCTTCTGTGGTGTGGCTGCACGGTCTCTCGACGCAACCGTCGACGTCGACCCATGTGCACTCCGAAGCGTGCTGCAAGCAGGTAGCTTGTGTGGAGTAACCGCACACTGGATTACGGTAGCATGTCGATGCAAGCTCGCTCCAGCCGCCGACGCAGCCATTATCTTCATCGGCATCACACGCTGCTTTGTCGCAGTGTGCGATACACGGTGTATTAGCGCATCCCAACTGAGCCTCTGACCAGATGCAGCCCGCGTCGGGATTGCACGTCGCCTTCGCAACGTACGTGTGGCACGGCTGGTGGACGCCACCTGTGGTCGCAATCGCCAAAACGGAGCCAAACTTCGTAGCCGGATCACACAAATGTGTCAGCGGCCCGTCTTCCGCTGCCAGTTCGTCCATGTCGACGTTGATGAAGTGGTTGTCTTGCTTGGGTGACACAATCGGCTTCAACGTAGCTTCGGCTTCTTTGTCAACGTCATCCTGACTCGAGAAGCGGCGCACGACGATACCAAAAACTTCGGCACCGGCAGACGCAAGCTTTTTCCGCGAATCCGACAGAACCTCGTGGTCCTGAAGCATTCCATCCGATATAATGTACACAGCCTTCTGGCGACCTCCGGTTGCAGATTGCAGAATGGATGCTGCCATTTCGAGAGCAAGCGCGACATACGTGCCCTTGCTCATGTAGTTGTCTTCGTGCCAACCGAGGTCCAGCTTGAGCTCGTCAAGGTCACCCGACAAGCGGCCGCCAGTGCCGAATGTTGAAGGCGTTTTGACAGCCGAACCTGGAATAGGTCCCGTGACTGGCCCCGTAGGCACGCCACTGAATTGCACGAACGCAACGCGGATCATGTTGCCGCTTGTCGAAGAGACAGGTGATTCGCCGGCCTTCGTGCCTGATAAGGGCATCCCAGCAATCCACCTCTTCAGCATTTCAACCAGACCATAGAACCCGTGAGGGTGTCTTCCAAACGTTTGGCGCATCGACGCCGAGCCGTCGAACACGACGACAATGTCGAGTAGCGGGCACGTTCCGTAACGGCTGCTCACACACGAGCCCACGCTTGCACCTCCGGTCGGCACCACCCAGAAACATTCGGTGTCCTTCCGGCAGTCGCAGGCGTCGGGGATTTTGGAGCAGTCTTTCGCGATACAGTTCGTCGGCGACACAGTCGTATCGTACATGCACTCCGCATCAGAATCGCACTCCCTGAAATGTTCACAGTCCCCGGTGCCCGGGCAGTATTTTCTGCAGTATTCTTCGACACATATACCGGGGGCCACACTCGTCGCCCATTTGCAGTACTCGTTCGCAAGGCACGACTTCTCGGTGGAGTATCCCCTGCATGGGGCGTAGTCGCAGGTTCCATCATCGGTGTCCGGAATCGGCGTCCATGCGCAAAGACCGTCGGTCTCCACACAGTCGTCTTCTTCTGTAAAGACGCACTCTACCGGGTGGCAATCGAGCGAGTTCCCATTCCATTTACACCCATTAGAAGTACACTCGGTCTCGTTCTCGTAGGGGCAGGGGTCCGGGAGACACACCTGCTCGAGGTTGTTCCAGTTGCAATCATCTGCATCGGCAAGGCACCCTTGTTCGTTCTCGTGCTTGCATTTTTTCGCAATGCAGGTAACGTTGTCATCGTCCAATTGGCACTCCTCGTCAGCGACGCAGACTGCAGCCACGGGTGTAATGCACAATTCCTTCTTTTTGCATTGCTGAGAATTGGTGTTCCACAAACAGAGGTTAATATCGGCGTCTTTGTCGCAGGCAAGCTTCGTGCAGTGCGACAGGCACGGCGAGTTTGCGCAGGTGTTCGTTGTGTCAAACCAGACGCAGTCGGACTGCTTGTTGCACGAGTCCTTGCCAGTCATCAGCGTGCACGGCTGGCGGTCATCAGTAGCTGCCACGAACTTACCCCAAACGTTGGTGGGGTCACACAGAGATCCGAGCTTTGCTGCAATCGAGTCGATCTCAATGTTCGATATGTGTTCTGGCTTCGGCTCGCCGACGACAGAGCGCAAGGTTTCTTCGGCAGTTTCGTCCAGGTGAGTGTGTGTCGACGTTGGCCGCACGACTATTCCGAATGTTTCGACAAGCTTCGCATCCAACTCCGCAAGGACTGTCTTGTATGCATCATTGTCGGCCAGCTCGCCGTCGGCAATCACAAACAGCACGCGCTTCCTCCCATCTTCGGGCGAAGTGCGGAACAATGAGACTGCCTTATTCAGCGCGGCAAGGAGGTATGTCGTCTGCTGAACAGGCTGTGTGACGTTGCTACCCCCCATGAAGTTCGCCTCGTGGAAATCGATGTCGGCCTCAATTTCCGAGGCGTCGCCAGTGAAGCGGCCACTGCTGGTTCCTGCTCCGGACGAGACAAGGGTCTGTCGCGCATCGCCCGATGACCAAACCTCGCTTCCTGCGAACTGCACAAGTGCCACTCGAGAGCCCACACCAGAAGTCGCGCCAGTGACAGCGCCGCTCAATGGCAGTGACAATGCCCAGTCACGGATCATGTGTGTCAGCGCGTAGAAGCCGTGTGGATGACGACCGAAGTTGCGAGACATTGATTCGCCACCGTCCATCACAACGACAATGTCCAGCGTAGGACACTTGCCATACCTTTGGAAGGTGCACTGCGCGGTTGACTGATCCGGAGCAACGGTCCAATAACACTCCGAGTCCCCGTTGCAATCACACGGAGTTTCGTACTCGCCGCACATCTTCTCAACACACTTAGTGCTTTGCGTATCCCACATACACGATGGCTCGGCGGTGCAAGTTGTTGAATTGTACTTTCTGCAGGGCTCCTCGATACACCCAGCAGGCGACACATCGACATTCCAGAAACAGTCGCTGTCTGAGTTGCAGCACCTCTCGTTCGGGTACCGCTCGCACTGTTTCACGCTGCATTTTGTCCCGTCCCATTCGCACATGGACGAAACGACATTGCATGCGGTTTCGTCAACGTAATTGCACAGCTTTTCAACACATACGGCATTGCCACACGCATCGTCCCATTCACACGAGGCGTCGTTTGTGCAGTCGACCTCACTTGTGTGCTGGCAAGGTCTCAGGATGCATCGGTCATCACTTGCCTTCCAAACACAATCGTAAACAGTGTTAGCAAGACAGCTGTTCTCATCGGGGTGGCCGCAAGATCTTTCGTGGCAAGTTCCGTTCCACATGCACTGGTAGTCCGTCGTGCATCCTTCTTCGACAGAGTACCCACAAACCTTACCCTTGTAGCACACGTTGTCCGTGTCATCCCACTCGCAGATGTTGAGAGTGTCCTGCGAGCAGGCTTCCTTTTCGCAGTGTTTGATGCATGCTGTGTCGACACATGCTGCTAATCCCTCTTCGTACACGCAGCCAGGGTCGGCAGCACACATCTCCTTCTCAATGTAGTTGCCACACGGCTTGTGCACGCCTGCCTGCTGCGTGTCGACGATGAACTTGCCCCACATGCTGTTGGGGTCGCACAGCCCGCTCAAGATGCCTTCGATCTCGTGCATCTGCACGTTGTAATAGTGCTCTGCTTGTGGAGCGGAGCAAAGCTGCTTGAGCGTCGCCTCGGCGTCAAGATCTTCCTTCGTGTTGGTGTCGAATTGGCGAACAACGATACCGAAGGTGACGACACCAGCGGTCTCCAGCGGGCCACGGGCAGGCGCCAAATTGTCGGCATCTTGCACTTGGCCGTCGGTCAATACCAGCAGCACTTTTTTACGCGACGACGGCGAAGCTGCGAACATGTCGACTGCGATGTCAAGGGCGGCACGAATGTAAGTTCCGCCCTCCATAAAGTTAGATTCCTGCCAGTCAAGGTCCGAGATCACCTCCGACTGGTTTCCGGACAAGCGGCCGCCTGTTCCCGTCCCAGTCGGCGACTTCTGGGCGCCGTCGACAATTGATGTACCCGGAATCTTAATCGCCGGTTTTCCGCTGAACTGCACAATGCCGACACGAACCTTGCCGACGGCGGATGCTGCGTTCACCTCACCGGCGGATTCGCCTGTCAGAGTCAGTGTTCTGACCCAAGCCTTAACGACTTCCATCACACCTTCAAAGCCGTGCGGATGCAGGCCGAAGGCACGACGCATCGACGCGGATCCGTCAATGGCGACAACGATGTCAAGTGTAGGACACTCGCCATAAGAGGCGGTTTTGCACGTGCCCTTGTCCCAGAAACAGTCGACGTCCTGGTGGCATCGGCACGTGTCGGCAGAGAAAGCTTCGCACACTTTGTCAACACACTTTGCTTCATTTCCACTAGAGCTCCACATGCACTTGCCGTCCCCGTCGCAGGGGCCCTGGTCCCCGTAACGAGCGCAGTATACAACTTCGCATTCTGTGTTCCATGCACACTCTGCGTCCTTGTTGCAGTCCTTTTCATCAGTGTACTGCTTGCATGGTGCAGTCACACATTCGGGGGTTGTTTGCGTCGTATCCCACTCGCACGTGCCGGGTTCTTTGTTTGTGCAGTCATCCTCCGTACCGTACAGACACTTCTTTGGCTCGCATCTCACCAACTCGTCAATCCACATGCACGGAACGGACGTGTCCAATTCACACTCATCAGCGTTGTCCCACTTGCACACACCGACCGCGCACGTCTGGTCCAGTGCGTTCCACTGACACAGATCGGGGTCGCTTCGGCAACCTTGTTCGTTTTCGTGTTTGCACTTCTTCCCGGTGCAAGTGCCGTCGACCACCTCGCATTTTTCGTCTGCGGCACATCGAGCCGGTTCCGTGTACTGGCACACTTCTTCTTTTTCACACGCGCCTGACGACCAGACACAAAGGTTTGCTGTGTCGCCGACACATTTCTGCTCCTCGCAGTGTTGCAAGCACGACGAAGCCCCGCACGACAAAGAAGAGTCGAAATAGATACAGCCGCTGTCCTTGTTGCACATGTCTTTGGTAGTATGGGAAGCGCACGGCTGGCGAGATGTGTCCGTCATGTTGGCAATAAACTTGCCCCACCCGTCGTTTGCGTCGCACAACGCGTCAAGCGTAGCTCTCAAGTCACCCATAGTCAGAGCTTTAACGTGCTCCGTATCAGGCTGGCTGGCTACGTATGATTTCAAGTCGGCTTCCGCCTTTTCATCGGCGGGCGACTTGACCGTGAGAGGACGCAGGGCTATGCCGTAGACCTCAACCTGTTGCTGTCCAAGGTCTGACATAGCTGATGTGTACTTGTCGTTGTCATCCAGAGCTCCGTCTGAAATGACAATGAGAACACGGCGCCTGCCGTCAAAAGGAGAAGCTTTGAACATCGACGAGGCTTTGGACAAGCCAGCGACGAGGTATGTCGTGTGGGGCAGCGGCTGGCGCGAAGCGCTGCCACCCATGAAGTTGGCCTGATGGTAGTCAAGGTCCGCCGCAATCTCAAGTAGATCGCCGGTCAACCGTCCAGCGCTGGTTCCTGTTGCGGACGCAGGTGGCGTCAGGATTTGCTTGGCATCGCTCGCGGGCCACTGAGAGCTTCCAGCGAACTGCACAAGACCCAACCTCACCGACGACGTTCCTGCCTTCGTGGCGGCACCGGCTAGCTCCTTTGACAGTGGCAAAGATGCCGACCAGTCACGCACAACTTCCAACAAAGCATAGAAGCCGTGCGCGTGGCCTTTGAAGGTGCGGGACATTGACGATCCGCCGTCTAGCAGCAGCACAACGTCGAGTGTAGGGCACGTTCCGTAGCGCTGGAAGGTGCAGTGCGTCTCGCCGCTCTTTTCTTCAACCCAATAGCAGTCGGAGTCCGACTCGCAGGCGCAGCGGTTGTGGCTGTTCTTGTCACAGACCTTTTCAACGCAAGTGTCGGAGCTCCACATACAGTCGCGTTCGTCCTTGCACGTTGGCTCGTCCGCAAACAAGCGGCAAGGCTCTTGACTGCACATAGCCGGCGACTGCGCCACGTCCCAGTGGCAGCCATCCTGCGCATTGCAACAGGTTTCCTCGCGGTACTCTGTGCACGTCTTACGAGTGCACGAACCTGACCACTCGCACATGGCGTCACGCTTGCATTCGGTTTCGTCCGAGTACGCGCACGGCGTCAAAGCGCATGCACCGTCGACTTCATCAACACAGTGGCTGTCCCACTCGCAGTCGTCATCATTGGTGCAAGTGGTCTTGTCAGTAGCTTTGCATGGGATTTCGCTGCACTTGTTATCAATGGACGACCATTCACAGTCAAATGTCTTGTCCGCGATGCAACTGTCCTCGTCAGGGTACAGGCACGGCTTCTCTTCGCACGTCATGTTCACGGCAACCCATTGGCACCCGTCATCATTGTCACAGTCTGGTGCGACAGTGTATGCACACTTCTCCGAGCTGAAGCACTGCCGCACCGTTTCATTCCAGGCGCAGTAGTTAGCCGTGTCCTCAGAACACTCCGGTTCTTCGCAGTGGGAAATGCACGGCGAGTCAAGGCACGCAGTCAGGGCGTCGGACCACGCGCATCCAGCATCGTGGGCGCACGGTGCCTTGTCCTTGTAGTCTTTGCACGGTTTGTGTCCTTGCACCCCGCTGCCAGATTCGCCGACGATCAACGCGCCCCAAGCGCCGTTCGGGTCGCAAATGCCGCTGAGGATCTTTTCGACAAAATTTTCGAGCTGCACATTCATGAAATGCAAGTCCGTCGGGGTCGAAACAACTGGCTTCAGCGTCTTCTCTGCGTCGATGTCTGTCGCCGTGGGGGCAGTGAAACGACGGACAACAACACCGAAAGTCTGCACCTGTTGCCCGTCGAGCACCCCTCTGGCCTTGGCCAGCGAGTCCGGGTCTTGAATCATGCCATCGGTCACAATAAGCAGCACTCTTTTGCGGCCATCTGGCGGCGACTGCGCAGTGAAAATCGTGCCCGAAGTCGTCAGTCCCTTCTCAATGAAGGTGCCTCCCTCCAAAAAGTTGTTCTCGTGCCAGGTCAAATCCGCGCTCAACTGGTCCAAAGCCCCAGACAGGCGGCCCGCCGTGCCAACGCCGACCGGCGCGGTGGCAACACTGTTGACGACAGGGCCGTAGAACGAGTTGGTGATGGTGTTGAAGAACTGAAGCCTGCCCGAAAACTGTACCAGCGCAACACGTACTTTTTCGGACGCCACCGAGTTCTTGCCCATTGACGCTGGTTCGCCGCTCAGCGGAAGCGTGGTCAGCCAAGTGCGGAGCATCTCTATCATTGCGTAGAAGCCGTGCGGGTGATTCCCGAACTGGTTTGACATGCTACTGGAACCGTCAAACAGCACCACGACATCCAGTGTAGGGCACTGGCCGAAGTGCACATCGCGGCACGTACCCGTTGCAGGGTTGCTGTCCAGTTTCCAGAAGCAATCAGGATCCTTCACGCAGTCGCATTTGATCAAGTCGTTGCACAACTTAGGCACGCACATAATATCCTGGCTGGGGTCCCAACGGCAGTCGCCATCAACATCGCATGTCGGTTGATCCGTCAACTTCGAACACGGCTCCTGGACACACATCGCGGGTGAGATCGAGGCCATCCACTGACAGCCTTTTTTGTGGTCACACGAGATCTCGGTCATGATTTCCGTGCAGGGTTTCTGCACGCACGGGTCCGTACCGTTTGTGGTCCACTCGCAGTACGCATCCGCGACACACTCAGACTGTGCTATCTCCAAGCATCGCTCCACTTGGCACGAACCAGACACAGCCGTCATGGAACCGTGGACATTGCTGCAGCTGTCAGAGTCCCATTCGCACGCATAACCCGTGGCGAGCGTGCCTGAGGGGTCCATCGACATCCATTCAACAGTGGGCCACCGCAAGTACGCTGCTGCGAGGGCTGTGTTGCTCGGTTCGCCAGTCATCCAGCTGTCGGAGTCCATAGCCTGCCCCGTCTGCCATTTCCATGAGGAAAGCACCGACGAAGAACCGGTGGCACCAATCCAGGCGTCGCCAGCCAACTTAGCTCGCGCGACTTCATTCTCCACAGAGTCAGAGACGGTAAGCAAGTGGCCCGGGTTTCCGTCGACAGACGTCAATCCTTCGCACTTCGCCTTGGCTTCTAACCAGGTGCAGCTTGAGCATGCGAAGTACCTGTACGAGCTTCCTGTTGCTGACGAATACGACCCGGGGCCGTAGTTCCAACCCAATTTGCGCGTTGCTCCCGACTCCGAGATGGTAGTGAACGTTACCAGAGCGATGGCTTGCGCGAATTCTAGGGTCGGCTTACCGGCAGCACCGCCCATGGGGGACAGGTACAAAATGCCGCTCTTCGCTTGCCACTCGGTGGCGACGCCGAGTGCGGCGCACGCACTGCATTCAAGAACGTCCTTCCCAGTGATGTATCCTTCGTCGATGCTGACAACTGCGCCGCTGATTTCAGTGCTGCAGGCTGTCGAGCCGCAGCCGCTCATCGTGCACGAGTGCAATTTGAAAGGCTGCATGGGTTGTCCCTTCGAGTACGCCGCCGCTTCTTCACCTGTCGTAGTGGCCACTGCCTCAGCCGCGCTTTCCCATCTGCAGAGTGAATCTGTCGCGCACTGCGACTCATTGACGTACGAACACTCCCGAAGTCCGCACGTAGCGTCGACGTTTTTCCAGACACAATCGTCAGCATCCGCAAGGCAGCTGGCCTCGGTTTTGCGGTGGCAAGGCTTGTCGACACAGGTTGTGTTGTCCACGTCAACGATGCACTCATCAAGATTGGTACAGCCATCTACATCGCCAGTGTACACTTCACAGCCCTCAGGCACATCGCGGACGCATTCGTTTTCGGTAGCGTTCCACACGCACAGGTTGTCAATGTCGGCAACACAGTCAGTCTGATCACAGTGATGCAGACACGGCGAGTCAACGCACGAAACTGTGCTGTCGATCCAGGTGCACTGCGAATCAACGACACAAGTGGGCTTCTCGATGTACTGCGGGCAAGGGTTGTGGTCTCCCTTCTTGTCGGCAATGAACGCGCCGAAGCCGCCGTTGGCATCACAAATTCTTGAGAGCACCTGGCCGTAGAGGTTGTCGAGTGTCAAACTAACGAAATGGGCAGCCTGCGGTGCAGTTGTAATGCCCTGGAGACTCGACGATGCCTGGTTGTCTGTCGTCGAAGCCTGGTCAAACTTGCGCAGGCCAACAGCAAATGTTTCAACCAGAGCCTTCTCCAAGTCGGCGCGCACAGGTGCCAACGACGTGCCGTCCATAAGCTTGCCGTCACCGATGACGAGCAAAACGCGCTTTCGGCCATCACTCGGTGACTGCTTGAATAAGGCGTATGCCTTCTCCAAACCGTTGGCAATCATGGTGCCCTTTCCGAGGTAGTTGTCCTCGTGCCAGTCCACGTCCGATTCAAGCTGGGAGAGGTCACCAGACAATGCACCACCTGTACCCGTACCGCCGGGCGTGGCCTTAGCCACGGATTGCATGAGGTCTTGGCCTGAGAACTGGACAACGGCAACACGCACGCCACTATTGCTTGCAGATGATTGATCGGCGGGAACACCGCTGAGAGGAAGCTCACGGAACCAATCGCGAAGCAGCTCCATCACTCCCACGAAACCTTGAGGGTGTCTTCCGAAAGGTTGTCCCATGCTTGCCGAAGCATCAATGACGATAGCCAGGTCGAGCGTTGGACACTGCCCGTACTCCACCTGAGTACAGAACGCGTTGGCGGAGTTGTAGAAACATTTCGTATCAGAGCGGCAGGCACATGGGGTACGACCTTTGCAGTAATCTACCGTGCAACTGTTGACGGTGACATCGAAAGCGCACTCACTGTCACTGTCACAAGCAGACTGTGCTTGGTGCATCTTCGCGCAGTACTCGATACTGCAGAAGGCGGGGCTGCTGGAAACGTCCCATTTGCAGCCTGCTTCACGGTTGCAGCAACGCTCGCCGCTGCTGTGCTTCCCGCAGGACGAGACCTGACATGCTCCGTTTGCCCACTCGCAGTGCAAATCGGCGAGGCATGCTGTCTCAGACGCTTGAAGTTTATCGTCTGTGCACATCTTTAATTCGCAAGAGCCCAGTGAGCTGTCTCCTCCGCAGGCATCCCACTCACACGCGTTGTCTATTTCGCAGGCATCCTGCTTGTCGTAAGTGCAGGGTTTCTTGACACACGTCGAGTTCAGTGCTACCCACACGCAGCCGACAGCGTCGGCTTCGCACTCTGACTCGGTAGACTGTAAGCATTCCCGCTCATTACACTCGGATTCGGTTGTGTTGTATTCACAACGAGGGTCGGCGTTGCAGAGGGTGACGTCCGTGTATGGACAAACCGTCTCCTTCCAGCAACCTTCTTTGACACCTGCCATCGATCCCCAGAAGCAGCGATTTGCCGAATCAGGGTTACACTTGGTGTCGTCGCAGTGCTCGACACACGGAGAGTCTACGCAGCTGAGGCCGACGCTGCTGTACACGCAGCCAGGGTCCAGCGAGCACGAGCTTTGGTCCGGGTGCTGAGTGCAAGGACCGTGCACGCCTGCCGATGCATTCGGGTTCAGACGGGCGCCCCAAAGCGAGTTCGGGTCACACACTCCGTCGAGCACTTTTGTCGGAAGGTCATCGATCACAATGTTCAAGAAATGCTCTGAGTGACGTTCCGACGTAATTGGGAGCAACGTACTCTCTGCGCTGATGTCTGTCGGTGCGCTCTTGTCAGATCTTCTGAGCACAACGCCGAAGACCTGCACCTGTTGATCTTCCAGCAGAGTGCGCGCTGCCATTGTGTTATCAGTGTCCGTGATCTTGCCGTCGGTAATGATGAACAAAGCACGCTGCCTGCCCGGCGGCGAATCCATCTTAAAAATGCTGGCGGCCCACTGCAGACCCATGGCCATGTACGTGCCACCCTGCAGGAAGTTGTTCTCGTGCCACGTAATGTCGGCAATCAACTCTTGCTGGTCGCCGGAAAGGGTACCGGATGCACCAGTGCCAAGAGGGGTTTTGATTGCGTCTTTCACGGGCGCTTCTCCACTGAACTGAACCAGCGCCAAACGGAGGCCTCCATCGACGGCGACAGAAGCGGAGCCTACCGAGCTTGATTCACGAGTCAATGGAAGACTTCTGACCCAGTCTTTCAACATCTCCATCAGCGCGTAGAACCCATGCGGGTGGCGCGTGAAGTCTTGGCTCATCGATGCACTTCCGTCGACGAGCAATACGACGTCCAAAACAGGGCACTTTCCGAACCGCTCAGCCACGCAACGGCCGTCCGCATTTGAGTCGTCCCAGAAACACGTTTGGTCTGCGACACAAGCGCAACGATCGCCGTCGTACTTGGTGCAGTCTTTTTCCATGCACTTTTGTTTCGTGCGGTCCCACATGCACTCGGAATCCATATCGCAATCCTTTCCGCTGGTGTGGACGCGGCACTCCCTGATCTTGCACACTGCAGGCGAGACACTGACGTCAAAGCGGCAGTCTTCATCGGCATCGCACTCTTTCTCGGTTGGGTACCGCACGCACGGAGCCACCACACAAGGCTCTGTGTTGCCTCCAACCCAGTCACAGAACGGGTCAGCCTCACACGTTGGTTCGGTAGTTTGGTTGCACTTTTGTACGGTGCAGAAACCACGAACCAGATCAACAGCAAACTCCGCAGTGCATCCATTCAACGCACCACCTCCCTCCTGGTTGCCGTATTTCCATGTCATCGTTCTCTTTGACGCATCAGTCGATGTTGTAGTGAAGACAATGCCAGCGACGGCTTGAGCAAGGTTGTCACCGGTAGCTTTGTCCATCCAGAGAATTCCGGTCGTTTCATTCCATGCGAGCGATACACCCAGTGACGAGCACGAGGAGCACGTAAGCGAATCACGGCCTGAAACGTAGCCGCTGGTGAAGGCCATGTAGACGCCAGGTTGCTCAGTGCTGCACGACGAACAGCTCGCACCGCTGCATGTGGTGCCGTTGAATGGAGTGCTTGGCTCTTTGATTTCGTAAACAATTGCGTCCCCAGACGGAGAGAACGAAGTCCATTCGCATTGCGTGTCTTGGAGACAACCAGCTTCCTTTGTCGGTGTGCAAGGTGTCTTCATGCACGTCGGCACTGGTACAAGCGACCAGGTGCACCCAGCAGCATCTTGGAGGCACGTATCCTCAGTGTCGTGCAAGCAGGGGTCAACGGAGCACTCAGCAGCCTTGAGATGTGCAAAGTCAGTGGAAGGCGCCGGGCAGATGCACATCCAGTCATTCAGACTTGTCGCGTTGAGGTCCGGATCTAAACACTTCTGCATGCAGTCCAGGGAACCGGTCTTGCAGTCAATCACGCATTTATAAGCATTCTCGTTGCATTCGTTCACTAAACACACAGCCGGCCGCAGTGATGCTTCAATAGTCGATGGCGGGGCACACTGACACACCCAGTCCTCAAGACTAGACATGTCTAGATTCCCATCCTGACAACTTTGGCCTACGCCGCTGCACGTGTCGTTTGCACACGTCGAACAAACAGCCGCGCATTCATCGAACAAACACTTATCAACGGCCTGCTGATATCCAATCGGTCCGTCCATGCCTTGGCCAACGGTGCCGTTCGGGCAGTGACACTCCCAGTCATTTTCCTGCGAAGGATTGGGGTCAACGCAAACCTGTCCATGACTCGTGCAAGTGGCTGCAACTTGGATACATTCATCGAAGGTGCAGTTTGCTGGTTCAGCAACTTGCACACCTGAAGCCGGAGCGTCGCAATGGCACACAAAGTCGGGTGCGCTTCCATCGTGACATGTTAAGTTGGTGTCGATACAGGTTTGGTTGCCACAAGCGTCGGTTGCCAAACACTCGTCGCACTTGCAGACAGCAGCTTGCGCGGTAGCGCTACCCTCAGCGGGAGATTCACACGAGCACATCCAGTCGCTCAACGATAACGCTGCAGTGTCAGGATCTTCGCAGAGCTGACCAGCATCTGCGCAAGTGTTGTTGTTACAGTGAGTACACGTTACGGTACACTCGTCGAGGGAACAGTTAGCTGACTGAAGCCATGCGCTGCCGTTTGTCGGCGACTGACACAAACACATCCAGTTGTCGAGTGAGCTGTGGTCCGTATCGTTGCATGTCTGCTGGCGCACGTTGCACGTTGGCTCGTTCTCGAGGCACTCGTCAATCAAGCACTCGGCCGGCTGAGCCACGCCGGTGCCTCTGGCCGGGGAAAGGCACGAGCACTCGAAATCGGGAGCCGAGCCATCATGGCATGTCGTGTTACTATCGGAGCATCGCTGGCCACTGCAAGTTGCGTTCATCCACGCACATTCGTTGCAGACGCATTCCGCCGGTTTCGTAGTAGCCTTGCCGACGCCACGGTCGAGGCAACTGCATGTCCAGTCATTCAACGACAAACTGCCGGTGTCAGGATCATTGCACAATTGACCTGCATCAGCACAGACGTTGCCCTCACAATGGTCGCAGGTTGCCACACATTCATCGAGAGTGCAGTTAGCTGCCTGCGTCACAGCCGAACCGTTCGAAGGCGGGGGGCAAACACACAACCAGTCCTCCCGGATGGTGAGGTTAGGATCTGTACATTTTTGGCCACGCACACACTTTGCCGCGTTTTCAGTGCATTCATCGAACTCACAGACCGCGAGCTGCGTCTGTCCGACTCCGTTTTCTGGAGGTGCACACTCGCATGTGAAGTCTGGATTGCTTCCGAGATGGCACGTCGTGTTGTCGTCGCGACAAATCTGGTTGCCAAGCTCGCAGGTTATTTCCGAGAGGCATTCGTTGCAGACACACGTGGCTGCCTTGGCAGTAGCTTTGCCCTTACCCTCAGAGCAAAGGCAAACCCAGTCAAGAGTTGATGTTGAGGTGGTGTCCTGATCTGCGCAACTCTGGCCGGCATTTTCGCAGGTTCTGTTGTTGCAGTGGTCGCATGCTTCTTCGCACTCGTCTAGGATGCACTGAGCAGCGCCTGCTGTCGCGGAGCCTTGGGAAGGCGGCGGGCAATTGCACACCCAGTCATCGAGTGTTGCCAGCAGCGTGTCATTGCACGTTTGTCCATGAGCAGAGCAGGTGGGGCCGTGTACAGTGCACTCGTCATATTCACACGTAGCCAACTGAGCGTCGCCTGTGCCTGAGAACGGCGTGTTGCACTCGCACACAAAATCATTGGCTGTGCCATCGTGGCACGTTGTGTTGAAGTCAGTGCACTTCTGATTGCCGTTGGTGCACGTATTGTCAAGAAGGCATTCGTTGCAAACACACGTCGCTGCCTTTGCAGTTGCCTCCCCGACACCGGGATCAGTGCACGTGCAAGTCCAGTCCCGTGTTGATGTCCAACTCGTGTCGGTGTCAGTACATTGCTGGTTAGCATTCTCACACACAGCGTTGTTACAATGCGAGCATGTGGCTACGCACTCGTCGAGGGTGCAATTGGCTGCTGCTGCCTGGGCAGACCCATCGGCTGGCGGCGGGCAAACACACTGCCAGTTTCCGAACGTGGTCTTGTCCAAATCTTCACATTTCTGACCCTTCGAAGAGCAAGTGCTGTTGTTTGCTGTGCACTCGTCAGTCTCACACGCAACGACGGCCGCGGCAATTGCACTTCCTGTCGACGGGGACTTGCAATCGCATTCGAAGTCTGGATTTGCCCCTCCGTGACACGTTGTGTTCGCATCGAAGCAGGTCTGGTTGGCTAGTGTGCAGGTGTCGGTCCTCAGGCATTCGTCACATGTACAAATCGCGGCCATAGCTGTGGCTTTGCCGACGCCAGGGTCGCGGCAGGTGCAAGACCAGTCGGAAAGCGAAGTAACACGGTGGTTTGGATCAAAACAGTCTTGGTCAGCCGACGAGCACGTGTCGTTGGCGCACGTCGCGCACAACATATCACACTCATCGACGGTGCAGTTCGGGGCAGCTTTTGCTACAGCACCCTCCGCAGCAGGAGGGGGGCACGTACAGATCCAGTCGTGGAACGTTTGCAAGTCCGGATCGTGGCACGTCTGTCCCTGCATCTCGCACACATTGCTGGGGGCTGACACTGTCTTCGCGCACGTCGAGCACGTTTCAACGCATTCATCGAGCTCGCACACAATACTAGAGGTGGCTTTGCCTTGCGTTCCCAACAGCGGCGGCGTGCAACTACAGGTCCAGTCGCCTGTTGTCAGGATGTCAGTTGGATCTAAGCACATGTGACCCAGTTCTGTGCACTTCAAAGCTTCTGGGTCGTCTTTACATTCACCCGGATAGTCACACGTCGTCGGTTGCATCACGCTGGAGTTATCGCTGTGAGCCGGAGGCGAAACACAGCGGCATTCCCAATCATTCATGTGTTGGTCGTCGGGGTTGGGGTCCACGCATTTTTGACTGTGGTTCGCGCAGAGCATCTCAAATTCAGCCGTGGCGCACTCGTTAATAACGCACGTCGCAAGGGCAGTCTGTTGTTGACCAACCGTGGGAGCCACGCAGTTGCAGGTCCAGTCACCCGATGACTCTGCTGTCGTGTTTGGGTCGCGACATTCTTGTTGAGGTATTGCGTTGGAGCAAACATTATCTTCGCAGTGGTCACATGTGACTTCACACTCATCGAGTTCACAGTGAGCAATAGACGTGACAGCGGAGCCATCTGCCGGCGAGCGACAACTGCAGTTCCAGTCTGAAAGTGACTTGGAGCTTGTGTCGGGGTCGGTGCAATCTTGTCCCGCTCTGTCACACAGATTGTCCTCGCACGTGGGGCATGAAGCGACGCACTCATCGATGAAACAGTCTGCGATCGATGTCGTTGCACTTCCAGTCGCCGGGCCTTTGCATGTGCACACCCAGTCGTCCAACTGAAGGGAATTCGGATCGTGACAAGTTTGATTCGCATGGGTGCACGTGGTTTCGTGCTCGTCGCACTCGTCGTAGTCGCAGCTGCTAACGGCCATGGCAGTGGCCTGCTTCGACGACGGCGGTTTGCAAGTGCAAGTCCAGTCGCTCAACGTGTTGGCCACGGGAGTGGGGTCGTTGCACATCTGGTCTTCAGATGAACACGTGGTGTCGGCGCACGTGGGGCAAGTCTCGACGCACTCGTCAAGTGGACAGTCGGCGAGGTTCGCAACAGCTTTTCCTTTCGATGGCAGAGCGCAGATGCATTGCCAGTCTGACAGCGATTGAGCACTGTGGTTACCGTCGACGCAATCCTGCGCCGGGACACCAGTTCCACAAAGGCCAGCCTCACACGTGTCGCACACCGCTGTACACTCATCGATCATGCAAGCCGCGACACCAGCAGTGTTGCTGCCCGTCAAAGGCGCGGAGCAGTTGCACATCCAGTTGTTAGCTACATCGTAATCGGGGTCGGTGCAGGACTGTTTCGCGTCCTGGCAGGTTTGTTCGTACAGTTCACACTCGTCAATGGAGCATGAAGGAACCGCCGATATGAGAGCCCTCCTCGACGCCGGTGGTAGGCACGTGCATGCCCAGTCGGAAGTCGATTTTGACGTCGGGTTGGGGTCCGCGCAAGTTTGGTTGGCAGCAATACATACATTGTCTTGGCACGTGGTGCAGGCTGCAGTGCACTCATCAAGTGGACAGCTTGCAGTGTCGGCTACAGCAGACTTGTTGTTGTCCGGTGGCATACACGAGCACGTCCAGTCAGACATAGAGTTCGCACTGTGATCGGGGTCATTGCAGGTCTGAGCAGGCTCGGCTGAAGAGCACAGATCGTTTTCGCAAGACGAACAGTTTTTAATGCACTCATCGATTGTGCAATTTGCGACAGCCCCTGTGTTTGAGCCAGATAGCGGCAAAACGCATTCGCACATCCAGTCGCCCACTACAGAAGGATTGGGGTCCGTACATTGTTGTTTAGAAGCCAAGCACCTCTGCTCGTGCAGAGTGCACTCGTCCACGTCGCACGAAGGCACCGCAGATTGGTTTGAGGTCATGTTCGCCGGTGGAAGACACAAACACATCCAGTCGGATGTGCTGCTGGACATCGGATTGGGATCTTCACACGTTTGGTTGACTTTCTTGCAAACATCATTCGAACATGTCGTGCAGTTGTCCTCACACTCGTTGAGGAAACAATCCGCGAGCTGGGCGATGGCGGACGTGTTCTGTGGCAGAGGGCAGGTGCACGTCCAGTCATTCAACGAGCTTGCGCTGTGGTCAGGGTCGTTGCAGGTTTGCTGTGGAACCGCGTTGGAGCACAAGTCGCCCTCACACGTCGTACAAGTTGCGTCACACTCATCAATCATGCAGTCAGCGACACCTCCCGCCGCAGTTCCTGTCAGCGGGTCCCTGCACGAGCATTCCCAGTCCTTATGGGTAGATAGGCTAGGGTCCACGCAGTCTTGGTTAGCGTCGGTACATGTTTGTCCGTTTATTGTACATTCGTTGAAGTCGCACGATGCGACAATACCCTGAAGCTGTGTCATGTTTGCCGGGGGCATGCAGTAACAGCTCCAGTCATCAAGCGAGCTCGTCTGAGGATTAGGGTCGTTACATGTCTGATTGGCGTTTTTGCACACTTCCTTTTCACAAGACACGCAATCCACTTCGCATTCGTCATACGGGCAATCGGCGGTCTTGCCGACTGCAGACGACGTGGATGGCGCCGGACAGCTGCATTTCCAGTCGGACAGCGATATCGAACTGAGATCCTGATCAAAACACGTCTGAGACACAGGGGCAGCATCCGAGCAAGCATCGTGTTCGCACGTTGCACACAACGCCTCGCATTCGTCAATTTCGCAGGCAGCCACTTGCGCCACTGCGCTTCCGGTCATGTTCTGGCGGCAGTTGCACGTCCAGTCATCGGACTTCGAAAAATCGGGGTCAAAGCAATCTTGGTCTGCGTCGGTACATGTCTTGTTGCGCTGTTCACACTCGTCAACATCACAAGAGTCTACCGCGCCTGCTACGGCTTGCTTTCCAGATGGAGGATCGCACGTGCACGTCCAGTCACCCAGGCTTGTGTAGCTTGGGTCGTTGCAAGTCTGGTTAACCGTTGTGCACTCCCCATTAGAGCACGTTGTGCAGTCTTCGACACATTCGTTGATCGAGCACTTTGCTGCCGCTGTCACGGCAATGCCGCTGGAGGGGGGTAGGCATCTGCAAATCCAGTTTGACATACTAGCGACTGACTTGTCAGGGTCAAGGCACTCCTGTCCGGCGTCTGAGCAGACATTCTGTTCACAGGTGTCACAGTCAGCCTCGCACTCGTCCAAGAGGCATTGCGCTGCTGCTTGACTAGGGAGGGTCGCCGGATCACGTACGCTGGGCGGCTCGCAGTCGCAGATCCAGTCTTCAGAGCACGGTACCTTGGTACCTTCGACGCATTTCTGCTGGCTGTTCGAGCACGTCTTCTGCCCAGTGGAATTCGTTCTGCACTCGTCGTATTCGCAGGCCTTCGACGCGTCATTCCAAGTGCATTCTCCGTGCTCTTCGCAGTGGCGCTGGTTGGTGGCAGCATCTGCCGTGTCATACTTACACAAGCAATCCGTATCCGGCACGTCTTCGCACGACGCTGTAGTGGGATTCCACGAGCAATCAGGTTGTGTGCTTGTTTGGCATGTGGGTTCGTCGCAGGTGTCCATACAAGGGGAATTGGTGCAGACACCCGTACTGTCAGACCACACGCATCCCTTGTCGGTGTCGCATGCTGGTTCCTGAATGTAAAACTGACAAGGATGGTGAATATGCGTCGTTGAGGGAGGCCACTCTGCAACGATGTATTTGCCTGTCGCATCGTTCGGATCACACAGTTTGGGAAGCACGCCGGATAACGAATCGATCTGGTACGAACCGAAGTGATCATCCAGGGAGGAAGTCAGTAGAGGTTTTAGCCCACTCCCTGCATCGGTGTCGATCTTGGTCAATGCGGCTCTCTTGCGAACTACGAATCCGTACCTCTCAACTTTGAGAGTATCGAGTATATCCATTGGATCCTTTGCTGCAACAGAATCCTTGATGGTGCTGTCGAGAATGGTGATGACAACGCGCTTGCGCGCGTCCATCGGCGACTGTGTTGTGAAAATGTCGGCCGCAGCTGCGTACGCAGCGGAGATCAATGTCCCGGTGTTCTGGAAGTTATCCTCGTGCCACTCTAAGTCTTCGTCCAACTCCGAGAACTTGCCCGACAACCTTCCGTTGGTGCCCGTACCATTCACGGCCACAGCCGAATCGCTATCGCCATTCGTGCCACCCATTTGAAGGAAGGTAATGCGAGTGCCTTGTGTGTTTGTCCCAGCCGTGGCGCCCGCAGCCTCTCCACTCAGCGGCAGTTGACGCGCCCATTCACGAAGGATTTCGAGAACGGCACTGTAGCCCTGTGGGTGGCGATCGAATCTATGGCTCATGATTGCGCTCGAGTCGAGGATGACGACAACGTCCATCGTCGGGCAAATCCCGTAAATCGCAGAGACGCACGTCGGGGTGGACCCCGCCTTCCAGAAGCACTTGTCGTTCTGTTGGCAAGTGCAAGTTTCTGCGTTGATCGAGCAGTCGAGATCAACACACTGGTCGTTCGTGGAATCCCACATGCAGTTCGTGTCATCCTCGCAATTCTGCTGCCCTGAAATGGCGTAGCACTCCTTCTGCTGGCATGTGGTTGGAGTGGTCGTGATATCCCACTTGCAGCCCGCGTTCGCATCGCAGCAGGCTTCGTGATGGAACTCAGTGCACGTCTTCGCGCTGCATTTGCCACCAGCCCACAGACAGCGAGGGTCGGCTCGGCAGTCTGAGGCTGCCGAGTACCCCGTACACCCAGCCATCCCGCACATAGCAGTTGAGCCATCGCACGCGTCAATTTCCCAAACGCATTGAGGGTTCGACTTGCAGTCCGCCTCGACACCAGCAGTGCACGGCGTGACCACACAACCGTCAACCCACGTGCACTGGTTCGTGTCAGCCAAACAATCCTCCTCGAGCGTATTGTGCGTGCACGGCGCAGGGTTGCACTCTGTTCCATCCCACTTGCAGTCTTGCGGCGAGTCAGCGCATGACTTTTCATCGTGGAAGGCGCAGATGGTTTCCTTCAGGCAGCCAGTCTTGTCGTCCCACAGGCAAAGGTTGACCGTGTCTGCGGCGCAAGTCGGCTGGTCGCAGTGCTTGAAACAAGGAGAGTCTTCGCACTCTTCATCCGAAGGGTGCCACTTGCACCCGGCGTCCACGGTGCAAGCGTTGCTGTTCTCGTAACTCGAGCAAGGCTGATGAACACCTGCTTGTCCGGGAGTGTTCGTCTTTGCCATAATCAAGGACCCGAACTTACCACGCGGGTTGCACATGTCGTTCAGTACAGAGCTTGTGATTTCGTCCAACATGATATTCATGATATGGTCTTCGTTTGGGTCCGACGTGACGGGTGCGAGAGTTAATTCAGCACTCCTATCGGCTGATGTGTGATAGCTTTGTCGCCGGACAACGACACCGAAGGTCTCGACGTTCTCTTTGTCGAGTTTTTTCCGGGCCGGCGCGAGCCTATGGGGATCGAAGATTTGACCGTCCGTGATGATGAAAAGCACACGCTGTCTCAAGAGCTCTGAATCGTCAAACATACGTCCTGCGTCTTCCAGCCCCCCTTGGATCATGGTCCCCTTGTGTAGGAAATACTTGTCATGCCAGTCCAGGTCATCGTCCAACTCATTGACGTCTCCTGAGAGCAGCCCGCCGGTACCGATATTCCCATATGTTTCTCTAGATTCCGGATATCCGTCCCACCAGTACCAATATGTTATACCCTCCCAGCTGTATGAGTACCACCCCGCATTCTTCCCCGAGAACTGAATGATACCGACGCGAAGGCCACCGGTGGTTGGACCCTCAGGCGGGAGGTTCTTGTCTCTTGCCTTCTCCCCTGTAAGCGGAACGCTGTGAATCCAGTCTCGCAGAATTTCGATCAAGGCGTAAAATCCGTGAGGGTGCCGTCCGAACGTATATGTCATCGAGCCAGACCCGTCTATGAGAAGGACCACATCCAGCGTCGGACACTGACCGAAGGTCGACTCAACACATCTATCCTTGGCTGTGTCGAGGAAACATCCTGCCGTGTTGCGACATGCGCAAGCGTTAAGTTCGTTGCAGTTGAGCACCAGGCATTTACTCAAAGATGTGCTCCATAGGCACGTGGAGTCCTGATCACACGCGCTCTGCGTTGTGTACGTCTTCGGACAGTACGTCTGCCGGCAAAGTGCGGGGGCGACGGTGACATCCCACTCACACTCAGGGTCGTGTCTGCAGCATTTTTCGCTGGGGTACTCACCGCATGTGGCGACGGTGCACTTGAGACGAGATGACCACTGGCACCGATCGTCGGACACGCATGACTCCAGATCTCCAGCGTCGCAGATCTGCTCGACGCACTGCTGGTCCTCCGGTTCAGGGCAACTATCGTCAAACGTGCACCCAGGTCTCGTGTTGCACTCTGCTGCTGCTGTCTCTGGCGGACACGATATACCCACGCAAGCTCCCCCGGACCCTACAACCTGCGTCCACTCGCACCCTTCAACATCCGTACAAGCACTCTCCTGCGTATAACTGAAGCAAACCGCCGAAGATGCCCCAGCGGTCTGATCTACGAAACCCGCCAGCGCCAGCAGCAGCAGCAGCTGCTGCCGCATCTCGTTGTTGGGCGGCTGCGGTTCTTATTCGTCCCTTCTTCTTTGTGTTGCCGACCTTTTGTGTTTCCTTTTTTGTGTTGCCGTCGATCCCGAAGGACGATCAGTTTGGTGTCGTCCGACCTTTTTTTGTTTTCCTTATGTGACGCTGTGACAATCAGGGAAGCAGCTTGAAAGGGGCACTTTTGAAATGTTGCTGTTTTGCTAGTTTGCTGATTCTAAAAATCAGCTATTTGTTGCTGGTTAGCGGTGCGTTTGACAGGTTTGCGCTATTTCCGTAGTATAGTAGTAGTTTGAACTTGTTATGCAGCCTTCATGCTTCCGCGTCTTCCGCGGCGGCCGCACGGTTTTCTGCCTGGTGGCCTCCACGTTGGAGCACATCGAGATAAGAAAGCGGAGGTCGACCGCGTTTCTTCTTTCGACGTGCAAGAAGCACGCTCGACGCTGGCTGGTCCGCCCTCAGGCAGTGCCCAGCGAAGCGGTGCCGCTTTCTCTGCAACTCAACTTCGATCCTCGGGAACTGATCCGCAAAAAGGTCATTATTGCTACAGCGCGTTTCGCGACTGTAGACCTTAATGCCTCGAACTAGACAAGTGTATGCTCCCGTGATATTAGGAAGCAGGGAAGTGCCAACGATCCAAGTTTCGGCGCCTGACAGAAAGACGGGAACCACGAGCGTCTTGAAAAACAAAATCTTTAGGTCGAGCCTAATCGTGGACCGCCAAACAGACTTCAGTCTGTGTACTACTACCCAGGCCAAAGACTTGTTCCGTAGGGGTGCCCACTCCATAGGGGCTACAGTACGATTTTTTGTCCGCAAGCCAATTTTCAACATTTTAGTGATTTTGAGAGCGATTCCACCCTAGGAACCGTTAGCAATCGCTTCAAAAACGTTTTAAACCCCCAGTCGGGGGACTGCGAGGCAGAAAACTGCGTTTTTAGGGGGTATTTCACGACGTTTGAGGTGGTTGCCACCACTTCCATTATAACACGAAAAGAGGTGGTTTAGCATACTTTCGCTCGTGCACCCTAGTCATCGAAATATCACTTTTGTGACCCTAAACACCCTTCCGAGCCAACTGGTACCCTATTGGCGGCAGTTTCGCCATCAGATCGCCTGTATCCGCCTTAGAATAGGTCGCGTCTACCCTAGGAGAACCCACGTCTACCCCACCGAAATCCACGTCTACCCCAAGGAAATCCACGTCTACCCCAGGGAAATCCACGTCTACCCCAGGGAAATCCACGTCTACCCTAGTAAAACCCATGTTTCCCCCAATAAAACCCACAAAACCCCATCTGTTACCCTCGTTTACCCAAAAAAAAAACATGCACATTGTCCAGAATTTATGGCTAACCTCCAGAAAACACGAAAGCCGCATCTACGAGATACTGTAACACCGGGAAGCCTTGCCTGGTCCGGGATACCGTCAGTGAGTACGAGGAATAAAGGGTGAAACGACTTTCAAACACTCATTTTTGCGCCAAACATTTGCGGCGAAGGGATCCAAAAGGGAAAATAAAACGAACCTGGTCACTTGCAAACCCCGGCTGGGACGGTGGTGGGGGTATTGTAGGACCTCTCCCCCACACAAAAGGACCTCTCCCCCACTCAGAAGGACCTCTCCCCCACACAAAAGGACCTCTCCCCCACTCAGAAAGACCTCTCCCCACAAAAGGACCTCTCCCCCACTCAGAAGGACCTCTCCCCCACCCAGAAGGACCTCTCCCCCACACAAAAGGACCTCTCCCCCACTCAGAAGGACCTCTCCCCCACACAAAAGGACCTCTCCCCCACACAAAAGGACCTCTCCCCCACACAAAAGGACCTCTCCCCCACTCAGAAGGACCTCTCCCCCACACAAAAGGACCTCTCCCCCACTCAGAAAGGACCTCTCCCCCACAAAAGGACCTCTCCCCCACACAAAAGGACCTCTCCCCCACACAAAAGGACCTCTCCCCCACTCAGAAGGACCTCTCCCCCACACAAAAGGACCTCTCCCCCACACAAAAGGACCTCTCCCCCACACAAAAGGACCTCTCCCCCACACAAAAGGACCTCTCCCCCACACAAAAGGACCTCTCCCCCACACAAAAGGACCTCTCCCCCACACAAAAGGACCTCTCCCCCACACAAAAGGACCTCTCCCCCACACAAAAGGACCTCTCCCCCACACAAAAGGACCTCTCCCCCACACGAAAGGACCTCTCCCCCACACAAAAGGACCTCTCCCCCACCTCTTCACCATATTCTAAGGTGAAACACCACAATTTGCCATCTTTTACCACTGTTCTAAGGCTCAAAAGGGTCTGCTTGCCTGAATTTGAGCCAAAATGACCTTTCCTCTACTGTTTTAGCATCCAATGGGCCACCACACTGCGACTTAGGATGTTTTCGCCGTGGTTTTGGCGTGCAATCGGTGACACTAGGGACAAAATCAATAAAAAACGGTGCAAAATTGTAACGGCGTGTAACGGTGATGTAACGCTATGTAACGCTGTGTAACGCTCTGTAACGGTGTATCAGAAGAGAGCCAAACGAGGGCATCAGGAGGCCGGTACTGTCTCTTTGGTGCAGAATAGTGCTCAGTAAGGCTGGTGGGAGGACTTCCGAGCACTCTAGAGGCTACACGAGCACTTTTTTCACATCACGAGCATTTTTTTCAAATCACGAGCATTTTTTTCAATTCACGAGCATTTTCGAGGACGGTGCAGGGCACGAGGCACGTCGGTAATCACCCTAAAACACTGTATGTGAGGGCTCTCCTGTGCCTTTTGTAGGTTCCTAGCACAATTGGGTGTTTTGTAGAGCATCTCAGGTACTGACAGACCACAAAGAAGCTGCTAGGCTGACCGTTGGTTGGCGAACAGTGATCAGAGGGCGGATCCCTGCGTTTTCAGAGCCTCTCAGGGAGCTTGCGGACACTGTTTCTTTCCTGTTCGAGGGGTTAAAGATGGTAATTTTTGCTCATCCACGACCAAAGATGGGTTCTAGACATGTTTTTCCCTTGATGGGTGTACAAAAGGCTGACCGACATAGACGAATAATGAAAATTCGGGTTCTGGACAAAAAAAGGGCCTGAGTGGGCACCCCTATTGTTCCGTAGGAAATCCGCTCTGCTGTCCACGAGCATGGAGCCGAGGTTATTAACAGTGAATAAATAGCTATTGTCCC
The DNA here is from genome assembly GCA_030068145.1 of Diplonema papillatum. Classification (NCBI taxonomy): domain Eukaryota; phylum Euglenozoa; class Diplonemea; order Diplonemida; family Diplonemidae; genus Diplonema; species Diplonema papillatum. The sequence continues at coordinate 127,569 of JAPJBO010000146.1, forward strand.
ACGGGGACCTCATTTTCGCCACTCACTCCAGGCCTCATTATGCCACCGAGAGGTTCATTATCCCACTGTGGTATTTTCAGTTCAGGCTGAAGAATTTGCAGTCCAAAATGCGAGCAGGTGGGGAGAAAGTGGTACAAAATGGGTTAAAACGCCATGACGTCGCCCAACAGAGACCGTTGCATTCTCTGCAATACGGGGTTGGCCCATGGGGCTTGACCGGCCCCGTGAACTACAGGGCCGGTCTACGACAGGCCCCATGGGCATTTGAGGAAGTTGTGGGACCCTCGAGGCAAACCCGAACACACGAAAGGAATGCCTCAGTTTCCAGTCAGCTTTTGAGACATTCTTGAGAGCAGACTTTTGCTTGTATCGAAAGACTGCTGAGCAACCGTGACCAGTGGAAATTGCATTAACTGGGACAGTGTTGCACCTCCGTCATTGTCGTTGTTGCACTGGAACGACGAAGCGAGTGCCCAGTGTATATCTCCTTAGTGTACTTGTTGAGCAGCCAAGCAGCGTCGATAGCGAGTTTGCTGACGTTGTTTTCCCCCCACTCAGCTGTTTTTGTACCCAGTGAGTGCCCAGTCGAGTCAAGACATGGTGTTTTCCGCAACACAAGCTGCGGGGCACTCGTGCCAAAATCAAAAAACTCGATTGGAATAATGACCCACTAATCGATAAGCTATTGTGTACCTGGCAACTTTTTGGCCCAGAATCCGAAGATTTTCTCAAACACCACCACATGATACTTTCAGGTTTTTCTGGAGGTGTCAAACCTTTCCCGTAACAGGTGAACTACGAATCGTCCTTCCCCCGCACGCGTTACTACGGGGGGAAGGGGGTGAACCGTTCAAAGGTTCTACTATCCTCTCCACGGCGTCAGATGCTGACTGTCTCCGGTGCGTCGTTCATCGGGTTGCCGCCGGGTGTTACTACGAGCTTGTGCAGTTCTGCCCACCCGATGAGAAGGAGGTAGCAAGTGTGACGAGAAATCTGCACTTGGACGTCTGTTTTGGAAAGGATGTGCGGGAGATGAAGAAGGTCTTCGAAATCGCTACTCATACAAACGTGCGGGACGAGCTCATTCAAGCAGCTACCGGAGAGGGTGTGTGTGCGTTGTGTGGCAGCCTGATACGTTGTTGCACGAGCTTGATGGATGCTTGGTGCCGTGTGCCGTGGGCACCGCCCGCTGCACATGGGGATTTGTTTGCGACAATAAATCGGCAGCAACTTCTTCGTCTTCCCCATTCTTCGCAGCTTCGGTCGCGAAGCAGGCGGGATCGGGTAGTGGAATCACCGCATCGCGCTTCTGTAAAAGCTGCCCGATAGTGTCCTCGAGGAGACACGCTTCAGAAAGTCGAATTTTGGACTTGAGTGGGATAAACACGCAGTCTTTTTCCCTCCGAGGTTCAAAAGATTCATGTATGCGTCGTTCGTCCGTATGTAGTCAATTCCCATGTCCTTCTCAGTGTCTCAATGACTACGTTGTCCTTGCCAACCTTTCGTGGAAGCTAATATCATCGCTGTGACACCATCTCTTTCCTGTGGAAAACTACATCCCTCCCAGCTGCTGTCTCTAGTCTCGCTGGGCGCCGGTCTCTACCGAGCGCACGCTGATTGGTTTCAGGGAGTGCTTCACCTCCTAAAACATTATGGGCTAAACAATTCAAGGGCATGCATCCCCTGAAGACAGGGCCCCCAAGGTGCCCCAGGGCTCCTAGACAAGGGCGGTTGCACACATGCAGCAAATAGGTGGTGGGGTAGACGGCTCCTAATGGTGAGCACCCGTGTAGTGTCGCGTGCCAGGTGTGGTAAAGTCTGTCGTCAACCACTGGTCGACCTCTCGTTTACAGTGATCGCCTTTGGGGACGCGCACGGCGGTCTCTCGAGGGCACGGAGTTACCGCGCGACGACACGAAACTGCTTGGATACGCGGAGCAAAGCACACAGGTTCGTCGACTTGCCAGTGCGGTGACAACGGTCAAACGTGTAAACGGAAGCGGTGTGTTGCCTTGATACAACTGCTGTCCCCTCCATGCCGGAAGACAAGCAGGGGACAATTGTGTGAACGGAGCCCGCGACAGAAGTTCCAGGGAGGGTTCGAGGTTTTATTTTCCTTCTCTCTGGGCCGGCTAGCAGCGACGGGCCTCGCTTCGTGGTGCCAACACGAGGGGAGAACTTGGAGAGACAGAGTGAGAAATACTCGACGTAGCTGCTTCGACTCCGAATGAAAGGGGGGAAATATAGAGGTAAGGGGCAAATACAATACAAACACAATCTGATTTGTTCTTCGCTTACACCACCGTGTGTTGTTTTCTCACTCAGGACTTTGACCTGTTGTGTTTGTGTGATTTGTCGTGTAGGGGTAGACCCGCATGACCTCACGTCCGTTCAACACGTGGTTCGGTAGTTACAGCACTTGGGATCCCTTCTGTTCTTTGTCGGGCAGCATCGTCGAGCATTTCCTTTCAAGCTGGCGCTTATGTAAAAAAACTTAGTATGGCGCTTCCGTTTGTTTGTGCGCACTAGCGGCTTTTCACCTGCTTTGGTGAGTACGCTGCCAACTAATAATTTTTAGTACCAACAATGCATTGTTAACACAAAAAATGCAACCGCACGAGCGTCGGTATCAGAAAAAGAGGCGCGCGACGTTTCAAGCATCGGTAAACGAGCTTCAATCTTGTGTCCGCAGGCTATTTCTTGACTCCGCCTCTTCGGGCGATGGAAACTCCATCGGCAAGAAATGCTCTGAAGAATACAACTCAAAATTCAACACCGTGATTTTTACCGCGGGGTCGAACTAGGAGAGGACCATTGCTAACAAAGCGGTGATAGGTCAATCGAAGTGCACCGAAGCGTCAAATCAACAAACTAGACTCGAATGCGGCGGTTGCGAAGCCGAGGGCGCGGGTCAATGTACTCTGCGGAGATGTTGGACTGCCAGAAGCGTCCCTGTCGACACTGCGCCGCAGTTGACGGAGGCGGAGGGTCGATCGCTGAAAAGCAGTAGTTCTCCCGTAGCTGAGTTTTCGCACAGTACTCGAAGGCGTTTCTACTGCGCCGAAACCCGGCTTGCTGCGCCTGCGCTGTCCGATACGCGCCAGGGACGTTCGACGAACGGACTGCAGCGAAGGACTCGACTGGTTTTGCGGAAGACTCACCTCCAGCGTTCTGGCAACAGCTTGCTGAGTATAGGCGGACAATTCCGGGTTGGACGCAAGCCACGGATTGTAAGCGGGCACCGGGAGTAACTTGTCGAGACGCTTCATAAACGAATGCCCGTGGAGCTCTCCGACGGTGTAATACTTATTGTCGACAGCTTTGTAAACCATCATCGGCACGGGCTGCGGAGCCGGCGTGTCCTCTTCGGAAGCCGCGGTCGTCGATTTCCGGGCGAGGTTCTGCGACTTTTTAATAGCGTCGACATCCTGCACCACGTCTTTCAAAATGTAACGCAAGTTGTCCTCACTGCGACCAGACGCCAGGCCCACTGTATCCTGCTCGGTTGCATATTCGCGGCCTGGCATGAAAGGAGACGCGTCGGAATGTCGCCGCTCGTCTGTATCGAAGCCGTTTTTCAGCTCGTGCAACATCATGTAGTCCCAGATTGATGAAATGAATTCGGTCGAGTCGCTGCCGTGCTTCTCACCGAAGACCCGCTTTTGCTCCTTGAGTTCCTGGCTGAGCTTGAGAATCTCTTGGTTCTGCTTACCGCGGAGGATGAAACGCGCGGAGCTGACGGCCTTAAATAGCTTCTTGTATCGAGGATCGGTGCCGAACCTCTCAACGAAGCTGTTGGTTTGTTCGTCTTCATGCTTCCAGGCTACACCGTAAAGGGCTATGTGTTCCGAAACTGACAGAGCAGGGATTCACGGTTAAATCCGACTCACAAAAGCAAACCAAGGTTTCGTTTCAGCAGCCTGTAGATGCGAGACACAGTCCACGGCACAGAAGAACTCACCTGGGGTTGGTAGTGGTACTCAATTTGGGTTCGACCGTTAGAGGTTCGCACTTCGAACTGCCGACGGTGGTCAGAAACTGGTCCCTGAGGAACCGAAGACGCGATCTACTCAACTGCGTGTCGGGTACAGTTGCGAGTTTATTTTCCAGACTTGAAGTCCCCATTCCCCACCAGAAACCGCCTTTTCAACCAAACAATCCAACACTGGGCATGAATGCGGCCTAGTTGCGGTTGCATAGGGGGCGGGATAGTGGATAATGCGTACCGGTAGTGCAAGTACAGCGGCGGGAATAGCAACAAGCTTCTGATGCGGAAGAACAGCTGGATGACTTTGATCTCGTCCCGGTACTTTACGTACGCGCGCCAGACGCTGAGCTCCGTCGCCTTTTTGCCGTCCTTGGTCCTCGGCAGCCCGCGCCAACCCTCTACGGTGTCCTTCCCAAAGATGCGTTCGTATGCAGCCTTGAGGCTTGGAAAGTCCCACTCGTGGCATTTTTGGTGCTTTACCTTCTCGATGACCACGGCTTCGTTGAGCTCCCGATCGTACAGCGGAACTATCGATTCCGTCGGCATTATCGGCAACCACTCAAAATCGAGAATGACGTTCCAATTCGGATTGAGACGCAGCGGGCACCCTGTCCAGTTTTAGGGGGACTTCACCTCCGTCGGTGCTACGGGCACTCGTTCGGTAGGATCTACATAAAAACAGCGCCCGAATAGGACACCTCGGCGGGGTGCAACGGAAGCTTCGTCGGCCAGGGGGAGCAAGGTCGTAACAACACGTTGCTGTACGAACATGCAGCAGGATAAGTACCAACGATTTCAATCTGGAAGCCGTCTCCACGCGTGTTTTACTGTATGATCCCCGCGTGCTCGTTCAGAGCCGTACGGGCTCTCGTGGCAATCTGGAAAACCGAGTGCAAGAAAACGACTTTCTCTCGGTGAATAAATAGGTATCCCACGTTGCACCCCCGTCATACAACAGGAGCTGTGGTGGAGATCGCCCGTGGCTCCCCGTGACCCCTCGTGTCCCCCCGGTAGGCCCGTCGTTTTCCGCAATCGGGGGCGCGTGTATTCAGTACAAAACGAAGCGCAACCATGTGGGGTTCCGCATCACGTTCTCCGTTTCGAAAGACTAGCATTGAGTTATTTTAAGTGCCATCAAGGCAGGCGAGCAATTAGACTAGCAGGTTTCGGCACATCGTTTGGTGTCACCACACAACCTTGGTGAAAGCACAGTTCGCTTGGTAACAAGCAATTGTGTGCAAGGCATACCAGCTAGCCACTTCTTCCGGTAAAAGCGAACGACGTCCTCCATGTTGCGGAGGACGTGCAGCTTCCCGTCGGAGTCGAAACACGGGTAGTTGCCAGGGAGGAACTCCTGTGTCTTCACCGTGTTATTCGCTTCCTCGCCGTGCGACTGGCGCCAGTCTGTGAGGCACCGGACCTCGTGGATGTGCTCAATGTCCTTGTTGGAGACCATGCCCATGTTGTCGATGAACGATTGCTCGAGAACCGATTTCATGTCGCCGTAACAGTGCTCGACAATCGCAGCCGTCAGATTGCCGACCGAATCATGCAGGCAGAACAACGACTCGGGGAATACACAGTCGTCAGCCCACGAGAGCCCGTCGTAGTCTGGCACCAACACAGCGCCTTCCGCTCGTTCTTCGATGCGCCCGGTCTTGTCGGAGATGTAGAAGTGCCGGCTCGATACGAGCTTTACAGGGAGGGCTTCAGAACGCGGCGGGAGACCGTTCGGACAGCGAACAAACGTGCCCTTCTCGTAGTCCCACTTTTCATACGGGTCGGCGCTTGTCGCCGGGCTGCTGGTCGGAGGCAGCACGAAAACCGGCAGCTTTCCTTCCTCGAACAGCGTCGCGCGCCCGTCTTCGTTCTCGCGCTCGTGCACCAGATAGTGGATGCACCTCCTCAGCGGGCCGTATCGGGCCATGCACTCGCCGAGGAACTGCGAGTTGTTGAACTCGTCCACGTACATCTCGGCCACCTTTCGCTTGTCCCGAACTTCCATCGACGCTTTGTTGTAGGCAAGCAGCAGCTTCTGCAAGCGCATGTCCGATGCGACCATGGCTCGGTTGGAGTCGGCTTGAATTTTGTCGAACATGCGCGATGCGGTTGCTTCCATCGTCTTCAGCCGTGTGAACGCCTGCGGGGGCAGTTGTAATGGAAGGACCGAGCTCGGGAACGGAAGGCGAAGGCATTCGGCTACCTTAACAGGGTCGTCGCTATTACCCACGCTTGACCTTCATCCAGGGCTTACGCTCCACGTTTTCTCTGAGACCCAAACACTCACATGCTACTCGCCACCGCTGTGAAGACAGCCTTCGCGAGAAACGTCACATGCTCTCATCTTCGAGCTTTTCCGCGTACCAGACGGTAGGTGCAGCCACAGAATCTGGGGTTGAAGCTGGAATTACACAAAGCGGGGGCCACACCCGCCTTTCGGGTAGATTTACACATTTTTGGTTGCACACCCGCTTTTCACACTGGGGCGATCCACCTAATTTCTAGCAGAAAAAATCACAGAATTCCAAATCAATTCACAACTTTTCACAGCTTTTCGTCGTCTTGTTGCGTTAGTGGGGAGTCATTTGCAAGCAAATGAGTACCACACTATGCCAGCTTTTCGCTACGTGACTCCAGAAGGGTCACTTTTTCCGCGCTTTCGGCGCGGCGCAACTCTAGTCGGTTGCAACTGTTCTTGGAAACTACTGACGATTTCATAATCCGAAAAGGAATCGGAATCTTCGCTTTCTCGTTTGCGCCGGTAGGCACGCCGCGATGCGGAGGACGCGAGTAGCCGGGAAGAGCCGGCGGGAGGGCGCGATCGTTGTGTGACCCGTGGAGGGTCGGAACCAGAATCAGTAAAAGGGCCCGAGTCAGGGCCTGCCATCGAAGAGGGCCGGGCGGGGCCGGGTGGGCGCGGTGTGTTCGGGCCGGCGAGGCCAGTGCCGTCGTCGCCGAGATCGGCGCGTCGTCGTCGTCGTGCGCGCAGCGCGGCTGCGGGAGAGGCCGTGGGGGTGCATGGCGCGGGTCGCTTCCTGCCTGCTGGCGGGGGGGCGCGCTTCGGGGGCGACTTCGTCGTCCGCCTCCTCCGGCCACGGCTGGTAGGTGTTCCAGGTGGGGACGGCGCGCGCCGCTTCCGGCCTGTGAGGCCGTCGCTCTCGCCTAGGCTGCGACCGCCACCGCCGCCGCCGCCGCGATCCCCGCCGCGTCCGCTGCCGCGACCGCCGCCGCGTGCGCGGCCGCGACCAGTGCCGCGGCCGCCGCCACCGTCTCCGTCACTGTCGTCTCCGCCGCCTCGGCCGCCGCGGCCGCGGCCACGGCCGCGGCAGCGGCCGCCACGACCACCGCCACCCCCGTCGCCACTGCTGCTGTCGCGGCCAGCACCACCCCTGTGATGCCCCCGTCCGCAGCACGCGTCAGCGTTCGGGCAGGTCCCGCATCGCGTCAGCCGATGCGCCCGGCAGCACTGAATGCGCAGGCCGTCGTCCGGTTGGTGGTGCACCTGGCAGCACTGGTCCACTACAAGGCTGTAGTTTCTCCGCATGCCCGAGCACATTGCGCACTTCTGCTTCGCGCACGCGTGACAGACGGACTGTGAGCGGAGCAGGGGGTCTGCCTGCGACTCCGGGACGAGCACCGGGAGGCGTGGTCGTTGCGGCATTGGTGTGGGCTCGGCCCAGCGCGCCGAACGCTGCGCTCGCCTCGTCGCGTCATAGAGCGGGAACACGTCCCCGCCCCAGTTCTTCCCGTCCCCGAGCGCCGCACGCGGGAAGTTCATCTCCAAGACTTCGAAAGTCTCCTCCCCCCCAGCGAAATGTGGCCGCGGTGTCAGACCACCCCACAGCATCGGCGCCCCCAGCGTCCTCATCGAGCCCACCCGGTCCTTCCGTTCGGCCGGAAGCAGCTTTTCACAGCTTGGTACTGCTTGGGTACGGCCTCCATAGGCCCTGGTTTACCCCTCCTGCCCCCCCCCCGTCAGGCCCTTGATAACTTGAGAAAAATCGTCTGTCCGGCCGCCGAGGCCCACCCAGCTCGTTTGACCACATAATGCTGCCGGTGGCCCTCTGGTGGCCCTTCCTCCTCAACATCCATTTGCACTCTCTGGCCGATGGCGTGATGCGAGATCCGAGAACAAGGAGAAATGACTCGAAGGCACCGACGATCGATGGCTGAGACCCAAAATGGCTTTGGGCAAGGTCTATAGTCCTACTTTGAACTTCGGGGACTCTAGACTCCCACCTCGAACTAAGCATCGCCCGAACTTAGCTTCGCCAGCCTAAAGAGCATACACCCTGTCGCCACTTCCCGGGGAAGGCTGAGGCCCCCGTGTCAGCAAAGCCTAGGTCGTTGATGGCTCGTGCTAGATATCCTATCTGCAACCCTTTTTCGGCAAACGTTTCCCCAGGCAGCTTGGATCGCGTGTAGGCCTCAAAACCCAAAGCGAGTTCCACGCCGGTCGTAGGAGAGGGGGGGTGTTGACCCAACGTAGATTCCTTAGCCAGTAGACTAGCGTCGCCGCGAAGCGCGTCCTGATCTGCTTCGTGAGGAGCTCACGGCTGTCCCTTGCCAGCTCAACGTCATATCTCCCTGCCGCGGCGGAGGCAAGCTCCCAGGGGCGCGTCGTCGCGATATTGCGCTGCGCTTGCGCCATCTCGATGGAGATGGTCCCGATCAGCTTCTGGACCCTCTCCACGAGTACCGGCGGGGTTCCGATGGGGGGAATCCCCCGTGTGCTCAGGCATAGGGGCATATTCTGTGCCGCCACTCCTGCGACGTCGAGTCGGCAGCGTAGATTGACCCACCTGCGGGCATTCCCAGAAATAGTGTAGCAGGGTCCCCGGCGTCCCACCGTCGCAGAACTCGCATACGCCGTCACCCATTCCCCATTTTCTGTTGCACCGCTCCTGCGATGCATTTGCGGATTGCAAAGCTGAGCCTGTCCCCCGTCGCGCGGTTCTGCCACAGTCTGTTCAGCAGGCGCACATCCACCCCCCTCTCGATACCCGAGTAGCCTTGCCTTTGTGTCGTCAGGTAGCGCCACGCTCGAAGACGCAGGCCCTCACGGACGAAGTGCAGTGCCTCCTTCCCGGAAAAAGGCACGGTCGCACCTTCGAACGATAGCAACTCGAAACTGTGCCGCTTCGCCGGCAAGAAACGTATCTCCCGAAGGAGATTGGATAGCAGCCCGACGGGGCCCTTTAAGGAGGCGTCAGCCCCGGATACAAGGAGGGCATCCATTCGCAGCCGAAACCTCTCCTTCTGGTATTGCTTCGCGGCGGTGCGGAGTGAGCTGTACCCGGAGGCGCATGCCGGATCGCACAAGTGCGCCTTCGCAACAAGAAGGACAACAGACGCCTACACGCCACTTACTCGATGCGAGGAAGTAACCGTGCCGGACAGAACGCACGGCGTTGACGAGCCCAGAAACACAGGGTCCATGCTGACAATGGTCTAGAAACAAAAGGCGTGTCAGTCGGTGCCTCGGCGAAGAAAGTGAATCCCAGGAAAAATGATTCACAGGAGGATCGACGGTGGGGTGTGGTAAATCGTCGACGAAGTGTCATCGACGAGCGAGGGAGAATGTGGCATTGCGACCGTCACGAGTTGCACCACGTCAACAGCGCCGAGTAACCCTTCCGGAATCAAGCGAAAGGCTGCTCACTCGGGACTCATCATCCTTTTCCTGGGTACCACTGGAGGCTGGGCGGAAGAATTCTCTAAGGTGAAAAGGTCAAAATCCCCGGGAAAACTGCGGCCCAAAAAAAAACCCTAAAGTGCGAGTTTTGAGGTATTGCGGCCCAAAAAAAAAAATTTTTTTTCCTTGACCCACCCCTGGGGACCGCCGTGGACGGTGGCTGTGGGGCTAGGGTCGTGTAGGGGGATAGGGGCACGAAAAAAACTCCAGGAAAACAAAATCAATTCACAACTTTTCACAACTTTTCGTCGTCTTGTTGCGTTAGTGGGGAGTCATTTGCAAGCAAATGAGTACCACACTATGCCAGCTTTTCGCTACGTGACTCCAGAAGGGTCACTTTTTCCGCGCTTTCGGCGCGGCGCAACTCTAGTCGGTTGCAACTGTTCTTGGAAATTACTGACGATTTCATAATCCGAAAAGGAATCGGAATCTTCGCTTTCTCGTTTGCGCCGATAGGCACGCCGCGATGCGGAGGACGCGAGTAGCCGGGAAGAGCCGGCGGGAGGGCGCGATCGTTGCGCGACCCGTGGAGGGCGCAGTGGGCGCGAGTCAAGTCCGAGTTCATCGGAGTGCGAAAAACTAACAGAATCATGGCCAGAGTCAGGGCCTGCCATCGAAGAGGGCCGGGCGGGGCCGGGTGGGCGCGGTGTGTTCGGGCCGGCGAGGCCAGTGCCGCCGTCGCCGAGGTCGGCGCGTCGTCGTCGTCGTGCGCGCAGCGCGGCTGCGGGAGAGGCCGTGGGGGTGCATGGCGCGGGTCGCTTCCTGCCTGCTGGCGGGGGGGCGCGCTTCAGGGGCGACTTCGTCGTCCGCCTCCTCCGGCCACGGCTGGTAGGTGTTCCAGGTGGGGACGGCGCGCGCCGCTTCCGGCCTGTGTGCTCGCCTAGGCCGCGACCGCCACCGCCGCCGCCGCCGCGATCCCCGCCGCGACCGCTGCCGCGACCGCTGCCGCGACCGCTGCCGCGACCGCTGCCGCGACCGCTGCCGCGACCGCCGCCGCGACCGCCGCCGCTTGCGCGGCCGCGACCAGTGCCGCGGCCGCCATCGTCTCCGCCACTGTCGTCTCCTCCGCCCCGACCGCCGCGGCCACGGCCACCGTCGCCACTGCTGCTGTCGCGGCCAGCACCACCCCTGTGATGCCCCCGTCCGCAGCACGCGTCAGCGTTCGGGCAGGTCCCGCATCGCGTCAGCCGATGCGCCCGGCAGCACTGAATGCGCAGGCCGTCGTCCGGTTGGTGGTGCACCTGGCAGCACTGGTCCACTACAAGGCTGTAGTTTCTCCGCATGCCCGAGCACATTGCGCACTTCTGCTTCGCGCAGGCATCGCAGACCGACTGCGAGCGGAGCAGGGGGTCCGCCTGCGACTCCGGGACAAGCACGGGAGGCGTGGTCGTTGCGGCAGAGGGGTGGGCTCGTCCCAGCGCAGCGAACGCTGTGCCCGCCGCGCCGCGTCGTACTGCGGGAACACGTCCCCGCCCCAGTTCTTCCCGTCCCCGGCAGCTGCCCGCGGAAAGCTCGTCTCCAGCACCCCGTGCGTCTCCTCGCCCCCGGCGAAGCGTGGGCGAGGTGTCAATCCCCCCCACAGCATCGGCGCCCCCAGGGTCCTCATCGAGCCCACCCGGACCTTCCGCTCGGCAGGCAACGGCGACGGCAGCTGCAGGTCCTGGCACAGGCGGCACAATGTCGACAGCATCGTCCAGAGGGTCTTCCCCCTCTGGTTGGCGGCGAGCCTTCGTATTCCCGGGGGGGCAGGGACGTCGACCCCGGTGTGGACCTCGAAGTCCACTGCCAGCTCGACGCACGACACCTCGCCTGCGTTCGTCCACCTCAGTGCCGACAGCCAGCCCTTGAGCGCCCGCATCGCACGGCCGCCGTACGGCCATCTCGGCGGCTCATCCGGAAGGCGGTCGAAGTTGAACACGTGCCGCACCGCCGGCAGCGGCGCAGCTGCGTGCCAGGGGTGCATCGGTTGCACTGCGGAGAGGCGGCGCCGCTCCGCCTCCACGCGTGCAGCGTACACCGCCGCCATGAGGCGGTGAAGGGCCGCGACCTCCACCCGCATTCCTTCGACAATAACCCCATGCACACGCGTGCAAGACGGCCACCTCGCCCGGTCCGCCCGCAGGAGTTCGGCGAAGCAAGGACGGCCGCGAATCTCGTCGTAGGCGGGGCACTCCCACCACAGGTGATCCGCTGTGTCCTGGACGCCCCGGTCGCAGTCCCTGCAGCCGCGGTCCAGCGGCGGACGCTGAGGTTCCGAAGAGGAGGATTCGGAGGCGTGCTCGTCAAAGCTGCCGGTCGTATCAGAGGCGGTCGACGACACGGACGCCGAGGAGCTCGGCGACCCGTCTGACCCGGCCGCCCCTCCGTTCGCACGCGCATTCCGCCCCCCGCGCGCTGCGAGGAACACACCCCCGGACAGAATCACCGCCAGCGCACGTTTCTCGCCAGCGTCAGCCGTCGTTAGGCGCAGCTCGTTCGTACGCCTGCAGTCCACCCCTGCCTGCACGCCGTCGTAAGACGGCCGTTGCCTCGCAAGCTGCGTCCAGGTCGTCTGCCGTAGCCGCGCCCGGATGGCGTGGTGCCTCTCGCCCCTCTCCATGTCGAGAAGCCGGCGGCCCTCGAGCGCCGCGGTCGCAAAGTCGTGGCCTTCGAAATCGATGCCCGCGACCGTGAAACCGTCAGAGATGGCGATCCCGACAGGTCCTAGGCGCGCCTTCGGCAACAACACACCGTGCCGGCTGTAAAGTCGGGCGATGTTCAGCATGCGGGCGTACACGCGGGGGAGCCTCTCGCACGCGTCGAAAAGCGAGCACAGGATCTTGTATGGCCGTGCCATCAGTGGGTCCATACGGTGGGCTTTCGCCAGGATGGTCAGCACCGCCGTCACATTCCTCGACGGATGCTTCGTCCCGAAAGCACCCTTCACTACCCGCGACCGCAGCCCCCTCAGGCACGTCTGCGTGTACCCCTCGTACGAGCACCCCGCCAGCACGCTTGCGAGGACATTGGAGCTCGCCACCTCGCAGCGGACCTCGAATGGAAGGCGCGAGGTGCTCAGCCTGTCCAGCAATGCGTTTTGGGCCCTCAGACGCGCGTCGTTGGTACGTTCCGCCTGAACGCTCGCGACACACGTGCGCACACCGAGGATCTTCGCCGTCGTCGCTGTTGGTATCGTCTCGTCGCCGACTGCCAGCACGCTCGTATAGGGCCGCCGCCGACGCTGCCGCGCCGTGCCCGCGGGGATCCCCATCGCCAGTGTCTTCGTCATGTTCAGCCGCATCCCTGTCAGGGCGCAGAACTGTGCGATGACGTCGACCGCCTGCTGCAGCTCGGACTCCACGGACGCGAAGAGCGTGGCATCATCCGCCAGCGACTCCGACGAAACCTCCGGTACGCGCACCGACACCGCTCGGAGCACAATCGACAGCAAGGCGTTGATGAGGATCACCGAAAGTGGGCACCCCTGCAAGATACCGTTGGTGACCTCAAACTCGGACCCTACGCCCAGCGGCAACTTAAACCGGCGCTTCATCCCACGGTACATGGCGCGCAGGGGGCGCAGGATGCGCGCGTCGAGGCCCATCTCTTCGGCGAGCCGGAGAACGATCCCCTGCGGTACCCGGTCGAAGCACTTCGCGAAATCGAGTGCGACCATGTACAGCGACTTCGACTCGTCGAGCAGCGTCTCCTCGATCAGCGTCGTCAGCTCCATGAGGACGTCGTCCGTCCGATGCCCTCTGCGGAAGCCGTGCTGCGACGGAAGAATCCAGCCGTCCTGCCACTCCATGACGTCTTGCAAACGCCTGCAGGCCCACAACCGATAGACGCAGCTCGTCACGGTGATTGGCCGCAGGTTCGTTGGCGAGGTGTCGTCGGTCTTTGGGATGAGCGACACCAACGACGTCAGCATACCCTTCGGCCACTCCCCTCGCTCCTCTACCAGATTGAAGAGCGTCGCGAACCCGTCCAGCAGCTCGTCGGGCAGGGCCTTCAGCTCGTCCAAGCGCCAGCCGTCCACCCCACACGCCGTAGTCTTCTTCTTCCGCTTGTTGAGCACATCCCGTAGCTCCCTCCCGGTCACATCCCGCAGGTCCATCTGGCGGCGGGGAATAAAACCCTCGAAGGCCCTGCGGAACACCTCGTACTCGGGCTCTGGGCGTCCTTCCCCGTACATGCGCAGGATCGGGTCCCACGCCTCCTGCAGCACCTCGTCCATCTCCTCGACGTTGGCGGTGAGCCGCCCGTCCGCTGTCCGCACCGCATCGGCCGCCTGCCCCGGACCCCCCCGTAGCATCGTCACAAGAGCCCGGCGATCCGTCCCAAACATCGTCAGCTGCCTCTCGTGTTGCTGCCTCTTCCGTACCCTCGCCGCAGCCGCGTTGTATCTCGCACTGCGCAGTCGTACGTCGTGCAAGTAAACGCGGGCGACCTCTGCGCTCGGCGGGTCGGAGGGGGGCGGCTCGCCGACCCCGCCGCCACGGATCACGGCGAGACAGCGCAGCCAGCACAAGCGGAGTTCTTGGGGCACCTGGAATGGTCCGGACGCTTCTAGGCGAGCTCGCTGGTAGACGTAGTGCTCCAGACGCCGGATCGCATTCCCGTGCCTCAGCTCCGTCTCGCACGCCACGCCCCGGTCCGGCGTACTCCTCGCCGCAACGCGAGTCATCTTCAGCTCCGAGTTTCCGCGGCCGGTGTGCGCACGTCTCTCACAGGCAGGCATCCCGCTGCGGTCTAGCAGGTACTGCTCGCACATTGCGGAGAGCGCCATCCACGCCCCTTCGACGTCCCCCTCGCGGGCGGCGGCGCACACGGCATCCAGCCTCGGGACCTCGACGACCCTACCTGCCGGCTTCACGGGTATCGCTCGCGGCACGTTGAACCTCCATGTCTGCTGTTCGAACGCCTGCACCGCGAGTCGAATCCGGACGCAGCGGTGGCCCCTCACGCTCCCTACCCCGATCGTCTCGCATGCAACAAAGGCGGACGCGGCCGCGCGGTTCATCAGGGCGTAGTCGATGCGCGTGCCGGACGTGTTCGTGCCCGTGTAGGTGTTGGGCGGTCGTCCTCCCTCGCACGCCGCCTGCAGCTGCGCTGCGTCCGTCCACCCGTTGCTGAGGGCATGCCGAAGCGCCGGCGACCGCTCAACGTCCGTGTTGAAGTCGCCCATCACGACCGCCGGGGCCTGCCCCACCATGGCCTGCGCCTCGAAGAGGACCGTCTGCAGGAGCCGCTCCCGGGACGCCGCTGCCGTGTTCCCCGATGGGGCGTAGACTGCAAAGAAGTGTACGAACATCCGTCCGACCCCCGTCGCGATCATCGTGTGGATGACCCGGTTGCGCACTTCCTGCAGCGATTCGTTGGGCAGCAGGTGGGCCACCCCCGGCTGCCTGGCAAGCACAACGACTCCGCCCCCCTTCTGCCCGGAATGCGGGTTTCCGTGCGGACAGTGCTTGCTGCGCTTCGGCGGTTGCGGCGGCCCCCACAGCGTCTTCCACCTCGACCCGTCGACGGCGCACGGTCTCGCGAGATAGTCCGTCGCCTGCGTCTGCTGCAACTCGCCCATCGACGTCTCCAGCACCGCAATCGCGTCTGCGGGGGCCATCGCACGCACCTCGTCAATGTGCAGGGCCAGCGAGCCAACATTGACTGCAGCAAGAGTGAGATCGCGCGGGGGACCAGGGTTCGGGTGGACGTCCCCGCACCTCAAGAGCCGTTCCCCCGCGGCGTACGCATACTTACGGGCGTCGTGCTTCGACGGTAGCCACGCACATTCAACAAGCCCGCGCCGCGAGGCAACCCGGGAACCCACGCCCCGCGCGCGATGCAGCACACGCGCGGCAACGTACCGGGCTGCGCCGGCCGGCCGTCGGCGACGTCCGCGGCGGAAAGCCGCCGCGGCGGTCGAGGCGAGCGTTCGGCGCCCGGGGCCAGGGTTGGGATGCACATCCCCACATCGCATCAAGCGGACTCCCGCAGCATCGCCGTCCGCGCGGGCGTCGTGGCTTGACGGCAGTCAGGCGCGCGAGCACGTGACACACACGCTGGCGCCGCACTCTTCGCACCTCCTCTGCATGCGGCCCTTTTGGATTGTCTTCTGACAATCGCCGCATTCAAACTCCACTGGAGCCCGCACTCCATCGGTCAGCTCGTGCCGGTGATCGGCCTTCTCACCCTCGACCGGCTCCTTCAGACGCTGGCGCGGCGGGGACAGCATCTCGACCACACCGGCCACAGCTCGCCGGATTAGCGACTGTCCCGCTTCCGCCGGCTGCGCCACCTCCTCGTGCTTCCGCTTGTTGGTCGGAGCCGGCTCCGGATCCGTGTGCACTTCGGCGGCGGGCAGCTTCATGCGCCGCCTCTGGCCGGGCGTCGTCGGGAGGGAGGAGGCGAGGCGCTTGGAACGCGGCCGCGGCATCTCGCCCTTGTCGTAGTCGTTGACGACAATGAAGGGCGACCCTTCCCTTTCGAACACACGGAACGGCGGGCCGCCACCCCCCGTCACCACGCACGTCCGCATGCCGCTTCTCACGAAGGATGTCGTGACCGTCGCAGCCCAGCCAGCGAGCCTGAGCAGCATCTCGACACGAGGTACCGCAGTTCCGTTTCGAGCGGGGGCGCCGCGTGCTCACCAGCAGCCGCCCGCACGCGCGCCAGCATCCCGGAGCCGCGCGCCCGCAGCAGAAGACGTCTTCCACCAAGAACGACACCGCCCCCGGCCTCGCCGCACTTCTTCAACAACGCCAACGCGGTCTCCCGCGTCACGTCCGCATTTAATGCGACGACCGGCGTGGCGTCGCGCGCTTCCTTCCCGACTGGTCGCCAGAAGCAGCCATCCCTACCCGACCCCTGCAGGATGGCGTCCACGCGTCCCGCAGGTACGCGAACCAGGAGCTCTCGGCGGCCCTGTTGCGACGTCACGCCCCACATGGAGGCCGCGGCGCGGCGCAGCGCCGGCGCGGCGCAACTCTAGTCGGCTGCAACTGTTGTTGGCAGTTGCTCACGATCTCATAATCCGAAAAGGAATCGGAGTCTTCGCTTTCTCGCTTGCGCCGATAGGCACGCCGCGATGCGGAGGACGCGAGTAGCCGGGAAGAGCCGGCGGGAGGGCGCGATCGTTGTGTGACCCGTGGAGGGTCGGAACCAGAATCAGTAAAAGGGCCCGAGTCAGGGCCTGCCATCGAAGAGGGCCGGGCGGGGCCGGGTGGGCGCGGTGTGTCCGGGCCGGCGAGGCCAGTGCCGTCGTCGCCGAGACCGGCGCGTCGTCGTCGTCGTGCGCGCAGCGCGGCTGCGGGAGAGGCCGTGGGGGTGCATAGCGCGGGTCGCTTCCTGCCTGCTGGCGGGGGGGACGCGCTTCGGGGGCGACTTCGTCGTCCGCCTCCTCCGGCCACGGCTGGTAGGTGTTCCAGGTGGGGACGGCGCGCGCCGCTTCCGGCCTGTGAGGCCGTCGCTCTCGACTTTTCACAACTTTTCACAACTTTGCAGACCTTTGCAGAGCTCTGCAGAACAATGTGTCAAACCTAATTATGAAAAGTTGTGACTTTTTGTGCTAAAAAATAGGTGGATCACCCCACACACCCTCTTTAACTCCAGCTTCTGAGGCTGGACCTCACCGTGCACGAACAAGCGGAGGTCATCTCCTGCTGCTAGCTGAAGCCCTGCCACGCGGACCTAAGCAATCCAACTTGCAGGAGGGAGCCATGGTTGCTTCAAAAAAGACTCTTCAACCGGGGGGAAATCAGCTTAATGCCCAGGCAGAACACTGCCTCTCACGCACGATTGATGTTAGTTTCATAGAAGATATGTTGTATAGAAAAGGGGGGTGGGGTAGGCATCCGTGCTGGCAAACCTGCCCACCTCCCCCGATTATCCCTACAGGCTACATTGCATGGTTGGCCCTCAGCCCGTGCAAAGGAGCGGAGAGAAGCGAACTGAGCTGGACATGGAGTTAAATATACGGTCCTGGGGCTAAGCTAAGCGAAACTGCTGCACAGCGGTTCGAATAAAGTCGGTTTTTGAGTACGCAAAAGTCGAAATGGTTGCATTCATTTTCTTCCACTCCCGACCCGTCCTAGTATTGTATGAAGCGTGAAGACATGCCTGGGTCAATCCTTCTTTTCCGACTACGATGGCGCTGGCGGCGTCCGGGGCCACCTGCGCCTTTTCGGCAGCGATCAGGGCAGCCTCCAGATTGGATCGCAATTCGGCGTGGGCCGCGCCAACTTTCGACAGCTGCGCGAGCAGCGGTACCGTGCCTGAGTGGTGCAGTGCGTGATGGTCTATAGGGATTTAAATGGGCGTGAGCTCGGGGTTACTTCATTGAACCCTGACGTAGAATCCTGGTTCTAAGTGGGCCACTTCTGGTAAGCAGGACTGGCGACGCGGGATGAACCGAGAGCTGACTTAAGGTGTCCGAGTGATCGCATCAGATCCCACAAAGGGTGTCGGTTCATCTTGACAGCAGGACGGTGGTCATGGAAGTCAGCATCCGATAATGAGTGTGTAACAACTCACCTGCCGAATGCACCGGTCCATCCCTGTTCCGGTCACGGGAGGAGCCTAGCCTCAGAAGCCGGAGTTAAAACCCTGGGCGTCATTCTTTCACACTCGTTCTCTTCTCTACTCACTACTGTACGTACGCTCTCACTATTTTTCCCCAAATTGCAGGGGGGGCACCTCCCCCCCCTCGGAAGAACTCCTCCCCCACTTCAGGGGTGTAGATTTGGTCGGAGGGATGCCTAAATGGTGTGACTGCGCCGAGCCCGGCGACCAGGAACGTCATCGGCCCCGCACTGTCTTCGGTGCTTGTTTTGCTGTTGTTTTCCAGCAGTCTGAGTTAAAAACAGTGTCGGCTCACAATTCGCTGGTAGAACTGCATCCCTGCCCCACTTTCTATTTCTGGCAGTCCGACCTCGTATGGATCGAAGTTGAGGGCTCCTTGGGAGCGGTCATCCACGTCTAGGCCCTCAGGCCTCTTTTTGGAAAGTTCTTGCATTAAACCTCCTGAGGGTAATTCTTCCACTTTTAGACCACCGGCCTGCGTTGCTGGTGGTTGTACTGCGAAGCATACCTTTGATGGGGCCGTAGGGACTCGACTTGAGTGCTGTTGCCATCGTTTTGCCGCGCGCATTCGATACCAAACTCGTTATGTCGGTCAGATGGCTCCACGGGATGTGCTCTGTTCTTTCAAGGATGGGGTACCCTTCTTCATCGAGTAGAGACGGGTCCGTAATGCCGAAGACGCCCAGGAAGGCCTTCGCGGCCCCGTCAGCTACAGGTCGGAGTATAATGGTGAGACGGTGCATCTGGCAGTATAGCATGTAGTTGTGCACGTCTGCGACGGGCATGCCTGTGTCACCTTCGGCGACAAATGGTTCGTCTCTCTCTTGCAGACTTGCGGCTTGCGCTATCGACTCTCCTGTGGTTTACGGGTTAGGTTCGTTCGAAGCAAGAAACCCCAGGGAGACCCGGGTGGACAAAAAATTCTACCGCTGGTGGTGCTGGAAGTAGGGGTCCGCGTTAGTTAACAACGGTGGAAGGGCACGCAAACAGTGAACAGCTCTAGACCCGGCGCGCCAACCGACGCAAACGCGAAGAAACGAGCGAGGGGTCATCAAACGATGGCTCCGGCCGGGAGGCCACAACGACACCCACTCGTAGGCCGCCGCGGCGGCGCAACAAACGCGTTCCATCTGCTGTGACGTAGACACGGAGAGTATCGAGCTCCCCGAGCGACGGTGGAAGGAGCAACAAAAAGGCACACCAATGAGCTTGTTGTTCGAAGCCCCTTCGCCCTCGTGACGTTCTTCCTGTTTGATCTCCATCTTCAAGCGCAAGAGGCTCATCGCGCCAAAAATTTGATTCGTTGTGGACCGGGTGGAATGATTCGACTGCATCCGGCTATGCCGAACAGCCTTCGAGAACAAAGGCTTGAACGACTTCCGCCTAGGCACGCCCGGCGTGCGGGGACTGCCAGGGTTGGACCCAATTTCGGATTCAAGCATCGGCGCTTCGCTGAGGCTGCGGAGCGTGCGGTGGTCGCCTGCTTGGAACCTGTCTTCTTCGCTGAGGCGGCGTGAACCAGAAAGCGTGCGCTCAGACGATGTGCCGTTGACGGAGCCGGCGGGCGCACTGTCTATCTTCAATTGCGGATTTTCCCTGTCGGCAGGCGCGATCGGTCGAGGCTCGGGCGTCGGTGGTTTCGAGCTTTCGCAGCTCAGCATCGAGCCGAGCCTTTCATTTTCTCGCCTCCCTTCTGCCTCTGCGTCTGATTCGTCGCCGGGCCGCATGCGGTGCGCAGCAGCTGGAGAGCTCTGCCGGTTCAACAGCGCAGGCAGCAGCTTTAGCGGCCGTGAGCGGTTCGCGTGTCCCTCGCGGAAATTGAGTGCGTCTGCGGGCGAGCGGGTGGGCAACACGTTGATGCGTATCGGGCCCGCGCTTGGGCTCTGCATGGAAGAGGGGTTGGACACATTGTCCGACGATCGCACAGCTGCCTCCGAGGCGTTGCCAGTGATTCCGGATTCGGACAAGATCGAGGATGCTGTACAGGGTACTGTTCTCGCGGCAGTGGCAGGGTGGCATGGGCCGGGGCTGGCTTTTTCGACAAGCTGTTGTTGGCGTGCTTGCCGTGCCTTGTCGCCTCCCTTCAACCTCGTACTCAGCCCGCGCAAGCTGCTGAAGGTTGACAACGCGGCGCGCAGCTCGCTGCCGTCAACAACGGGGAACCCCGGCGCGCTTCCGTCTGCGTCCTGTTCACGTGCCATTGCCGGCAATCACCGGCCCCGAGTCGCCATCGCGGCTGCCTATTCGCACCCTCCTCCACCTGCACCTGGAACCTGGAATGCGGTGTTTTTTTCTGAGCAAGCGATAAACAATCGCGCATCTACTTATAATTGGAAAGTACGTGCTGGACTGTGCAGACCTTGTACAAACCATGAACCCTTCTACCACGGTACGAATGTTCGCTTCCGATTCACGTGGTACTTCGTAGCTTAGCGGGGAGGTGGCTGGCCAGCCCCCCCCGTCGCCTGCTCGCGCAAGTGCAAGAGTGGCCAGGACTAAGGCTGTGCGGGAAGAAAAGGATCTGCAACGCCTGGTGTAGATGCACTGAAAGTAACCACGCAGGTTTTCTTAATCAAAGTAAAGCTGATCTCAAGCCTTGCCGGACCTTAAACTTTAGAACCCCTGCAATCAACGTTATTTGAACAACCGGTGTCTTTGCAGCACGAAGCGGAGCACACGAAGATCAAGTTGCAGTCCAGGACGTAGGCTACAGGAACCAACATTGATTCGAGATGAGACATCGAATGCATGACTATCACTGAACCCGCACAAAACAAGAAGCAAGAGAGGTGTGAACGGGAAAAATAGGACAGAAGACTGAGCTTTTGTAGAGACACTGCGGATAATTTATGGAAAGAAAGCACCGCGGTGCATGAGGAACGAAGTCTACGATGGATCTATGCAGTGATGCGTAGGTGTACCTAACATACGGCCAAGAGTACAGTTCTGCTGACAGAACCGTAAAAAAGAAAATACTACTTGGGAGGGGAGAAAAGCTTAGATTGCTGCATCCGGTTTTGGGGAATGTCGCGCATTCAGTTTCGGCAATGCTGCACGTCCGAGCAAGCTCTCCGGTGGAAGCTTTGGGGCGAGCAATCACACCTAGCCTTGAAACTTCCCAAATCCAAATGTTGTTGACACGGAGGCCTGCATCAATTCGGACTTATATGTCGCCATGATGGTGCGTTTGGTTTGTGTTGTGACCGTGTCGCGGTACTGGCAGTTACTGGCAGCGCAGGGTAGGTCAATTGATCCCGCGTACAGGTTGGTGTCTTTCGATATTTTGTTTGTTCGTGAACTTCAGCTTAGTGCGTGCTTGTAGTTATCGGTGGTTTTAAGGGAGAAACTTATTTTGAGAGAGAGAGAGAGAGAGACGAGTTAGGGTACCATCTCTCCGGAAGGTTCATGGTCGCTTCACTACAGCCCCGTACTACTACGGCGCGTAAGTCGTTACGCCAGAGGCGCGGTGCGAACCACGGCCTGTCGCAGAGGATGGCTTCCTTGATGTTCAGACAGAACACTGCCTCGCATGCATGTTTTGATGCAAGCATCAAGTCTTGTTTGAAGAAGATGCTAATTGGAAAAAACTGGAAGAGGGCATAAATAAACGAAACCTTGAACTGTCACGGGAGGTTCTGATTGACGGAACGGGACCCCGAAGCCCTGAAGTGTGATTGCGGTCACTGAGGGCTGTTCGTAGGCTACCGTCACGTTTGCTACGTACGGCAGTAGCAGCAGTAGTATGTGTCGTCTGCCGAAGCAAACGGAGACAGCAGGCGCAGGGGGCATGTCATGGAGACCCGCCCCCGGCACTCCCGACTTGGCGCTCCCGACTGTCCAATCACTGTCGAGAAGGTTTGCGCCCATTGTGATGAGGTGGTTGGCCAGGCCCCACGAAGCCTTATACACAACACGGCTACAACACGAGGATGCAGCCCTGCTTAGGTGTGCACTCAGCCATCAGGCCATTGGCTGCTAAGCACCCCCCGACCGGTCGATTTGCCACTTCTGTGGCCCTCTATTCGCCGGGCGGTGCTATGAGCACTTGTTCCGCGTCGCACCGAGGGCTTCGTAACAGAACGCAGGCATCAGTAACACGATGCCGCCCAGCCCCCCTTTGCTGGCTGGGCGTTGGGGGTGTGCAGAGCCGAGCAACCAGCACTCGAGAATACTCAAGTGCCGCCTGTCCAGACACTGAGGCAGAAAGAAAGTCAAAACTGTCCAGAAAATAGGTTTGACGCCAGAAACGTCAGAAAACCTGAGTATGCTGGTGTTGTATACGTGGCCAGTTGGGCCCAACTCCCCGTGCAGACTTGTCAAACGCACCAACGAGTATTCTAGTATCACAGCCAAACGATCGGCAACTAAGTAATAGTATGGTTGCATGCTCTGCACGTGTACCTCATCAGTCAACAAAGGATGCTACAGACAGATTCGCCACAACAGTTAAGGTAGGGCAGCTTTGTGATGGCTCTTCCGGTCGGTGGATGGGACGGGCTTCGCGTTTCCGGGTTCAATGGCTGCGAGCTTGCCGGAGAGGTTTTTGAGGGTTTCTTGGTGCTGGGCGAGCTTCAACTCGACGCGGTTGAGCTGGGTCGATATCTTGGAAGTCTCGTGCGTGACGTTGGTGTCGATGTCCGCGAGGGACAGGCGGGAGACGCGCTGCCGGTCGGCCGCCGCCCGCTGCATGGACGCGGAGACGACGACCCACGGCAGCTCCGCGACGGGCGCGTCCGCATCCGGATCGGTGATGGTGACCGGCGTCGTCTTGACGCGGGGGTCGGAGGCGGTCATGTGGAACCACGGGATTGTGTTCGTCGCGCGGACGAGGAGGAGAAACGACCGGATTTGCTGCCGGGACGGGTCGGCAAGCCGCGTGAGGCTGTACTGGTACATCAGGCTGATCTCGGTCGACCAGTCACGGTTCGTCACTTCGATCGCGCGCGTGTACACCTCCGACACGACCGCGATCAAAATGTTGAGGAAGATCAGCTGTCCGAACACCAGCAGAAACACGAACAGCAGCGGTCCCAAAATGTGCTGCGCAGCCAGCAGCTCTTCGAACCCGCCCTCCGCTGGGAACTCGCCCAGGACTATACGCAGCGTGGCGAATATCGAGCCGGGGATGCTGTGGTACGACTCGTTTTCGGACCCGAACGCGACGTGCAGCGCGCACGTGAAGGCCCACATCACGACGACGAACAGCGTCAAAAACATGCACACCCTCAGGTTCGCAATGGTGCGGATGATCGCGCCCACGACCGGGCCCAGGATCGGGACGATGACCACCAGCTTCAACACTTTGATGTACGCAATGAGCAACGCGGGCCCCAGAATGTAGTGCAGCTGCGACGACGCGTGCGCGAGCTCGACGAGATCTTGGTTGAAGGCGACAGAGCTCATCGATCCGACGAATTTTCCGTCCATGCTGTCAGTAGCCGAAAAGACGTCCGAGTCGAGAATGGCGACAGACAAGTCGTATATGCGGAGTCGGGTAGTTGCTGCAAATACGAGAAGAATGATGAGCAGGATGTCGAGGAAGTTCCAGTCGGACAGCAGGTGCGAAAGAAGCTCGGTCGTAACGACCTCAGCAGCGGCCCAAGCAGTCCGCGTGTACAGCATCCCGAAAGAGAAAGCTGCCGGCCTGATGTTCCGAGAGCACTTACTGCAGTTGCAGCGAATGTTTGAAAAATGGGCGTTCGCAGAGTCGCCGAGCAGTACCTCTTTCAACTTCGCCGCGTGCGGCTCCAGTGTCTGCTCCTTATCGAGAATGTACTGCATCCTCGAGTTTGCAGACTCCAGCTCTTCCCTGACGTCGATGGCGAGGTTGTGCAGACCAGACGAAACTGTGCGGAGCGACGTGTGAAGGTCCATCACTTCTTCGATGATGAAGACCAATAAGAACGAGAAAAGAAAGATCTCGGCGGCGAACCACGCCACACGTACAAGGTCCCAATCGGCGAACCGTTCCTCGAGCAGAATAGACTGTGTGCGAATCGTGGGCAGAGCAAGGCCGTGCGGTAGCACTTCAACTACAAGAGAAACAACGACGAACAGGTCCAGCGACGGGTTGTAGTACGTCACAAACATGCTAGCGACACGGACCCTCGGATCTAAAAAGTTGTTGTTGAGGACCTGCGTCAGGAGGGACGCGTTGCCAGGGAACAGGTCGAACACTTCGCCCTCGCCCAAGTCGTACACATTTCTCGTCCGCGCCGACTTGAACTCGAAAGGAAACTTCGACCATTTTTTGAAACGGTCACGGCCGCTATCGACGCTGCTCTCCTCGTACGGCCACCAGCAGGTCTTTTCCCGCCGCGCGTTCCTCTTCGCAGTCCCGCCCCGGGCCTCATCGCTCAAGGTGCCGTCGTCCACGAAATCGGGACACTTCTCGTGCAACGCCAGCCCTTCGTGCGCACATTGTGAGTCTTTCACCCGCAGAAGGCTCATGCGGGCGGGGCCGACGGTTTGATAGACGCCGAACATGCCGCCTTCGAAGCAGACGCTTTCTTTCCACTTCGGCGCGTCTACGAGGAGAAGCGCGGTCAGGCTGCTGTTCAACCACTGCTGCACGTCTGTTGTTGAAGATATGTCGAAAAAGTCCTCCTCATAAGGCAGCAACCGGCCGAGTGCATCGACGGCGGGAGCCGTGTGGTACTTGCCAATGGCGTCTCTCATGCTCTCACGGGCCCAGAATCTGTATGGATGATGAATTTGGCTGGTTTGCGTCTGTAGTTTCGGAAGTCTTGCGCGATGGAAACGTGGTCCTCCAAGGACGTCCCCACTGCCAACCGGCAAGCGCTTAGAAAGCCCCTTTTGGTTCGCCTAGTAATAAGTAAACGCTTGCAACAGTCGTTTCAACGAGACAAGAGACTGGTTCACATGAGCTCATAACCCGGAAGTGGGCGGGTGCAGAGACAGGCAGCTGGTAAGTGCTACAGGCGGGGTGCCAGTTTAGCTGTGAGCCGCGTCGCCTTTCTTTCTTGATGGCGGGTCGGTCTGTCTTTGACTACGTCAAGCGCAAACTCAAGAAGATGAAGAGGCAAACCTGTCTCTGTAAGAAGTCGTTTGGTATTGCGTAATTTCGAACGTGACCAGGGTCAGCAGCAGGAGAAACAAGGTGTACGAGATGGCGCTCTTGATGGCTCTGTTGCGGGCAAATGCTTGCAGCTTTGCGTGCATCTTCGGGTTCGCGTTCAGTTGATCCACTTGTCGTTTCAGGGCTGCTTCCTCGAGGTTCTCGTCACCTGTTTGTTTGAGTTGCGGCGTTAGGCTACGTTCATTTTTCAGACCCCTACGAAACTCAAGAAGTATTTTGCAGCTGTCACCAACTCAAGAGGTCTTTTGCAGCTGTGTTTGCATACTTTCAAGGGCTCAAAGAAAAGGAAGAGTCAAACCCAATGACACTGCTGCTACAGGGGGTGACAGGGATTGGCGTGCTTTTGTTAATGTCCAATCAAGCTCCAGGGGTGACCCCGATGAACAAATGAAAAGTTAGAAGTTAAAACAAAACAAAAAAAAAACTACCGAAATTGTAGAAAGCGGAGCCCGGGGGTCCGTCGCTGGAGGGACACGCTCCTTGCTTGCGCTGTTTTTCGAACCGGAAGTTCAGCGCAATCGCGATGTCGTGGCCGTCGACTCCCTCGTGGTTGACGAGGCACGCGCGGGCGCCGGACCGGAGCAGCTGCGTCGTGAAGTCGAAGTGGGAGAACTGGCACGCAACCATCAGCGGCGTGTCGCCGGTGGTGATCCTGAGCCCGCTGTGGTGGATCGACGCGTCGCGGGCGACCTGCCAAGCGACGGTCGGGTGGCACGTGCACGGCACTTGGTGGTTGACGAAGGCGTCGATCGCCTCGGAGCCGCCGTCGAGGTGGGCCCGCTCTTTGAGCACGGCCGAGCACTCTTTCGCGGCTGAGTACGCCGCGTAGTGCAGCGGGGAGTACCCCAGATGCGTCAGCAGGGTGGGCGACATCGGCGACGTCGGCGTCTCCCTCCAGACGACCCTGTCCCCCAACTCAATCAACGCCTCGCGGAGCAAGCCCGAGGCGCGCAGTAAGCAAAGCCAGTGCTGCAGGCTCAGGCCGTCGTCGAAGATCTGGTGCTGCTCGCCGGGGGGTTCTTCCTTGAAATACGTGCCGGCGCTGCCCTTGCTATCCTTACTGTCCTTGCCACGGCTCGCGCTCGTAAGCTGTGCGTCGGCTTCGCAGTCAGGCATGCGATTATCAGCGTTGACAGGCGACGGCGGGGTGAATGCAAACGCCGGTTCTTGGGGGATGTACTGGTACATGCGGAAGGACCGCGCCCAGCAGTGGCGGCGCTCGATGTAGATGGGCGAGCTGGTTTCCTGCATCTGCGCGGAGAGCGCCTTGAGGGACGAGAACGGGTGGTGCTTGATGAGCTTCAGGAGCAGGTTCGGGTGCAGCTCGACGACCCACGGGGCCCGCTGGAACAGCATCGACAGCCCGAACTCCTTCGGGATGAGGCGGGGCGGGTGCTGGGGGGCGCTTGCGACGAGGGGGTCGCTCAGCCGCGCCTGCGCCTGCAGGGCTGCCTTCGCCGGCGGCGCGTTGCACTCGGAGCGCACCGACGAAGCCGGCGACGGGTTGTGCAGCCCCGCGGCGGAGAGCAGCCCGTTGTTGTAGTCGGTGTCCTCCAGCGGGTTGGTCCAGTGGCTGCCGCGCCGGGACGCCCGGTCCTCGTCGGCGGGCGGCGCCGGCGCGCCCGGCACCGAGAGCACCGCCGCCGCGAGCACGGCGGCAGCCGCGGCGGCGGCCGCGGAGCACGCGGCTACCGCGCAAAGGTGCCACTTCGTCTCCGCGACCGAGAACACGCCGCAGCGGTCGAAGAGCGACCCGAACGCGACGAACGCAGGCGCCCGGCCAGCGGCGTCGTGGGGCGACGCCGCCTTGAGGTAGTCGGCGGGGACTGCGACGTCGGCTTGGGTGATCTGCTTGTCGTCGCCGGCGTACGTTTTCTTGACGAAAACCTCGCGAAACCGCACGCTCTTCAGCAGCAGCTCGACGACCTTCCGCCGGTTGGCCTCATCCTCCTCGACGTCCTCCGACACGCCGTTGGTGCACCCGCTGTGCGGGAAGTGCGGGACCGTGTGCGACTCCCACGGGAACAGCGCCTTCCTCGCAGCGCCCATCCACTCTACGCACGGCGTCTTCGCCCTCATTCCCAGCTTGCTCAGGGCGCGGTGGAGGAGGGAAGCGGACGCGCTGCCGAAGGCCTTCCGGTAGTTGACCGTGCAGGCGTCGCTGTCGAACTCTTTTTCCTCGAACTCGGCCGAGGCTGGCGACCATATGTCGCGGTACGCCGTGAATCGGACGCGGTTTCCCTTCGTGTCAGTGCCCTCGATCTCCGTGTTCGCCTTCACGACCCCACCATCGAGCATGTGCTCGACAACGTCAACCATCCCCAGCTCGATAGCGAGCTCGATCGGCAGCATCCGCCACTCGTGCAAGTCGGCTTTGTGGCAGCCGTCGCCGGGCCCCTCCGGCCGGAAGAACCCCCCCGCCCCCCCGAAAGGCGGCGACACCACGACGGCCGTCCCGCCGGCGGCCGACACCTCCGGGACCTGCCCCGCGAGCAGCTGCCAGTCCTCCCGTTCGCCGCGCTCCGCGGACTTGTTGATGGCCTTCACGCACTCGATCCCGAAGATCCGGCAGCGCTTCTGGAACTCGACCTCCGCGTCCGCCGGGGCCCGCAGCCCCGCCGCCGCGCCGCGGTGCGCGGCCTTCAGCAGCAGCGCGTGCAGCGGGTACGCGAGGCTCGGGTAGTCTGCCTGCAAGAAGCGGACGTCGCCGACGGTGAACCCGCTGGGGAACCACACGTCGGGGTTCATGCGGCCGGCGGTCTTCTTCAGCCCGCCGCCGCCTTCTTCGCCGGAGACGGCGCCGGCGAGTTGGAAGTAGAGCTCCGGAGACCGGGCGCTGGTGCCGAAGTCGAAGCCGTCGAACGCGCTCCTGCTTTCCGGGGTTCGGAACGCGTCGCGATAGTCGATTTCGGACACGGAGAGGAGGTAGCGGACGGCTTGCTTGCAGGCGTGCGGCGCCGCTTTCCATGCTTTGACCCGCATGTTCTTCAGGAGCGCAATGTGCTGGTTCAGCAGGTCCACGAACACGGACGGGGCAGCCACGTTGTGTTCGTGGCAGAACTTGAGTTCTTGGTACGTCGGGAGCGTCTCGTACTGGACTTGCCCGTCAAGCATCTCACCGGTGGTGAACATGCCCAACGGCTGTCTGTCGGTCTGCGGGAGGTGGCTCAAGATTTCGGCCGCCTCGTCCCACATCCCCCACCGAATGGCAGTCTGCAGGTGCAGGGGGGTCACTTTTGCTTCGTAGTCGCGCACCAGCACGCGGATGGGCAGCCGGCGACCGAAGACGGAGGCGCAGTGCAGCGCCGAGGTGAAGCAGCAGTGGTCGTCCTCGAGCTCCGCCGCCGTCAAGTCGGGCCCGTCGCCAGTGAGCTCGCGGCGGCCGGCGCGCCAGATGGCGATGCACTCATTCACGACCGCCACGTCGCCGTCCCCGCGGGCCCCCGGCCGCGACACCGCGCTCAGCACAGCGTACCCCCAGCTCCGCTCCAACG
This sequence comes from Diplonema papillatum, assembly GCA_030068145.1. NCBI lineage: Eukaryota > Euglenozoa > Diplonemea > Diplonemida > Diplonemidae > Diplonema > Diplonema papillatum. The sequence goes on from JAPJBO010000146.1 coordinate 156,404, forward strand.
ACGCGCCGCCGACCGCCAGCAAGCCGTCCCGCGTAAGCGACGGGCGAGCAGCGGGCCTATGCGGAGGTGGTTGGAGTGCGCGTCAATTTTTAGTGTTTATTGTGGTTTAGAGGTTCAGTGTTTTTAGAGTTAAAGTTCGCTTGAAATTCCGGGGGGCTAGCGTCTCCGTGTGACCGTTGCGAAATGGGTTCTCTTAGAGCAAGAGAGGGCTGTATATTTGGTGTACACTTTCGTTATGGATTATGGCGAGCCATGTCCGGGACTGTTTATGACCGACACCAAGTACATTTTTAGCCACATGCAACGTGTGAGGAAACTGAACCGCCCCGGGCCTGTGCGGAGGTGGTTCGAGTGCGCGTCAATTTTTAGCGTTTATTGTGGTTTAGAGGCTCGGTGTTTTTAGAGTTAAAGTTCGCTTGAAATTCCGGGGGGTTAGGGTCTCCGTGTGACCGTTGCGAAATGGGTTCTCTTAGAGCAAGAGAGGGCTGTATATTTGGTGTACACTTTCGTAATGGATTATGGCTAGCCATGTCCGGGACTGTTTGTGACCGACACCAAGTACATTTTTAGCCACATGCAACGTGTGAGGAAACTGAACCGCCCCGGGCCTGTGCGGAGGTGGTTCGAGTGATCGATTTCCTTTCTTTCGGTACTGACGATATGTGCCCCCTACAATGTCTTGCGCAGGCTAAGAAGACGCAGGCAGGCGTGCGGTGGGGCCAGGTTTCCATTTCCCAACCCGAAAATGAAGACGAGTAAGCACGAGTGGGAAACGATCAACCGGCAAACGAAGCGCCTGACCGAGGGAAAACATGAGGATAATGCAGTCAATACACCGCCCAATTGTCAATCGACTTGATGTAAACAACGGTTGGTATTTCCTTGTCGCGACGGGGGGGTAGTTCTCGTCTTCTAGTCTTCGTTGAAGTGGATCGAAAAGTCTCCATGATGGCCCGACGTCATCCTGATAAAGCAGAAGGCATACTTGTGCTGAGTCGAGTTTCGCCTGTGGGAACCTCCGAGCATGTTTTGCAACGTAAACACCGTGTCATCGTCGCACCTCTGCGCGACGGTTAGCAGCCAGCCGAGCCGGTGGTAGTCCAACGGAACGACAGCCGTCCCGTCGATGCCGACGTTGCTCTCGGTGACGGAGAAGGCGAACGGCTTGTCGGCGGCGGTTTGTTTTTCCCAAAGGCCGGGGCCGACGCTCTTTTCCCACGACGCGACGTACTGCGGCAGCAGGCCGCCGTGCGGTTCGGACCGGTACACCACAGAGCCCGCCTGCGGCGCGCCGGCGGTGAGCTGCTGGTGCAGCGCCGAGTGTGTGGACTGTTCGATCACCCAGCGGCCCTCGCCGTTGCAGCGGAGGATGAACCGGGTCTTCGCGCCGTGCCCTGACTTTCGTATGTACTCGGGCCAGCCGTACGCCCCGCTGTACTCCTGCCGCTCGTACGTCCCTTCAACGGGCGTGCGAGCGGACGTCACGGTCAACGAGGCCGAGATCAGCTGCTCGGAGCGAAGCAGCGCTTGCCGGCACACTTCCAAGTGGTCTTGCTGCGGGGGCGTCCACGCCTGCGAGTGCAGCCACCAGCGCGTGTGGTCGGCGTGCTGCTTCGACGGCTGCTGCGACGACCCCGCGTCGTTTGCTTTCGACGCGCGAAGCGCCGGGCTCCTGTGCTCCAACTCGTCATTCGCGACCTGACCCATCAAGTGGCGCACCAGCGGGAGGCCGAGGACGTTCTTCCCCACCTTCTTCAAGCTCCGCAGCGCTATCGAAAACGCGGTGTCGCCGTCGCGGTTGAGGGCGAGGAGGAAGGCGCGGTGCCGCCGGGAGTTGAGGAGGGCGGCGCCGGTCGCCGACGACAGGAGGAGCTCGACGATCTGCTCCGCCGGCGGCCCAACCGAGGACCACGCGACGCCGTGGCTCGAAAGTCGGGCGGGCGCCGCGATCGACGCGGCAGCGCACGCCGCGTGCAGGCACGTCGACCCCTGCTTAAACCGGGTCACCTGCATCGCACTCAGCGACGGCAGCAGCCCGTGGGGCAACACGTTCCTGCCCCCGCAGACCAAACACCGCGAGAGCTGCGCGTCCGGGCCATCTCGGCCTGTGCCGGCGGGGAACGTGCAGGCCGACTTCCAGTCGCGGCACCGCCTGGTGATGCAGCCGTCTCGCGCGCTGTACACGCCGTGCCACATGACTTCTTCGCGGTTTTCCGAAACCGAGACCAAGGCCTCGAAGTTGTTTTGCGACAGGAGCCGGCCGGGCCGCGGCGCGTGCTTTGGGGACGGCATCCGGAAATCGTGCGACTGTGCGGCCGACGGCCGGCGGGAGCCGGCGTCGTCGAACGAGGCGGCGGGCACCGCGATTTGGAGCACGACCGAGGTTTCCGACGACGAGCGGAACTTGTGCCGCGCCGAGAACGTCCGCGTGAACATCGGGGACGAAGCGCCCTGCGGCACCTGCAGCTTCCACGCGCCCAGGTCGGACGCGTGCATGTGGTCTTTCTGCGCGGCAGGCTTCGAGCCGGCCTTCTTCTCGATGCTGACGACGTACCGGGAAGGGTCGGATGCGTCTTCCCAGACGGAGCCTTCGAGCGGGCCCTGCGCGCACGTGTGGAACAGCTTCGCGCGCTCGGCGTTTTCGGCGATGAGTGCCTGCACGGCGGACACCCGGCCCAGGACGACGGCCAGGTGCAGCGGCGTCCAGCCGTCGCCGTCGGCGGCGTCGAGCTTCGATTTGATGACCGAGTCGTTGACCAGGCCGTGGAACGCGTGCGTGTCGTCGAGGAGGATGGCCCAGTGGAGGGGGGTCCAGCCCCTTTTGTCCGGCGCGTCGATCATCTGCTTGCAGACGTGGTCCCCTTGCTTCGCACGGCGGAGGACCAAGTCGACGATGGACGAGTTGCCTTTGAGTATGATCGCAAGGTGCAAGTCGGTCCACCGCTTGCCGCCCTTCAACACCTGCGCCGACCACCGTTCCGCGAACTCATCCTCCTTCCACACGCGCCTGCCGCCCTTCTTGCCTCCCATCGCCTCCTCTCGGTTCGATTCGCCGTCAAAATCGTGCCAGACCGGACTTTCCTCCAACAGCTCGCTCGCGGACGGCGTGGCTTGCAGGACTTTGTAGCACAACGCGGCGTATTCCTCCGTTTTCAAATGACAGTCCGGAAACCCCTTGTTCAAGCGGGCGGCGTCGAAGACCGAGAGCCCCGAGGGGCTGAGAAGGTTTAGGGGGTGGCCGGCGGTGACGAGCCAGAAGATAACGTCGACGTGCCCATGCAGAGCGGCGGCGTGCAGCGGCGTGTTGGTGCCGTGCTGGGCCGCCGCGCCCGGTGGCCCGGGCAGGAACGGGCAGGCGAGCCTCCGGAACCCGCGCGCCAGCGCCAGGTCGCCGCGGGCGCATGCGAGGTGCATCAGGGTGCTCTTGTTGTGCCGGGCCGAGTGCTCCTGCCACACGGCCGGCGCCCGGTGCGCGCAGTACTCGAGGATGCGGGCCGCCAGCGCCTCCCGTGCTTCGGCGCGGTGCGGCCGCGAGCGGAACTCGGCCGCGCACTCGACGGCGGAGAAGATGTTTTCGGGCGTCATCGACGTGAACGTCTCGTCGTAATCGACGAACTCCGTTTTCTCCTCGTCCTCCGTCAACGGCTCCGTCAGCGAGCCCGCGCTGTCCAACGCGCGCGCCTTGACCAATGCCGGCGGGACTTGAACGATCCGACTGCTATCCACGTACGCCGTTGTCAATCCCTTCCGCGCGAGTATAGCCGTCGATGTCGCGACGATGTCTTCCGCGGGCCCGTAGCTTTCCCCGTGGCCGACTTCCCAGCACCCACCGATCAACCCCTGCATGACCGCAGCGCAGTCGCCTTGGCACGCGAGCGCCGGCCGCAGGCCCAGCTTCGCGAGTTCGACCGCCAGAAGCTTGGGGTCCCTGTCGTGCAGCACGACATTGCACCGCATGCGGAACTGCCCGGACCGGCGGCCTTCGAGGAGGATCCGCTCCGCCAGGGCACGGTGCCGGCCGGGGTTGAGCCAGTACGTCTCGAGCCCCCAGTCGTCCTCTGAAAGAAGCTCAAACTGAGCCGTGAGGTACGCCATGCGCACCGCATCGACGTCTGTCGGGTGCACGCCCGTCAGCGCGCCGCCGAGCCCGGAGTCCGGTATCGACGCGTTGCGGGCGCCGTGCTCCCGCGCCGCCGTCAGCGCGACGCGGTACGAGGCTTTCACCCGCAGCAGCAGCTCGTCTTCCCCGTCTTCGAGGAACCCTTTCCACCGCACTTTCGAGTCCTCCGGGTGGGCGGCGGCGGTTCGTTTGAAATACTTGGGCATCTCCAACGACGCGGCGCCGTCGGAGCTGAAATCGGGCGCGGGTGTCACGAGGAAGACGATGGCTGCCGTGGTCGCCAAGTGCAGCGTGTTGGCGCTGCCGCCGGAGCCGTCGACGAAGCAATGCCCCCGCACGGAGACGCACACCCGCGTGCACAGCTCGGCCAGCGACGAATCGAGCACAAGCTCGAGCTGCGCCCTGGTGGCGAACCCGTAATCCGCTGGGCAATACCGCATGCGGCGGACGGTCTCCGTCCACCGCAAGGCGACGGCGGAGCAAACCCGCTCGTTCTGCAGAAACTCGGCCGCCCTCGTCGCCGCGCGGGCAGCTGGGCCCCAGGGTCCGCCTGCCTTCGCTCGCTCCGCGGCCAGAAGCCGCGGCCGCTCTTCGGCGAGCGCGGCTCGGGCCAGCGGCACCGAGCGGTGCGTCCAAAAAAACTCGACGGACCCTTCTTCGCTGCTCGTCGTCTCGCGCGCGAGGGCGGCGTAGAACGCCGCCGGAAGCTGGTCGCTGACGACGATTCGGACGGATGCCTGCGTCCGCTTCAACTCTTTCCCCGCCAGCACCCACGCGCCGTCGTCGTATAACTGAGCCGCTCTCGGGGATGTCGAAACGCTGAGCGAGTCGATGGCTCGGTGGTCGATCCGGAACGTGGTTTCATCTTTGATGGTTGAAACGTCATGGGACAGGGCAACGCTTGGGATGCCTTCCACTTCATCGCCTCTTTCCCCAGTGCGCCCGAGAAGCTCGAGGAAGACGGATGCCAGCCTTTTGTCAGGTGGGACCGACTTCTGCGCATCAGGATCCTGGGCATTCCGGACTTCGGTCGCCTCGCCTCTCTCAGCTCGCTTTGCGCTGGCGTGCACCTCTTCGTCGATTTCAGGTTCACCATGCGCCAGGTACCAGCTGAACTCGTCCTTCTGGGCATAAACCCCTTCTGACTCGCGGTTGTCGACTCCGTAGCTGGCATCCCTTAACGAGTCCCGACTTTCTACCTGCACCATCCTCGTTTCGTCTGTGTACACGTCGGTCAAGCCGTGACGCCCAAGGATCCCGGTTGACGTCGCCGCGAAGTCTTCTTCTCCAACGTACCGATCGCCGCGGCCCAGTTCCCAATAGTACCCGATGAGTCCCTGCATCACCGCTATGCAATCGCTCGGGTTGAGCACCGCTGGTTTGAGACCTTCTTTAGCGAGCTCGACGGCCAGGAACTTCGCGTCGCGATTGTGCAAGACGACATTGCAGCGGAATTGGTAGTCGCCGGATGCAACGCCATCGCGAAGCAGACGCTCGGCCAGGCCGCGGTGCTGCGCGGGGTTGAGCCAGTATGTTTCGAAGCCCCAGTCTGCTTCGGACAGCAGCTCGTACTGCGCTCTGAAATATGCCTCCTTGACACCGTCCTGGTCCGCTTTGTTGACGTGCGTCAAGAACACGCCGAGCCCCATCGGAAGCATCGACGGATTCCGGGCACCTTGCAGCCGCGCAGACGAGAAAATGACGGTGTACAAGTTCTTCACACGCTTGCGCAGGTTGGCCTCGCCGCAGTCCGTGAACCCTTTCCACTGTTTGTCGAGCGGCGTGTCGTCCGTCCGGCAGTCGACGGGTTCGAAGTACTTCGGCATCTCGAGACGCGTGGTGCTATCAGTGCAGAAGTCAAGGCCTGGAGCTGAGAGGAAGACGATGGTGTCCCTGGTAGGCGGATGCAGCGTGTTCATCGTTCCACTCGACGTCGCGCCGTCGACGAAGTAGTACCCGTGCTGCGACACGCAAACGCTGGTGCAGAGCTCGGTCAGCGCGTGCGACAGAGTCTCGCAGAGGTGCTCGGCCGAAGCAAAGCCGTACCGCCTCGGATGCTTCGACACCGCGTTCTTGAACGCGAGCCACGCGCGAAGCGACTTCATCAGCGGCGCGAGCTCATCCCTGTTGCGGAAGTACTCCACCTGCGACGAGCTGTTGTCGATCGCAACCTTCGACACGTACCAGTCCAGCCCCTTCCCGACGGTCTGCTCGACGGCGGCTCCCAACGCAAGATCAGCACCGAGGGGCGAGTCTTCCAGGAACCCCGTCTCGGTCGCATCGATTGCCGACGAGAACTCGTCGAGAATTTTTCGATGGGCGGCGTTCTTCTGCGTCTCAAAGCGAAGGATGGAGTCCCATTCCGCCTGGTCGTCCAGCTTCGCCAGCGGGACCGAGCGCAGGTACGAGAAGAAGCAGGCGTGGTCGCTGTTGGTGGTCAGCTCGCACAGCGACGCGTAGAACTGCTTCGGCAGCACGCTGCCCAGGGCGACCCGGGTGCTTTTTTCGAGCGCCTGCACCTCGGCCACGCGGAGGGTGAACTCTGCCGACCCGAACAGAACCCTCGGATCCGGCCCGTTTTGGCGCCCGGCTTCGCGGACAGTCGCCGCGCTGATGACGATGGTGGCGTCGCCGGCGAGCTGGCTGAGCGGGGTGGCGAGGGTGACTTGCGGGACGCCTTCGACCACGGCGGCGGTCGCGCCCGGGCTGAAGTCGCGGCCGAGGCGGCGCAGGAAGACGGCGGCGGGCCGGAGGTCGACGGGGAACGTGGAGCCTTTGCTGAAGCCGCCGGCGTTGTACCGATCGCCGTTCTCGGCGAGCAAGTCCATCCGCGAGAACCCAGCGGCGCGGCCGGCGAGGCCGGTGAGGGTCTTCGCGGCCCAGACGGTGACCTTCGGCAGGGCGACGAGCATGTCGCTGCACGACGTGACGTCCGCCCTGAACAGCCGCTTCTCCGCCAGCTCCGCGCCGGCCGACTCCTGCGGCGGCTGCCGCCCCGCCGTGTCAACTTGGAACACCCTCGATGTGTCCGTGTACACCCCCGACACCCCCGCCCGCGCCAGGATCCCCGTCGACGTCGCCGCGAAGTCCTCCTCGCCGACGTACCGGTCCCCCCTGCCGAGCTCCCAGAAGTACCCGATGAGCCCCTGCATGACCGCGATGCAGTCGCTCGGGTTCATGACCGCGGGGCGCTTGCCGTCCTTCGCAAGCTCGACGCCCAGAAACTTCGCGTCCCGGTTGTGCAGCATCACGTTGCACTTGACGTTGTATTCTCCGGATGCGACGCCTTCCCTCAAAATAGTCTCCGCGAAGACCCTGTGCTGAGCCGGGTTCAGCCAGTACGTTTCAAACCCCCAATCCTCTTCCGAAAGCAGCTCGAACTGCGCCCTGAAATATGCTTCCTTGACGCCGTCTTGGTCGGCCTTGTCGACGTGCGTCAGAAACACGCCGAGACCCATTGGCAGCATCGACGGGTTGCTGACACCCTGCTCCCTCGCCGACTCGAGAATGACGCGGTACAAGGTTTTCACCCGCGAGCGCAGCGCTGGCATGCCGCCCTGCCTGAAGCCCTTCCACCGCTTCGACAAGTCGGTCGTTTGCTGCGCGCCTTCCACTTCCTCGAAGTACTTCGGCATCTCCAACCGAGTCGTCGCGTCGGTGCAGAAGTCGAGGCCTGGCGCAGACAAGAAGACAACTGCATCCTTCGTCGGCGGGTGGATCTGGTTCATCGTGTCGCCCGAGCCGTCCACGAAGTAGTACCCGGGCTGCGATACGCAGACCTCGGTGCAAAGCTCCGTCAGAGAAAGGGAGAGGAGCGACATGGCGTCCTCCCTCCGGGCGAACCCGAAGTCCGCCCACGAGCAGAGCACGCTGCGCAGGAACTCGGACACGTCCGCCTTCGCCTCGGGGTAAGGCTTGCCTATCCCGCCGGGGTCGGTCCGCTCCCCGTTCAGGTACGCCAGCGCCCTCGCGCTGTTGACCGCGGTGCACGTGGCTATGTACTTGCCCCACGCGTCGCCGGCGTCGAGCTTCTCCAGCTCCCGCTCGGCGCGCTGCAGGCGGATCTCGTGGTGCGACACTTCGACATGCCGCGCTTCCTCGGTCGCGATGCGGTGGAGTGCGACAGAGCGCAGGAGCGAGAACAGCTCGCAGTACTCGGCGCTCGTGGAAAACCGGGCCAGCGCTGTGTAGAAACGGGGGGGGATGCGGGCGCTGACGGCGATGCGCGTCTGCGCCTCCAACGCGACGAGATCCGCGACGGTAAGCGCCCACCGCTTGGAGCCGAACACGGCGCGGTCCACGTTCTTGTCGGCGGACAGCTCGATGACGCGGGCCGGGTCCATCTCCTCCAGCGGCACTTCGAGCTCCACGTGTGGCACCGCCTCCACGATTTCCCCGCGCCGGCGGCTGTCGCGGCCTAGCTCCGTCAGGAACACGGCCGCCAGGCGGTCCTCGGGCGCGAACGCCTTCTCCTCCCCCGGGAAGGCCTGGCCGTTGTACGTCTTCCCCGACGCGTGCTTCACGTCGAGGCATTGATACGTATTGGCCCTCTCCGCCAGCTCGAACAGCGCCTCTGCACCGCTCGCGTCACGCTGGCCCGACGCCTTGTGCAGCAGCAGCAGGGCGTCCCTCTCGTCCCAAGGCATTTCGCTCGGGTGTGTTTTGTGTTTCCGGCGAGAATCGCTCGGCCAGATTGCCCAAAGGTGCCGGCTGTATTTTTTCCGTGTCTTCCGCGGTTTCTTCTTTCCTTTTTCGTTTTCGCTCTTACACTGCGCGCGCGCGCGGCTTCATTTAAAGCGCAGAGGCTCCGTCGGGGTTCCCGCCGCTCCAAGCTTCTCAGAGCCAAGGGGGGGTCGTTGTATAATGGTTTAGCTTGAAGGGAATTGGAAAGGTTGAAAAAGGTTTTGGGGGTCACCGTCGGTTTGTGTTTTTATTTTTCTGTTTTTTTTTTTTTATTTTGGGGTAATTATTTTTTCGGGGGTTCGTGTAACCCTTCTTTTCCGGAAGAGCCAGGGGGGAGGTTTCCTATGTTTTGGATATAAACGCTTTTCCTTCGCAAGAACGGGCTCGAAACGGGCACGCGCTCAACACCGCAACGGGTCCTGTCTGCACCCGTGTATCGGTCCTTTGAAGTCACGGACACGTAAGGCCCATCAAGTCACAGCCGAATCACCTAGAGGTGAATAAGCAGAGGGAGGGCAAGAACCGGTACAATCAGAAAACGCGGTATTTCCGTGTCGAACGAGGTTGCATTCCCGACACTCACATATCTGGGATCCGTATGTGCATTTAGAAATTGCCGTCGAAGGTGATCTCTCATCAGATCCTACAAGGGTGGCACGCTTGGACGGTGGCCATGGTGTCGGCATCCGATGAGTGTTTGTGACAACTCACTGCCGAAGTTCCCGAAGTTGGATGATGCTCGGTTTCGCGTACTTGTATCACAAAGCCAGGCGTTCGTGGGAGTTCGGTCCACGCCGCTAGCCGCAGCCCGATGGATCTGATGCAAGTCGGATATTCTCCGCTGCTCGAAGAGACGGCTGAATGCCTCCGAATCAACAAACGCGAAGTGTGGATGTGCTAAGTACTGGACGACGCCACTAAGCGGTGGCCGCGATTTTTCTTTTGCTTATTTTTTTTCTTTCTTTTACTCGGAACAGACTCTCAGCCCTAACATTGCCTCGGATGAAAGGAGGACCAGAATCGACACGGGTCGAATGTGACAATGCCTCCATGCTGAACCAAAAAAAAGTGGCCAGGCTCGTCGAAACCCGTTTTCATAAAGTACGTGCGCTCGGCTAAGGCGAGACTGGAGGCAGCAGGTAAAGTTCGGGGCGAAGCTAAGTTCGGGCAATGCTAAGTTCTGGTGAAGCTAAGTTCGAGTGATGCTAAGTTCGGGCGTTGCTAAGTTCTGGTGCTAAGCGCTCAGGCTGCGCTGGTACTAAAAAAAGTTCGGGCACAAAGCGAAGTTCGGCCAGGGTGGTAAAGTCCGGGTGAAGTCAAGGTCGGTGCTCGTGCCCGGGGGGGGACACCCCCCCCGGACCCCCCCGACCCACCGAATACGGGAAAGGTTTGGCGCTGGTACCCGGGGGGGACACCCCTCGGACCCACCGAGCACGGGTAAAGTTTGGCGCTCGTACCCGGGTGGCCCCGCCGCCCCCCTGGGGCAGCCTTTTCCCGCCCGTCCCCCCCCCGCCGGCCCTCTCCCGGGGCGACGGGGTGACCCAAATACCGCGAGATACTGAGAAACTCCGCAAAAAACGCAAATTTCGGGCACATTAGAACCCGGAACGCAGCAAACCTCGAAAACAATCCCCGACCGGAAAAATGTCACGGGCGGGGTTCGAACCCGGGCCGACCGGCCTGAAGGCCGGCGCCCGCTCCCTCTGCCACCCCTGTGCATTTTCCCAGAAGGGGAAAAAGCTTGCTCTGAACTATTATCCAGTCCAAAAACAATACGGTTTCATAATTGTTGCAAGAAAAGCCGGGTTGGCTCGAATAGAGGCTATTCACATTGCATGTTCATAGGACCTCCAGTCTCGAAACATATTCTCCAGAAACTCCCCACATTACAGGGACAATCAACACGCAGCAAAAAGGCGGGCCCGCTCCTTCGTTCCCACTAGGCTGCAGCAATAAGTAAACAAGAAACGAAGATTGTTCCACGGAGGATCCCGGTTTATTAACTTGACCCCCGATCCGCGGAGTCCCTCCCCAGAAGTTTCCTGACTGCGATGCACAGTGCGCCCAAACACGAACGTCCTTCGAAGTGCTTAGCTAGACAGGTTCACGACGAATGCCTCCCGCGAGTTGTGGAGATTTCTTGTAGAGTTTGGGGATGCGTCACTATCACTCAGTCTTCGCCACAGAAAATCGACAAGGAGAGAGGCCACTTCCGATGCGATGCAATGTGTTCGAAGTTCTGGGTGAAAAAGCTAGCAGCTGACTACCGCTTCACTTGACTCGCGACAAAAAAAAAAAAATGGATGGGTGGCCCCTCGTCTATGCTAACGAACAGGTACTACACAAGTGTTCAGTTATTGGACGGGAAGTTAGTTCCCAACCTTCACTGCGGGTGCTTGTCAACGACAGCGGAAACGAAACAAAAAGAGGAATGCTGTCAGAAATTCCGACACATTCCTTAGAACCCTGGTCTGCAATCGAGGGTCTGCAAGGCAGTCTCGCCAACAAGCTCAACCCACTCGTGACTGGTCACCAAGAGTACTGACAATAAGAGCATGTCACTCGTCCACCGCGATATAACTGATGCTGATGAGAGAGTTGTTCTTGTCGAATGCTCTGCTCTATTCGCTTACGCTGAGCTAGATGCAGGACGCAGGTGAAACGCCGCTGTCAGGCGGTGGCGAACTTTTCATGGCTAGGAAATATGACGTCGACGAGATTCGCATTCCCCCAACATTTGCAGGTTTCGTAAGGGACGAATGTGCTGCAACCGTACGAACCGCACACGGGTTTAGTGGCGGGCGTTGCAACGAAACGCAACCATCCGTTGCTGTTTTGTTTCTCCCGAAATAATCAACTCCTCCGAGTATTTCCTCAACAGGTGCTTATACAAAAACAAAAACGGGCCGCTTTGCACCCTCTGGCCCCCTCTGGCACCCTCTGGCCCCCTCTGCACGCATCAGCGAGATTTTCGCCGTAGAAGGAGGAGCGACATTCACCCCCCGACAAGTCCCTAACTTGCAGCACTTCGTGGATCCGGAAACATACCTTCCGATGTGAACCCGAAAAGGCTCAGAAACTTGTTTTCCGCTCGGGGTGCGCTGCCCCTTCGCTTTGCACTTTGTTCTATCCTCGCAGTAGCTAGATGAAGACTGAATGACCGGGAGGGGATAGGGTCGAGGATGAGGCGGGAGAGATTACTGATACAAAGGAATTGATTACAGTTGGCGTGTATGAGTCCCTCATGTTATGAACTGTCAAAGTGTGTGGTGCGTGTGTGCTGTGAAGCTTGCTAGCGAGCAACTCTTTTGAGCCCCGTCAGAAGACAGTACAATCCGGAAATGTTTGGGAGGGGGTCTGAGAAGGATGGAAACATTGGAAACGTTTTGTGCCTGCTTCTCCTCGTCATTTGAGGGGTACCTTTTTGCAAGGAACGGAAATGTTCCTGATTCCGCGCTGCTGAAGATATGTGGAATGTTTTTGGCGTAGTACCGAAAGGTAGTTGAACGTTTCTGCGGATATCTAAGAGCTTGAGGAGTGTTTACCTTGAGCACGTCTTGTCCATGGAGGTTAAAGTCCCGTGTTCTGGTGTCGGCTTTAAAAGGCACGTTTCCGTATCACGTTCACATCCATCTCGGGTGGGGTTTGGTGGGGGGGGGGGGGAAGGGGGACTAAAAAACCGAAATGTTTGATTGCAGCTCGGGGGGCATAAGAACTCTGAGACTGAAGCCGTTTTTTTCTCTTTGTTTTTTTTTTACAGCTGCGGGTTTTTTTCGACCACGGCACGTTCCTGAATCTCAGGAATACCCTGCAACGAAACTATGAAACAAGTTACGCCTCGAAAGGCGTCTGCAGCGAGCGTGTGAAATCGCAGCATCTGTAACGCTACCAAAAATGTTTCCCACAGAAATCCGCTTGCACTCGGACGGAAGTTTTTTCCGCGACACCGGCACGGCGCCGGTGCAGCGTTCGAAAGGCGCCAGTAAGCTTGATGGGAAGTTAAAGTCGTAGAGTCGCGTTGTTTTTCGCCGCGAAAACAAGTCTCGCGCGACACACGTGGAGTCCGGTGCGATTCCTGGCGTTCTGTTAAAAAGGCGTCTGCAGTGAGCGCGGGCGAGTCCTGCTGGACTCGAGACCCCCTGGTGTTGTTTTGAGCCGTGAAACCACGTCTTGCCCGGAAAACTGCCCCCGACTCTCCGCGGGACTCCTGCCTGGTACGGGTAGTTTGCAAGAACGTGCTTGGAATGGATATGTGCTCAACACCGCACTGGTTCCGTCTGCGCCGTGTTTCGGTCCTTTAAGCCACGGGCACATAAGGCGGACCATCATCAGCGCGGAACCTGAGTAGGACAGCAGTGTGAGTCTGGTTTGTGAGCCGGCTGTTCGTAGCTCGTCACAGTCAGGACCACCCGTGTAACCAGAGCACAGGCAAATCCGTCACGGGGAGGCCCCGACAACCGTGGAGGGGGCGGATGTGGTGTGTCTCCCGGCATATTGCCGCTCGCGGGCCGGGTGTATATGCAGCAGGCGAGGGGATAAACCGGCACATAAACCTGTCGCAGACTCCTAAGGGAATCTGCCAACCCCTATATGTGCGAAGGGTTCGTCGACGGCGGGTAGCTCGCTGCCACACCCGCTTGAATAAGTGCTTGGAAGTATGGTACCCCCCACCCAGGGGGTCGGAGACTTGTTGTAGAATCCTGGACGACGATACCAAAGATGAGGTGGACTGCTGCCGCACCCGCTTGGATGTGCTTGAAAGTATCCCCCCCGGAATGAGCCTGAGACTTGCAGAATCCTGAATTCGGGTACCACGGGGATTGATGCCAGCAAGTTCTGCCGGGTAAGTTGAAAGCTCGCAAACGCACGGTCTGGCCTGCCTTAGCTCGAGAGGTTTCTTCGACGAATGCTTGTAGAAGCCAGTTCAAAACGTCGGCAGTGCAGTGTTGCTGTCGCCATCAGAAACGCAGCTACCTTGTCTCGCGCGTGTGACTGTTGTGTTGCCCGACTGATTTTCAAGAAATTGCGGGACGCGCGGGCAACGGAGCGGTGGTCCTACTCGGGTAGGCCGAGGAGATCCGGCAGCGCGCCGTGCATGTGTACCGAGCGCAACTCATGCGAGACGCACTGCAGCGCCGGGGCACTGTTTCGACGGTCCAGGTTGGAATCCGCGTAGGGCGCCGCGCGGTGTCACTCGATGGGGAACCGTTTGCCCGCGGTTCCGCCGCCGCACGGTGCGCGTGCCTCCGTTGCGTCGACCTGCAACATGCGCGAAGCGTCGGTGTAGACGGCGGTGAGGCCGTGGCGCGCGAGGATGCCCGTGGATGTCGCAGCGAAGTCTTCTTCGCCGACATACCGGTTGCCCCTGCCGAGCTCCCAGTAGTACCCGATAAGCCCTTGCATGACCGCGATGCAGTCGCTCGGGTTGAGCACCGCCGGCTTCAAGCCTTCCTTGGCCAGCTCGACGGCGAGGAACTTCGCGTCGCGGTTGTGCAGGACGACATTGCACTTGAAGTCGTACTCTCCCGTCGCGACGCCCTCCCGCAGCAGCTGCTCCGCCAGCGTCCGGTGCTGCGCGGGGTTCAGCCAATACGTGTCGAAGCCCCACCCTTCCTCGCTCAGCAGCTCGTACTGCGCGCAGAAGTACGCCTTCTTCACACAGTCCTGGTCCGCTCCGTTGACGTGCGTCAGGAACACGCCGAGCCCCATCGGCAGCATCGACAGGTTCCGCGCGCCCTGCAACCGCGCGGACGCGAAGATGACCTTGTACAGGTTTTTAACCCGCTTCCGCAAGTCCGCCTCGCCCGTCGCCGTGAAGCCTTTCCAGAGCTCCCGCAACGGCGCGTCGCCGGCCGACTCCGGGTTGCGTTTGAAGTACTTCGGCATCTCGCGCCGGGTTGCACTGTTCGTGCAGAAGTCAAGGCCCGGTGCGGACAGGAAGACAACTGTGTCCCGAGTCGGCGGGTGTATCATGTTCATCGTCCCGGACGACGCGGCGCCGTCGACGAAGTAGTACCCGTGCTGCGACACGCAGACGCTGGTGCATAGCTCGGTCAGCGCCTGCCGGAGGGTTTCGTCGAGGGCCTCCTTGCTGGTGTACCCGTATTCAGCCGGGTTCGCCCGGACTGCCCGCAAAAATTCGTCCCAGACGCGCGCCGACCGTGTGATCGGCGCGCCGGCGCCCCTGTTCGTCAGGTACTGCACGTGGGCCGCGCTGTTCTTGACCGCGATCTCCGACAGGCTCCGGTCCCACAGCATCCGCCGCACCGTCGCGCTCACGTCGCGGTCCCCGCTGCCGCCGCTTTGCTCCTCCTCCTCGGCCGCTAGCTTTTCCAGGTCCCCCGTGAGCTGGGCGAGCTTTTTCCGGTGTTCCTCGTTCTTCTCCTGCTCGAACGCCGCGAGTAAGTCCCAGTCCTTCGGGACGGCCATTTGCTCGAGGGGGACAGACCGGAGGTAAGAGAAGAAGGAGATGTGGTGTTCGTGCGTGGTGAGCCTGCAGAGTGCGGCGTAAAACAGCACGGGGAGGCCCGCTCCGAGGGCCACGCGGGTGGTTTTCTCGAGCTCCGCGATGCGGGCGGCGGTGATGGAAAACGACTTGGTGCCGTACAGCGCAGGCGGGTCGGGGAACGACTCGCCGAAGTCGGACATTTGGTAGCAGTCGACGTGCAGGTGCAAGGGCGGCGCGGTGCTCGCGATGAGCTTCGCCAGCGACGGCGAGTGCGGCGCCGGGAACCCGGAGCCGACGCCGTTCGCGCTCAGCAGCGGCGGCGGCAGCAGCGGCGCCGGCGCCTGCTTCTTGCCCGCCGGCTTCGGGGCGGCCGGGAACGGCGGCGAGAGCAGCGACGAGGCCCCGGGGCTGATGGGCGAGCAGACCCGCGCCGGAAGCGGGGAGTTCGACGCGGATGCTTCCGAGCAGTACCCCGTCAACGGGCTTCGATGCGGCCGCCCGTCGTGAGCCGTGGACGCAGTTGTCCTCGATGTGTTAGACACAGAGGACAAAGGAGAAGTGCAAGATCGACGCTGCTCCGCCACTTCGCTGACGACGCGGGCGCTGAGCGTGATGGAGTGGTCGGGGGGTAGCTTCTCGAGGGGTTGGGCCATGACCACTTTCGGGACGCCTTCGACGATGTCCTCCGTGGCTTGCGGCGTGAGGTCGCGGCCGAGGAGGGTGAGGAAGACGGAGGCCAGCCGCATCTCGGGCGGGATGCACCGCTGGTTGTCGACGGCCCCCGCGTTGAACGTCCGGCCGCACGCCGTCCGGACGTCCATCTGGCAGAACCCGGCGGCCCTCGCCACCAGCGCCGACAGCGCCTCCGACGTCGCCTGCGACCGCCCGCTGAGCACCAGCAGCTGCCCGGCCCGCTCGACTATGCGCGCGCCTCCTCCTTTCGCCTCGCCATTCTCAGCGGCGGCGGCGGCGGCGCCGTCCTCGCCCATGTCCCGCGCGCTGCTGGCTGCCGCCCACGCCGCCGCCCCGTTTAGGGGCAGACCCTCGCACGTCCCACGGGGGGGACAACCCCGCTCACGATCGACGGGGCTTGTCTGCTTTTGCCCGTCAGGGGTTTCTTTTTTTTTTTGGGTGTGTGTTGTTTTTTTTGTTGTTGTTGTTGTTGTTGTTTTTTACTTTTTTTGCACTGTTTTTTGTGTGTTTTTGGGCGATCCCGGTGGATGATCTTTGGTAGCTGTTGGAAGTAACTGCGATAGATACGACAAGTATGGGTTAGAATGCAAAGAATCTGTGGTGATAATCTGCATCGCCGGCGTCGCGGGTATCTCTTCGCAAGTGATGCTATGCATTCTTCTAGAAACGACTAGAAAGCAGCGGACCCCGAAATTTGAGCGAGAACTCTGCGGCAAACCCGTCTGCACGTGCAAACTAGCGTGTTGGCTTGTCAGGTGGACAAGATGGATTGTATTCCGTGCAAATCCCAAGAAGTCCAAAGAGCAGTGCGTATGCCTTACACAATACCACGAAGACAGACCATCTGCCACAGCATGATCAAGTAAATCACAGCATTTCATTTCTTCAGGCCTGGCGAGCGGAAAGTTTGCTGCCCGGAATGTCAACGCTGACATGAGAATCGCGATGCCTTCTTTAAGCAGCAAAAAGCAGGAACGTTTGAAAGCTGACCAGTTCAGATGTTCTCCTTTGTTCCAATGCCTGGCGCGCCCGTGCACGCGGCAGATGATGGGCAAGCTCTACATTGGGCGACACGAGCTGTTTGAGGCGGTTGCTTCAAAGGGACGGGGACAGGCAAGGATGAAGCGCGGCTAGTTGAACGTAACTTATTGGGTCGCCCGCGATGCCTCCGGCTTTGGTTGAGGGCGGCAGAGGACGCAACAGGCTTCCCCTCCTCAACGGGTAAAAAGATTCTAGCTGCAATAGCCACAATGTAATGTGGCTTTGTGGCTAATGTTGTGGCTATTCTGACCACATTGTGGCAAAGTTGTGGATGCAGTACAGGTTGAACGCTGCAGCTGGCACCAAACCCAGATCAACCTGTGTTTGTAGGCTACAGCACGCAATTCCTGCTTTGAGATTTTGCAACTGGCGGCCTCCTCGAGTATTTCCTTCGAAACGCCCCTCCTTTCATTTATCAGTTTACCGCTACCGTGTAGCCGTCTTATGTGGTGTGCGTGCTGCATTCGAGTAGCGGTCTTGGCTCAGATCTTCAAACCCGTTTATCGTGCGCGAAAACGTGGTCGGAGCCAACTCATCGACTCGGGTTCCGTGCGGAATCGCCTTTTTTGGACGACTCCCGCACCACGCGCACGAGCCCCCCTCCTCCTCCGGCCGCCCCCCGATGAGCTCGCCCCCGTCGGGAAGCGCGCCGGGCAGACATGACGGAACAGGACGACGTCCGGACCACTAGGTCCCATCCCCCAGCCCTCCGATTTCCACCGCAGCCTCCGGGGGACGTGGAGGAGTCGTCCGGCCGGCGTTCCCCCGGGTTTGCTGTTCTCGACGTGGTGCCTCGTTGTCAAGCTGACGTTCAAACTGTCAGTCACGCTGATCGGAAGGCGAGTAGTAGAGATTGAGTTGTTTCAGGAGGTTCCGCGACGGGCTGGCTGCGAGAACAAAGGTGCTGATGCGGGAGAGGATCCCGCGCAGGCGCTGCTTCGTGTGGAAGGAAGAAGTGCCGGGGGGAAGGGCCGCAGCGTGCGGCGGGATGGCCCAGCCGGTTGGGGACAGGGCCGCGATGACGGCGACCGCCGCCGCGACGCTGACGCCGGCCCCGGTGTCGCACGCGAGGAGGAGCGGCGCCGCGCGGTCGGCGGGCGAGGCGAGCCTGCCGACGGCCCGGCCCACCACGTGCGGAATCGCCTTCAGAAAGTCCTTTTTGGACGACTCCCGCACCACGCACACGAGCCCCCCCTCTCCCTCCGGCCGCTCCCCAGTGAGCTCGCCGTCGAAAACGACGGCGGCCCCGTCGGGAAGCGCGCCGGGCAGACATGACACGAACAGAATGTCCGGAACACTCGACCCCAACCGGTCGCTCGCGCACACGTACAGGCGCGCCGCGTCCCCCAGCCCTTCGATTTCCACCGCACTCTCTGGAGGCGTGGAGGAGTCATCCGACCGGCGTTCCCCCGGGTTTGCTGTTCTTTCGACGTGGTGTCTCACCCCGCCCGTGGCCTCCGCCTGCTCCTGCGACACCGCTTGGTCGATGGCGGCTATGCAGTCGATCGGGGGCTGGTTCAGGTCGATTGTGCGGGGCCCGCCGGCCGGGGACGGTTGCTCTTCGTCCAACAGGACGCGCTTCCAGAAAAGCGGAGGCGTGAGGCCCCTCGACCACGACTGGTGGTCGTCGCCAGCGCCCTGGACGTACGTGTAGGACAGCCGTTGAGGCGGGGTGGGCGCGCAGGCGCTGACGAGGATGAGCGTGTGATGGGATTCCGACAGGCTGCCGATGGCGCGGAGTGCGGTGTGGCCGGGGTGTTGGGACACGTACGTGATCGCGACGCGCTTAGAGACGTGGACCTCGCCCCACTGGACCCCGCACGCGAGGGCTTTGGACACGAAGGGGGCCACTTTTGCGTCGATCTGAGACAGCTCGGAAGGGTTGTTGCTGACCAGCGGGAACTCATCCGGCCGCAACGGTCCGTCGGCCAAGCCCTTGACCCGGTTGATGACCGCGGCCCAGAGCGGGATGGTCCGAGCGAACGAGTCGGGGTACACTTTCCCCTTCCTAGTCGCGTCGACGACGACGGCGGCGCCGTGTTCTTCGAGGCTGCGCAGCAGATTGACGTTCAATCTCGACAGCGAGAAGTCCCACGTGCCGTAGTGTCCGTCTGTGGACTTAAAGTGCACGGCCCCATCAGCAAGCCCAGGCCGCAGATACCACGCGCCGCACCGCAGATTGGCGAGCACTGGGTATCTCTTTGCGTCCTCGTTGTGCATCAGCGACAGCACTTCTTCCACCCACTCCGCATCCCGCACTATACTGCGCAACCTGTTCACCACATCACCCTCACTTCTCCGGAGCTCCCGGACTGCTCTGTTATACGTCAGCACCGGCTCGTCCATCCACAAAACACCAATGCGATGCCACCCTTTGGAACGTGTTCGTAGTGCCGAGGGGACACTGCCATTCTTTCACTGGGTGTTACTGGTATTGCATTGCCTCCCGTACCACGTTTGTGTTGCCGACACGTTTTGTGTTACCGTCGATCCCGAGGGACGATCAGTTTGGTGCCTTGCGGCTCGTTTTTTCTGTTATCCGACACCGGCTTCGTTGCCGTCCCCTGCTGTAAGTCCAATGATGCGTGCCAAGTAGCTACCAGTTCCCGTCCGAAGGATTGGCTGTTGCGGGATATTTCAATGCTGCCTACACTGCCGACGTACTCTATTCACCTTGGTTGCTGACCTGGACAATGTGTTCCTTTCTCCTGCTCGATAGCAGAGCTGCCGTCTCATGCATTTACCCACTGCGCTAACACCGGCACAGGCACGGCCGTGTCTTAAAGGTGAGATGAGAGGCATTGGCTCACTCTCTCAAAGGACAATACCACTGCGCTAACATCGGCTTTGCCTGGACAGGCCTAGACAAAATCTTCATCTATTCGTGCCGACGAAACAGCTCTTTACCCTCTGCGCGACCCCGGCTTGCCTACGGATTGCTGCTATGAAGCCGTGCCTGCTGACGGACCATCTCCCACTCTGCGAACACGATGGTTTTTCTGATGATGATGGACTATCTATTCTTTGCTCTTCACAACGCTGGCTTGCCTGCTGACAGCAGGCAAGTATTCGTCGATCCACGAACCGGGGAGACGCTTTGAGTCAATTCACACGCGGGGTCACTCTGAAGAGAAAAGGCATTCATCAAGTTACCGCAACGTCCGTTCGAAAGAAGAGTTGAAGCAAGTGGCTTCCCCGAGGGGGTGCGTGACGAATAGAAAATACGCCCTGTGCCGCTGCCGGTGCCGGACCTAGTTGCTGCTTCCGCGCTGCTGTCTCGATGCTCGCCTGGCAAGCAAGAAGGCTGGGCTTCTTTCGGTGGCTGCTTCGCTAGATAGAGGAAGAAAGAAAAGAAGGATGCCCTCCGCACGTCCCCGGCATGTGAGTCCCCCGGGCCGCCGCAACAGCCGTACACAAACGTTTGTCGCTGTCCCGACACTCTTGGCAGAGACTAATCGGGTAACCGGAATGTGACGCATGTTGCTTTGGGAAACGGTGTGTTTCTTGGAACGGAATACCGACAAAGGATAAGAGTTCCGACGAGCCAAGCCGATTGACCCTTGCCGGAACGGAAGAGCTAATCGGCAGGCCTTACGCTGAGGCTGGATATCCCCACCGGAGGCTATACTCTTCTCGCGGACCTGTAGACAGTTTCAACCAGCTCTTTACCGATGCCGCACCAAACGAGAGCTGGGGAACCCTTCCCGTTGGATGAGAGATGTTTGGAAACTTGTGTCATGAGGAGGATCGAGAATGCCTTGCGCGTACACGTGGCGCTTTCCGGGTGGATCTACTCCAGCAGTCCGATGAGGATCATGCATGCGACCCCGAGAGACAACATCAGCTGTGTAGTGGTGTAGGAGTTATTCTAAAAAGAAATGAGCGATTGCGAGCGCAGGCATGCGCCAGAGACGGTCTACCACACCGAAGCCAAGCATCACGTGTTCAGCAGGTATGGGCAGAGCCATCCAGATCATCTGCCCTACTACTGGGCGGCCCTAGTTGGCTTGTCGAAACACCCTTGGGAACGCTGGGCGACAAAAGACACCTTGAGAAAAGAGCCGTGGTAGCTCGTCGACGAGAGCTGGCAAGGTGAAACTAGGGAGAAGGTCTCTTTCGTGATATAAGCATACCATTTCCATCACGATGCTCGTGAACGTGACTTGCGAGCTCAGAAGCTCCGGCAAGATGCTGACGGTCGCAATGTAGACGAATCCTCCGGCCGAAACTGTGAGTTTTGTTGCGTCGATCTCAACGCAGCGCACGACTGTGCATCAACATGTGGGCGTTTTTGCACGGTCTTCGCAACGGTGCTCTGTGGCCCATGATCGTAGGTACCCCGTTGTCGGGGGGGGGGTCATCTCGACTTTCCCTTCCGTTTAAATCACTACCGCGTGAAAGCGACGAGGCAAAGATCCGGGCAAGTAGGTTCACATAAATGGCTGGAGCTAGAGCTGGAGTTGAACAGCAGGTGTGACTCGGGCACATCCTGTCAGACTCCAGCTTCTGTGGCTAGACTAAAAGAGGTGGTCAGCTGAGACTACTGCAGACCCATCGCCACAGAATGTCCGCTTGCGAACATGCATCACGTATCTTCAGGCGACGGAACGGCTTAAGAACTCCTCAACGCAACAAGAAAGCACGCATACTAGGCAGTACGATAGCGTCGGCGCCGCCAACCCAACGGTCTGCGTAGCACATGATGAGCGTTCCTGCCAGGCTGCCGCATCCGGTGACAACCTGGGAGACAATGGCGCCCGTCTTGCCAAAACCGCTTCCCAGCAGCACCGCGTAGTCGCCGACTTCGTGGGGGATCTCGTGGATGAAGACCGCGAGGGTGGTGCTGATGCCAACCGGCAACGAGTTCGCGAACCCGGCGGCGATGGTGATGCCGTCGGTGAAGTTGTGCGCCGTGTCCGCAATCAGGTTCAGCAACGCGTGCGACCCGAGCACCTTCTTCTGCAAAATGGTTGCGGTTGTTTTATGGGTGCACGGTTCTGGGCAAAATAATATGTATTTGGCCTAGGAGAGTCCTAAGGAGAATCCTGAAGGAGAGTCCTGAAGGAGAGTCCTAAACGAGAGTCCTGAAGGAGAGTCCGAAAGGAGAGTCCTAAAGGATAGTCCTAAAGGAGAGTCCTGCAGAAGAGTCCTGAAGGGGAGTCCTGGAGGAGAGTCCTAAACGAGAGTCCTGAAGGAGAGTCCTAAAGGAGAATCCTGAAGGAGAGTCCGAAAGGAGAGTCCTAAAGGATAGTCCTAAAGGAGAGTCCTGAAGGAGAGTCCTGAAGGGGAGTCCTGGAGGAGAGTCCTAAAGGAGAGTCCTGAACGAGAGTCCTAAAGCAGAGTCCTGAAGGAGAATCCTAAAGGAGAGTCCTAAAGGAGAGTCCTAAAGGAGAGTCCTAAAGGAGAGTCCTGAAGGAGAGTCCTGAAGGAGAGTCCTAAAGGAGCCCAAGGTGAAAGTGACGGGGGCATACCGAGGACTGTGCGCTGTGGGAGTGGCTGTGCGAGTGGCCGCCCGCGTGGTTCAAGCGCAGGATCTTTTCGAGGAAGAAGAAGAGGAGCAGGCCGACGAGGAACAGCAGGTGCGGCATCGAGACGTGCGCTTTTTCGAGCAGCGCGGCCACTGATTGCAGGGCCTCCGGCAGCGGCGCGTGGCCGTGGCTGTGGCCGTGGTCGTGGCCCGCCTGGCCGGCCATCGCGTGCGGGAGCAAGTGCAGCAACGCGTCGCCCAGCAGGCTTCCGGCGGCGAAAGCCAGCAGGGCGTGCAGCACGCCTCGGCTCGGGGCCGAGGGACACAGTAAGATCACGAAGATCGGCACCAGGCTCGTGAATAGCGACGCGGTTACGCTGACGGCGATCTTGTCCTTCTCGTAGTACTCGTACACCCACGAGGGGATGTCGAACATCGTCTTGCACTTCACCGTGTCCGCGTGGCCGTGGCTGTGGTCGTGGTGATCATGCCCGTCGTGGTCTTGGCTGCCGTGACTGTGGTCGTGGCTGTGTTCTTCGTGGTCATGGCTCTCTTCGGTACCATGGCTGTGGTCGTGGTGATCATGACTATCGTGGTCATGACCGTCGTGGCTGTGTTCTTCGTGGTCATGGGTGCCATGGCTGTGGTCGTGGTGATCATGAGTATCGTGGTCATGACCCTCGTGGCTGTGTTCTTCGTGATCATGGCTCTCTTGGGTGCCATGGCTGTGGTCGTGGTGATCATGATTATCGTGGTCATGACCCTCGTGGCTGTGTTCTTCGTGATCATGGCTCTCTTGGGTGCCATGGCTGTGGTCGTGGTGATCATGATTATCGTGGTCATGACCCTCGTGGCTGTGTTCTTCGTGGTCATGGCTCTCTTGGGTGCCATGGCTGTGGTCGTGGTGATCATGATTATCGTGGTCATGAACCTCGTGGCTGTGTTCTTCGTGATCATGGCTCTCTTGGGTGCCATGGCTGTGGTCGTGGTGATCATGATTATCGTGGTCATGACCCTCGTGGCTGTGTTCTTCGTGGTCATGGTTGGCTGCAACATTGTCCTCCGTCTTCACAGCAGGGGCCTGCGCGTCGCTTTCGGTGTCGGCTTCTGCGATTTCCTGTGCTTCGGTCTTCTCTGTACCTTTTTGCGTATATTCTACCTTGTGGTCGTTGCCCACTTCCGCGGTGGCTTTAGCATCGTGATCGTTGTGTGCATCATTTATCTCTTTTGTGGCCGCCTCTACACTGTCATCATTTTTCTCACTTTTCTTCACGGCACCGTGAATACCTGCCTCTTCTGGTTGTTCGGTCTCTTCTTCACCTGCGTGAGGCTTGCCAGCAGTGGCCTCCACGTCCTGCGAAGCATCTTGGGCCTCGTCTTCGGCCGCTTCCTCTTTGTCGTTCCCAGCTGCATCACCCTCGTGGGCAGTTTTGTGAGCCTGAATCTCTACTTCCGATGATGTCTCTGGCACTACGGCTACTTCTTTTACTTGTTCGGCAGGCTCCGACTCCTTTGTCACTTCATCGCTGTGCTGAGCCTTCTGGGTCTTTTCACCGGCCTTCTGTTCCTCGCTCTTTCCAGCTTTTCCGCTGCTTGGACTCGCTACGCCCGCCACTTCACCCTGACATGAGCTCACCAGGATGACCGCGCCAATTACAAAGAACTTCATTGCACAATCCCCGCCCCACTCCTTCCTAATCCCTCCCGATCCTTAAGGGGTGTTAGGTTAACGACTTGCGGTCGTTGGGCAGCAGCGGTACGCATGACATCATCAGCAGATGGGACAGGCTTGCTTTACCACCAGTGCGGAGCCGGCGCACCCTGCAGACTGTGAAACCACGTGTGTGAAGTCATCTCATCAACTTTCATGGTGCATCAACCCCCTCAGTGAAACTGTGAGAGAGAGAGACGAGATAGAGTGCAGGGACCATCTCTTCGGGGAGTATCCGGTCGCCCCACTACTGTGATAGCATGAGCAGAACCCCCGTTTTTAGTCCCTTGTATCGAAGAATCTCTGATGCGGTACTGGATCTCCATTCGGTTGACTCGCTTTGAGCGCCCTACCTGAGAAACGCTGTGACGACTTGAGTTTGCCGAGCAAGTAGGCCAAAGCATTGAAGGACAAGTGTTGTGATGAAGCTAGGGAACGACTGGGATGCATACTCGGCTGCAAGGGCAACTCGGTGCGGTTTGCGCTAAGACGGAACTTACTGGATCAGTTTTCTGCTGTCATTTAGCTAGCTTTGTGCAACTTTTGACCAGTGTCACGATGGTCGGATACCCACGTAAACCTGGGTGCCCGTTTGTAGCTGGAGCTTTCAGGACCGTGCCCACTGCTTGTAGAAATCAAGGTCGGCTTGGTTAGTCCGCGGCTTCACCTTCGCCGCACCCTGCAGCAAGTCGGCTTGCTGGACGTCTTTCGCGGCTTCGTCTCGGGTCAGGCAGCAGAGCACGCCTTCTTTGCACGCAGCCACAACTTCGGCGCCGCTTCTGCCTGGCAGGGCGTTGGACAAGGCTTCGAAGTCAACGTCGGACGCGAGAGGAACGCCACGCAAGGCGATCGAGCAGATATCCCGGCGCGTGCCGGCGTCGGGCAAGCCGATGTACACTTTGCGGTCGATCCGGCCGGGCCGGAGGAGAGCGGTGTCGATGTTGTCGGGACGGTTGGTGGCGGCCAGGACGACGACCCGCTTCGAGTACGCGGCGGCGGCCTTCCCCGTGGAGGGGAGCCCGTCCATTTCGACGAGGAACTGGCAGATGACTCGGTCCGCGACGCCGCCGCCGCCCCTCTTCCCGCACATGCCGTCGACCTCGTCGAAGAAGACGACGCACGGCGCCGCTGCTCTCGCCTTCGAAAACACGTCGCGCACCGCTTTTTCGGACTCGCCAACCCACTTGTTGAACAGCTCGGGACCCTTCACCGCGATGAAGTTGAACTTGCACTCCGTCGCGAGTGCCTTCGCCAACAGCGTCTTACTGCAGCCCGGCGGGCCGTACAGCAGGACGCCTGCAGGCGGCTGGATGGATAGCGCGGCGAAGACGTCCTTGTGCGCGATCGGCCATTCGACGCATTCCCGCAGCACCCGTTTGGCTTCTTCCTGCCCGCCGACGTCATCCCACCGCACCGTAGGGACCGAGATTTCGTGCGTTTTGAGCGACATCGGGCGCACCTTCGCGGCCGCCGAGACCAAGTGCCGCGCTGCCAGCCGGGGGACATTCTCACCGTCTCCGTCCCCATCCTCCCCCGTCGCTTCTTGCGCCGCCTCCAGCCGCGCGACCGACAGCACGTGCCGGATGTCGGCGGCGACGAAGCCGTGGGCGCCGGAGGCGACCGCTCGGAGGGATTCTTTCGATTCTTCGACCTTCGCGGCGTCCCAGCCCTCGTGGTGCCGCAGCATCGCCTCGAGCAGGGCAAGGCGGTCGTCCGCGTTGGCGGGTTGCTCGACGACGTGCTCGTGGTCGAGCCGGCCGTGCCGTCTCAGCCCGGCGGCCAAGTTGACGTCGGCGTCCTCGCAGCAGATGATGAACCCCACGGGCGACGGTGAATGTGGCCCCGGGGCGCCGTCTAGGTAATCCGCGACGAGCGCCTGCAGGTACGCCGCCGGAGAGTCCGCGTCGGCGGACGAAGCGGGCCGGAGGGCCACGAGCCCGTCGAGCACGAATAGCGAGCAGCCCTTGGCGACAACGGGCGCCGTCGTTCTTGGTGCCGGTTTCGAGGAATGCGGAACGGCAAGAATCTTGCGGTGGTCCGCTGGAATGGCAGTGGCAGTTTGTGCTGCCTCCGTTCTTGCACCCTCGCTAATTCCTCCACTCGCCGCCGCGCGCACTCTTTCGGCGGCAACGGGGGCGGCCCCCGAAGGCTTGCTCGGCGGCGCGTGCGATCGGGCGATGGCGGCGGCGATGGCCCGTGCGTCGGACTCGACGGTGGCGTCGCTGCAGCCGCGCGCGGCGGCGGCGCCCCGGCGCGCCAGCGCGCCGGCAACGGCTGCGGCGAAGTGCGACTTGCCGACGCCTTTGCCGCCGGCCACCAGCAGGCAGAACTGGCCTTTTTCGGCCAACGCCGCCTCCGCCGCCGCCGCCGCCTCCGCCACGCCCGGAGCACACGCGGCGCCGTCCGAAGGCTCCCCGTCGGCTTCCTTCCCCCCAGCTTCGCCCGGCCACGCGTCGTGCTGCACGGCGAGCGCTGTGTCCTCGGTGAACACGAAAAGCTCGTTGCCCGTGCGAGGTTGCGCCTCGGCGACGATACGCAGCTTCATGCTGCGCGCCAGCAGCGTCACCGTCGCATACAAAACGGATTCGGCGGTCCCGGGGGGGGCGCCGGTCGGGGGAAGGACGGACCCGAGGAGCTGCTGCTTGACGCTCTCCGCGAGGACACCCGGCGGTAGCGCAGGCAGGAGTTCGCCTCCGTCTGCAGGGCGTGCCGTGGCGGCGGCGACGGGGAAGACCTCTGCTCGGATCGCGCGGACGGCAGCCCGGGGGGAGGTGGAAGCGTACCCCGCGGGCACCACGAGCTTGTCCTTGTCGGCGGTGTTCGACGGTGTGATGCGGTACGCGGCCGCCGGCGGCGCGCCGACGGGTGCCGCGCCGCCGTCGGCGGGCCAGAGGCCGACCAGCTGCCCGGGGCTCCCGCCGAGGCGCCGGAAGAGCTGCGGACCGGCGGAACACGTCGCCCGCAGCGCCCTGCTCGAGCGGAGCACGTCGACCACCACCCCCCGCTCGCTCCACATGTCCGCCGCTGGCTCGGCCGCCGACTTGCGGATCGTGGGGCGTGCGTGCGCGTGCTTGCTCATTGTGTTGGGTCAATTCCTCTGCGTTGCCCCTCCCCAACACCCCCGAGGGGCCGGGGGCTCAAAGAGCTGCCTTTGCAAGGGTGTGTGGGTTAACTAGAGAACACGCGTGTTTGGTGTTTCCGACGATCCCGATTGGGAGTACAGACTGGTGTTTTTCGACCTTTTGTGTGTTTGTGAAGTTCAGCTTAGTGCGTGCTTGTGGAGATCGGTGGGGTGCCCAACAGTAATGTTTGTTGTGTTGCCGACAATCGACAATTGTTTTTGGAAAGTACCCTTCTTGTGGTTCCGACGACCGCCGCGGCGGCGGCGACGGGGGAGACCTCTGCTCGGATGGCGCGGACGGCAGCCCGGGGGGGAGGTGGAAGCGTACCCCGCGGGCACCACGAGCTTGTCCTTGTCGGCGGTGTTCGACGGTGTGATGCGGTACGCGGCCGCCGGCGGCGCGCCGACGGGTGCCGCGCCGCCGTCGGCGGGCCAGAGGCCGACCAGCTGCCCGGGGCTCCCGCCGAGGCGCCGGAAGAGCTGCGGACCGGCGGAACACACGTCGCCCGCAGCGCCCTGCTCGAGCGGAGCACGTCGACCACCACCCCCCGCTCGCTCCACATGTCCGCCGCCGGCTCGGCCGCCGACTTGCGGATCGTGGGGCGTGCGTGCGCGTGCTTACTCATTGTGTGTGTTGGTCAATTCCTCTGTGTTGCCCCTTGTTCTGCAAGGGTGCACGGTGAAGTCCAGCCTCAGAAGCTGGCGTGAAAGCTGGAGTTAAAAAAGCGGGTGTCACACCCGCGTTTCGGGTGTGGATTTACACGCGTTTTGGTTGTAACACACCCGCTTTTCGGGTGTGACTCGAGCACACCCTCTTTAACTCCAGCCTGAGGCTGGGCCTCACCGTGTGGGTTAACTCTAGAGACACGCATGTTTGCTGCATTCCTCTTTTTGTGTTCTGAGGGTTAAAGTTGCAGGAGAGAGCAACCCAGTGTTCTCTACTCCATCTTGAGGGGCACGACCACACAAGTTTTGGCTTTGGCATATGGCAGCACAGCGACCAACATACGTTGTCTACAATTTTATTTACTCCAGAATGCGCAGAAAGGAGGAGAGAACAAAAGAACTTTCTGGTGGAAAGTGGCAATGACAGCCACGCTTTCGCCGCAGAAATGCCGGGGATAGGTAGGATGCGTCAGAAGAGGGCACGGGCACGATGACTTTGGTTCGTTGCTTTCTCCTGACCGCGGAGCCTAGACAAGTAATGGCGTTTGTGGTTTGCGTTTCCGCTTGCTACTGTTGGACTGCTGGCAACTATGGTCATGGGGTCCTTCCCCCCAGAAGGTCTTGCTCGGGTTCGATACCCTCGCTTCCCACTTTTAGAGAGAACATTTCGCTGGAAACTCTCCCCGATTTTTAGAGTCTCCGAATAACTTTCGGCAACAACGTGTGTTCTTACAGGTGGTGGCCACACACACACACACACACACACACACACACACACACACACACACACACACACACACACACACACACACACACACACACACACACACACACACACACACACACACACACACACACACACACACACACACACACACACACACACACACACACACACACACACACACACACACACACACACACACACACACACACACACACACACACACACACACACACACACACACACACACACACACACACACACACACACACACACACACACACACACACACACCACACACACACACACAACGGCATCGACACGCGGGCCACAAGGCACCTTCTTGAGACGCAGGAAACGCCACTGACCGCTTATCAAGCAGGAATGCTGAGAACAGTAATTGCGGGGGCAACACCGGCCACAGGGCGAACCGGTCTCGAGGCCCCGTGCAAGTATTGCGGCTCGCTGGAACGAGAAACAGTTGAACACCTTTTCTGGAGGTGCACGGCGTGGGCGCAAACGAGGTCGGAGTACGCTGACCTGGAGAACGTCCAAGGAACTTGGCCGCCGTGTCTACGTCTTTGTGGAGTAGTCCCCCTGTGCCCCCAAACGCAAAACGCATACCCGCTGCCCATCGACGAGCACCAGCGTCTCCGTGTAGTGGTGAGACTGCAGAGGTTCTTCGTAGCGGTACTGGTGGCCAGACAGGAAGCGGATGGTTTGGCGGATCGGTCCACGCGACACCACCGGACGGTAGAGTATCCGCGAGGATGGGTACCGACGGTCCCCCGGGTCTTGAGCGTACCGGACATCCCACACACAGCAACCACCTCGAAATGGAAGCATGGCCCGAGCCTCTGGACAGCTTTCACGGGCTGGCTGAAAGCGCTCAAGTGGGCGTCGCCGGGGCAGGAAACGGGAATCAGCTACATGGAGCTAGCGGTAGCCTTTGAGTTGGAAACGGGATGCAAGCTGCCCCCGGTAAAGAATCGGTTCTACGCCCCGCCACCCGAAGTCCCCAGGAACAAGCCGACAACAGCACGGGACACGCTGCCGGACGAAGAAGCCGAAGACGGAATCGCAGTGTACTTCGACGGAGGTGCGCGTGGAAACGGCACCGCTTTTGCAGTAGCGGGAGCAGGGGCTGTATTGTACCGGAACGGCAAGAAAGAAGCGGAGATTGTACTGCCCCTGCCAAACGTGCGCACGAACAACGTCGCGGAGTATGAAGGACTCCTGGCTAGCTTAGAGCTCCTTCAGCAAGTAAGAGTCGAGCGGGAAGTGCGCTGCGTGGTCCGCGGCGACTCCGCCCTCGCAGTGGGCCAAGTGACACGACGAACAAGTTGCTCTGAGCAGCTAAGGCCGATGCTCACCCGCGCAAGTACCCGCATAAGCGCCATCCAGCAGCGGTTACAAGTGGCAGTCGAACACGTTCGGCGGGAGCGCAACCGCGATGCGGACGCGCTCAGCAACGCGGCGATGGACGTAGTGCAGCGGAGCCGGCCACCCCGACAGGAGCAGATGCTGCTGCTGCGACAGTTGCAGAAGTCACTCCTTGGGAAGGCACTGAGCCTGATTGAGCTGGGAAGCTCATACACGAAGGTGACGAAACGGCCATGGCACTTCGGGTTCGACACGCCGACGACCATACTCACGTCGCTTGGAGGGACCATTGTGCGGGGAGTATCGTGCAGAGCGCAGATCACGAGAGCGGCCGAGAACGTTATCCTGGGTGTCAGGGAGCATGTACAAAGCGATCACTTTTCTGCAGAGGAGACACCGCTGTTCCCGCAGCACCTGGCATGGGCCGCTACTTTTCAGCCGGAGGAAACATACCCCGAAGGATGGTCGCAACCCGGAGCCAGACGGGCGAGGCCGAAAAACGTCGACGAATACCGCAGGGAAGGAACTCGAAGGGAAGCCCCACGGAGCCCGGTTAGACCCCAGGAGAAGAAGGGCCCGGGCGGACGAGAAGTCAAGGAACTTGTGTGCGCGCGACGCAGCCGACAGTGCCCACGTCCAGAAGCCGAACACTGCCGACCTCATGGACTAGAGCGGTGCAGAGAGACGGAGGAAGAAAGACCATGCTGCCTCAAGCACCACTCCGGCCCGCATGAAACTCCAGGCCCCCATCAGCAGCCCGGGGGAGCATCAGCAGTAACCTAGAAGAAACCGCGCGTGGACGCACTCTCGCTAAGAGGGGGGCCACGTTAAAATAGGTTCTTAACACACACACACACACACACACACACACACACACACACACACACACACACACACACACACACACACACACACACACACACACACACACACACACACACACACACACACACACACACACAAGGGAAGAGTAGCAGTGCACCCTAGGTGTTGATAGTTGGTGGATTCTGTCACGTTTCGCCTTGCTGGCCCGATGCAAACGCGCCGCTACAGTTCTTTTTTGTGACAACAGGGTTCTCGTAAAAAAGAGACAGGCTGATAGTGAAAAAAAAAAGAAGTTGCGTGCACAGAACTGGCTCCAAAAATACGGTTGGAGGGGATCGTTGTTATTGGTGCTGGTTTTGAGGAATGAGGGGGCGGAAAACCTCCTCTGGAAGTCTGGAACGCACGGGTGGTTTAAGATTGGTTCCGGTCCAAAACAGATTCGTACTGGGTGGTGTGCAGGGTGGGATCGCCACCTCGAGAAAGGCTAGTGGTAGACGCACCGCGAATGGCTCGTTGTGGACACATCGCGGTGGCTAGTCGTAGACACGACTAGCGAATGGTCGGACAGGAAGATGGCGCAGGCTAGCTCGCTGCTGGGAAGATACCCCCGCTTCCTCGACCGAACCCAAACTTTTTCGCGGGCGTGAGCCTGGGGTACTTAGCCTGACTGGCGACTGACGCCGGACCGAGCTTACGGTGACCCAGTGATCACGTATCAAACCCACGAAAGGCGACGGTTCATCTTGGCGGCAGAGAGATGAATGATGACAGCTAACCGAGTGACCGCAAATTACAACAAGTGTCGGCTGGAATTAAGCGTGCAAGATACACCAGATGGACATGGGCAGTACGCAGCCCAAGGCAGCGCGGCAGAGTTTGTCACTTTAAGGTTGGTTCATGCACGCCGCTGGCCGGATCCCCTGGGGACGGCCACAGTTTTTCGACGAGCGCCGGCTCCGTCTTGCCCTTCAGCGCACTGACGCACTGCCGGCGCAGGTCAAGCATGGGCGAGCGGAGCTCAGTGTCCGCCGCCTGCATCATGCGGCGGCGGGACCTGAAGTGCCAGGCCAGCAACGCGACAAGGCAGAGGGAGAGCGAAAGGTACGTCGCCGATGCAAACAGGGTGTCCCAGAACAGCCGGGGGAAAAGGCTGTGACGGTACCATCAGAGTGCTGAGGAGAAGAGTGTCGCGGGTGGGCCGCCGAGGAGGACGATCGTGTGACAAGGGCGGACTTTCCTCCTCCGTTCCACACCTACCACTGCTCCGGGCCGTGCTCGCTCGCTCGGAGCATGATGTAAATGTTGGGGTCGTCCTTGCTCGCCTTGAAGATCGCGACGCCGATGTCGTCTTCGCGCAACGCAGCCTCGACCGGGCCGTCCGGATCCCCAGGGGACGGCCACAGTTTTTCGACGAGCGCCGGCTCCGTCTTGCCCTTCAGCGCACTGACGCACTGCCGGCGCAGGTCAAGCGGTTGGGCGAGCGGAGCTCCGTATACGCGATGGTAATTAGAGTGTCCGCCGCCTGCATCATGCGGCGGCGGGACCTGAAGTGCCAGGCCAGCAACGCGACAAGGCAGAGGGAGAGCGAAAGGTACGTCGCCGATGCAAACAGGGTGTCCCAGAACAGCCGGGGGAAAAGGCTGTGTACGGTACCGTCAGAGTGCTGAGGAGAAGAGTGTCGCGGGTGGGCCGCCGAGGAGGACGATCGTGTGACAAGGGCGGACTTTCCTCCTCCGTTCCACACCTACCACTGCTCCGGGCCGTGCTCGCTCACTCGGAGCATGATGTAAATGTTGGGGTCGTCCTTGCTCGCCTTGAAGATCGCGACGCCGATGTCGTCTTCGCGCAACGCAGCCTCGACCGGGCCGTCCGGATCCCCAGGGGACGGCCACAGTTTTTCGATGAGCGCCGGCTCCATCTTGCCCTTCAGCGCACTGACGCACTGCCGGCGCAGGTCAAGCATGGGCAACGGGCGGTTGTGCGAGCGGAGCTCGGAATACGCGGTGGTAATCAGAGTGTCCGCCGCCTGCATCATGCGGCGGCGGGACCTGAGGTGCCAGGCCAGCAACGCGACAAGGCAGAGGGGAAGCGAAAGGTACGTCGCCGACGCAAACAGGGTGTCCCAGAACAGCCGGGAGAGAAGGGCGAGGCAGGTCTGCGGGCGGTACATCAGAGTGCTGAAGGAGAAGAGCGTCGCCGGAGGGTCGAGGGCGATCGTGTTGCCGGACGGCGGCGAGATCAGGTACGGCGAAGCGCGGAGCGCTTCTTCGAGGACCATCCAGAAGCGCGACCGCGGGACGGACAGGCCGGGCTCGGGGTACAGCTCGTGGTCGAGGATTTCTTCGAGCTTCTCCTTGTCAATGACGCCGGCCAGCGTCGATCTCCGGCGCAGCAGGCCGGTCGGCGGCGCCTCCGCGCTGCGGGCGGCCAGCAGCTGGACGGCGAGCAGCTCCGTCGCCGCGACGTCGGCGTCGAACTCGCACGCCGAGACGCCGTATTTCTCCATCTCCTTCGCGATCTTCTCGTCCGCGAACGCCCGCCGGCTGAGCCAGCACGGCAAACCCCCCGCGAGCGCCCGCCTCGCGTACCCGACGCAGAGGAACACGCAGACGAGGAGGAGCGCGAGCACGAACAGTTTGAGCAACGCGCCCAACCGAGTGAGCCCGTGTGAGACAACGTTGCCCAGCCGCGTCTGGAGCGTCGCTTCCGGCTTGCGGTGCCGCTCGATGTTGCCCCATGACAGCTGCTCCTCCGTCGGGTGGTAGAAGCGGTACGCATCGGCGTGGGCGGGATGGGAGGACACGGACGGGGGGCGCGCCGTGTCGTATGACGCAAGCCTCGGGAGGCTGCCGGGTGGCCCTTCCGCGGAATCCATGGACGTGAACCTGTACGCCGGAGCCGGCGCCGCGCCTGGCACCTGCGGCGGGGTGATGTCGTCCCACCACTCCGGCACGGCTGGCGTCTGCGGCACGTAGCGCACGGCGCTCGGGGGGACTGCGTTGTACATCGCGGTCTGCCGGGCGCTTCTTCCCCGGTCCCGTAGGCTGCTCGCGGGCGTGTGGTCCTCGCCCGCAAACCGGCTGTGCATTGCCGACAAACCACCCCGCGCCTGTGCCCTTGCAACCTGCCCCCGGTCTTTCAGACCCACCTAGTAGTAGCAGTAGTAGTTGTGGCGGGTACGTGTCGTTGTACGATCGGGAGCAAGTCTGGAAACAACAATCAAACGAGTCGCGCAAGGCTTACCACCTGGTGACGCGTCGGCAGTACACGCCTAAAAGTGGACGGTTGACGCACCGGTTTTTAGAGTAATGGCACGCTTGGTTATATCCGGGCAGTCGCTTGCGGGTTCGTTCGCGGATGCTAGTCTACCAGGGAGGGCAAGAACGTGCTTGGAATATGGATATGTGCTCAACACCGCACTGGTCCCGTCTGCGCCGTGTTTCGGTCCTCTAAGCCACGGACACAAAAGGCGGGCCATCGTCAGCGCGGAACCTGATGCCGGCTGACATGATGACGACTACCCGGGGTGGACCGGCTCACTGAAGGTGGGTGGGTTAGGAACCTCTCTGATGCACCTCGAAATCAGGAGTCGGGGGCTCGATGCAGCGGCAGGCATGTATGCATGCAGGGGGTGTGGCAAGACCCCCCCCCAGGCATCTTGTTAAGAACCATCCATCCATCCATCAGCCGGCTGACCCCCCCCCTCAGGCTATTTTCACTGTGGAGGGGGGAGACGCTACCTGTCACTCTCTAAGGTGGTCACCACGGTGGGCGGTCAGAAAAAAAAATTTTTTTTGCCCCAAATACCCCAAATACCACACTTTGGAAAATTTTTGTGGGCCCACTTTTGGCAGGGAATTTTGACCATTTCACCTTAGAGAATTTGACCACCCAGCCTCCAAGGCAACTGCACTGTAGAGGGGGGGGGGGGGTCTGGTTTATCCGGCCATCCGGCCAAAGTGGCTGATCCTTAACAAGAGCGCTGCCCCCCCCCCCCCCCGGCTCTAAGTGTCGAGCCTGAATCGGAGCGGCTTCGCGCGGGCGCAAAAACGAGGAGAAAATGGAACGGGCGGAAAATTTGTATTGGGTTGTCTTCGGAAAGCCGAAGCGAGCATCAACGTTGCAACTAACGGCGCCAGCCGAACAGCTGATCGCTACCGGCTTCTTCTTTTTGCTTTTGTTCTCCCTCCAATTGGACTGAAACCCTGCCCGCGGGTGGTGACGGCAAGGTATCGTTATTACTATTTCTTCGGGTTCGTTAAGCCTGTGTCTGCATTTTCTTGATGGCATGTTACGGCGCAGTGACACACTGCTGGTGGGTGCCCGCCACCCGTGGTTGCTGCCCACCGTTGTTCCCCGACGACGAGCCGAGTCGCACGACTTGTTAAGCAGCTCCGCTCGAGGCGGCGAGTGGCCGGCGCCCAAATTGAGCGAATCACGTCGATTCGGTTTGCGGATCGCGCGTCTGAAACACGACACTTTGGCGGGGGCAGACCCCACGCGGCGCCTTCGATGGCTGCCAAGGATGCTGAAGGGCTGGCTTCGGTGCTCGTGCCATCGGCGCAGAGGATCGCACGACGGCTCACGGTAGTAACACAAGAAGGCCCTGCCGCGCCTTGGCACCGGGGGGTCGACGTTCGTGCCCTTTCGCCCGAGGGTAACTCGCGACGGTTGCAAATTGTGTTTGCAGTGAGAGCTAGAGGCAAGTTCAAAATCAGAAACATGATCTGGATCGTGGTGTGGTGCAACCCACAACCTCAAGCCGTGAGCAAGTTCCAGAATACTGGAGGATTGAAGGAACAGTCCAACCCAACACAGACAACTCGTTTGTCAACGTGAATACGCAACGCCGGCGGTATGAAGGTGGGCCGGGCCACAACAACCGTTCTGGCAAAAAAAAAACTGAAACGACACCCACCGGGGGGGGATCGTTGCCGTGAGGTCGACACAGAAGACCGGCATGGGATTCCCGACTTGGACAATTCAGATTGTCCACTTTTTTGAGGGCTGACCTTCAAAGGCTCAAGCAAGCAACGTCGTCGTAATATGAAGCTTGGCAGCCCAAGCCTGGTTGCTGAATGGAACGACCATGAAATTCCGATACCGGCATTTCATGATCGACCCTTTTGACTGGCCAACCGCCCATGCACCGCACTTTGCAGTCGTCCGGCACCTACAGCTGATCGTCGCGAATGAAGCGGTTTCCTTCAGAAGACTTGCCTGTCGAAAGAGAAGGGGGGCTGGAATCTTAGCTTAATAATGTTGAGGCAGAGCGCTGCTTCTGGAGGGAGAATAGCAATAAAGTGCTTTGAATGCAATGAGCTCAACAGCACTGCGTCGTGTTTGCACTGTGTTGTCTTGTATGCCACGAACCAACCGGACTATCATCACGGAACCTAATGTCTGCAGACAGGACAGGACAGCGACGTGAATCTGGTTCGCCAGGCGGCTTGCAAATCCGTCTCGGAGAAGGCCCCTACAACCGTGTCTGGGCAATCTACTAAAATCTCAAGGCACGACTCGCTAGAACGCAGTGACGTCTGCACCTCGTTCTTCGTCTCGGGTTTCGCTCGTGAACGCAGACCACTCCAAAGCTAGAGCTCATCAGTAGGTCCTTCGGACGGGGACTTTCGGTCCTGTTCCGGTGGTATCACAACTTTGTGGTTTCAATGATGTTTAGGGTTTAATGTTTAGGCAGAGCACTGCCTCTCATGCACGGTTGATGCTAGCATCAAGTCTTCTTCGAGGAAGATGTTGTCTAGGAAAGGGATGCAAAATAGAAAGAGGTAAAAAGGGGAGTGTACGGCTCCCAAAGTAGGGTATGAAACCTTGAGGGGGGGAGGCAAGGGAACCTGTAACCCTACGGCCCGGGGCCCGGGCCCCGGGTTAGCGCTAGGGTCCAGATAGGGTCCAGGCCCACGGTAAGCACGCCATCCAAGGATGGAATCTTCAATATTGCAGCTTCCACCACAAGCGGAGGGCAAGACGAAAAAAAATCAAGAAATAAACTTGCTAAAATTTGATTAAAAAAAAGCTCACAGTCGTGCGTATATCATAGGGACTGCCCTTAGTGAATGCAATGAGCTCAACAGCACTGCGTCGGGTTTGCGGGCTTGGGTGACTGAGCCGCGGTACCCTTTAGGCAGCCAGCTAGACCTGCCAGAGCCTGAAAACCTCCTCCAGGTTTCGTGGCTGTGTCGAAAAATACATTCCGAGGACGTTTTTGAATGCTTATGAATCCGTTGAGCTCAAGGATAGTCTGGGGCCCTGGAATGGAATTGTAAACGAATTGCATCTCGTACCCGAGAGTTTTTCTTTTGGTAATCGTTCAGGGCCAAAACCCCTGGAAATTTTTCCAGGGCCCGGGCCCCCGGGGGGGGAGGCCTCGCATTCGTAAAAAGAATCTGTATTTTTAAAAAAAAAAGTGCAAAAAAAAAAAGGCGCAGGAGCCATACCGGAGTAGGTGTGCTTTTGGTAGCCGAGGAAGGTGGCGTGCTGGCACTCTTTTTGGGGCGCGTCGTTGTAGAAGGTTTCCGCCTGCGCGACGTCGGTTGCGCGGGCCTGCGGTTTTGCGGGGCGGAGGAAGGCACCCCGCTCCTTGGCTTGCTTCCGCTCGTCGTCGGTGATGGGCGACGCGTCGAGGAACTTGAGGGTGGGGAGCCTGTGCGCGACGTATATGCGGTACCGCGTGGCTTCTTCGCGGGACGAGCCGGATAGCTCGCTTTTGCAGATGGGGTTGCCGAGCAAGCTGAGGTAGTGCAGGCGGGGCGTCTTGTCCGCGAGGCCGTCGAGCACCGTCTCGAGGTCCTCGAACTTGTTCTTGTTCGCCCACAGCGTCTCGAGCCCCCGCAGCAGCGGGAACCCGAGTAGCGTCGAGCACTCGTTGCTGTCGAGGATCAGTGTCTTCAGCTTCGAGAACTGCTCCAGCCCTTGCATCGTTCGGATTTCGTTCTCCGTCACGTCCAGCGCCTCTATGTCCTGCTTTGTTGTTCGTGCGGTCGACGATTTACGTCGTTCTGATGTCCGGCGACTTTTTTCTTTGCTTGCTTTTGTTTTTTCCTTGCGGTCCCTTGATTTCCTCCTTTCAAACAAAAACTCCTTCCGCTGGGACAATCCCCACTCACCAATCAGTTTACCCCCTTTTGCAGGTAGAAATTCAGCCATTTAAAACAGCATACGACGCCGTGGATACTATGTTCGTACAAAAAACACTCGAGGGAATGCTTTGTGCATATTTCGAAAGAGGCTGGCGGGGGAGAAACAACACAACTACGAACTGGGTCGTTTCGTTGAGAGGTTAATGCCACGAAACCCCAGATTTACCTGTGGTTCGGGTAGGCTGCAGCACATGCACCTCCTCCTTTTGAGATTTCGCAACTGGCAGCCTCCTCAAGTATTTCCCACGAAGCAGGTGCTCATGCAGGTGCTCATTCAAAAAGAAGTTGCCAGCGTTGGAACCTGCCATAAAGATACGCAACAGGTCCTTCGCACACACCACCCTCGGGAATTGATCGGCAAAGAGGCGTGTTGTGGATGTTTGTATAGGTGCGTTTTGGCTGCTGCTACGGATCGGGGGTTAGAACTGTGTGATCGAGCTACAGAGACAATCTCTCCGCGGAGTTTCCGGTCTCACTTCACTTCGTACTGCTACTCTCCGGAGGCGCGCTGCGGGCTGCGGCTCTGCTACGGTGGGTAAGAAAGGCGCAGAAGTGCGACACGTGACAGCAGATGAAAACACGCATACCTTCCCTGCAGGCGGCTTCAGGTCCATGAAAGACTGCAGTTCGGCGCACACAGCGCTCAGCTTCCCATTTTTGAACGTGATCGCCTCGTCGCTCATTGGTGCGTCGCCCCTTATCCTCGTTCCTTAGCGGGGGAGGGGGGTCCTTTGTGCGTGGGTGTGTGTGACAAGTAAAGGTAGTGTGGTGGAAGCCGGCGTCGTTGAACGGTGCTAGCGTACGTCGCAGTGTGTTTACAGGCGGTTCCACGAGGAAGGGTACAGAGGTGGAGCGACCGCGCGCATGATCACGTATTTGCGGGCTCTTGTTGCTTTAGGTATGGTCCATTGACAAAGTGAGCCAATGCCTCTCGTCTCACCTTGAAAACACGACTGCTGCGTGGGAGTACTTTGCATGCAAATGAGCACCACACGATGCCAGCCTTTCGCTGGGTTTCACTTTCGCCGTGGTTTAAGCGTTGCTGCAAGAAGCGTAGCGGTGCTTCGAAGGATTTCCGCTAGGCATAACGAACGCACCCTCCGGAATTCCTTTGGGGCTGGCCGGACACGGGAAGTCGTTTCCGCCCGCCAACCCGTGGCTCGCGCGAGAATAGTCGTCACCAGCTTCGCTTCCGCCGCAGAAGTTTTCGCGGAGTTTTCAAATTGAGTTCTTCGTCCATTCTCGCAGGCATGCGCCGAGCAATATGCAGCGTCAGCTACGCAGACCAGCAACCAGAACTCTTGAGTCAGCGTATTCCCTCCGCAGCCTATCTCTCTGGGGGGGCTACCTCATCGTGCGGCAAACCCGTACGTCCCCTATAGTGTAACGTCCTGAAGTAGCATTCTCATACTGCAGGAGAAGCCGAAGGACAATTCACCATTGGGCAGTGACGTTCTGACCTGTGCTTGATACGCGATCCTTCCTTTGCTTTCCAGTTTCGCGACGTGGTGGAAAAAAGTGCAAAAGGCGAGAGCAGCATGTTCGGTCAATCCAATCGGGTAGTAGGTAGTAGTCGAAGGGGGAGCAGAGCGCTGGCGCGTTCTGGATTCGTTCTGTTGGGAGATGATGCACCTAATTCGTAGCAGAACCCCCAAAAAAGCGGCATATTTCAAAAAGCGATTCACAACTTTTTCGGGCCGCCTGCCTGCGCTGTTGCATTCGCGGCGGGGCAACGCAAAACCCGAGCTTCGGGCATTTTTCGCGTTATTTCGTTTTTTAGGAAACGGCGCCAGCTCAACCACCGCCGTCCTGTTTGAGCCGGACACAGTAGGCGGACCATCAACCTGACAGTTTGCAGACAGGAGAGTGTGGCGGTGTGTGTCTGGTGAAGCGGCTGTCTGTTCCGTCAACACCAGAGCACAGGCAACCGCCTTGGGGTGAAGCTTATGGGTAAGGGCACCCGACCTCGCAGGACTCTACATAAGGTCCGCACCGAAGCAGATCGTGAAACAAGTGTGAAATGTGCAGTATAAATTAGGTGAATCTTCCCATCTGTGCTGGTTCGTTTTTGGAGGGGTGGGTGGGTGGGGAGTGGGGAGGAGCAGTCTTTCGCGCTAAGGCTTTGTTAAAACACACGGCCACACATCTAAATTGGCACCCCCCGTGGAAATTTGGGGTCTTTTTTTTTATTATATATCCAATCGGACAGCGACAACGAAATATTTTGAGCCCTGGTTGCACGTCTCCTTCATCACGGTTCCCTTCCGCATTTAGCCAAGTGTCGTCATTTTCGTAGCACTGCTAAGTGCGCCAATGTAGGCCAAAAAATATTGCTGCCAGTGTAGATTACCGTCAAATCGCTGTCTGGCGGCAATGTGCGCGGAGAGTTGAAGTATGCTTAAAAAAAAGAACTCTCCAGACTTTCGTCATCAACCAAGCGTCGGTTCATGCCGCGGGATAGTCCCTTGTCCGCCTGCGAGTGGGATCTGCGATTGCCCATGGTGTTTTGGAGAGTATGCTTTGCTTTAAAAGGC
Organism: Diplonema papillatum; assembly: GCA_030068145.1. NCBI lineage: Eukaryota > Euglenozoa > Diplonemea > Diplonemida > Diplonemidae > Diplonema > Diplonema papillatum. Next base: position 196,977 of record JAPJBO010000146.1, read on the forward strand.
CGGTGTTAGGGAGCCTCCACGACCGTAGATGCTGCTGGGAGGGGCTGGGGGGAGAAGGGAGGTTTGCAAGAAGCGCGGAATGGTTAGTGTGTGTGCAACACATCCGCCTGGAACACCAATCCCAAGGGAAGGCGGGCAAATCCCTGCACACTGTCGAGGCACACAGTCGTGGTGGGGGATCAGACGAGTCTCATGGCTCCGCACCAGCTATGCACCTGGCGCCATTCATCGCGAGACTCACACCTGGGAACCAGTGCCTTAGCCGTGCTGTGGAAAAGGGACCCTGTCATGCAGGAGTTCACCTGACACAGCATCAAACGAGGGGTGTCAAGCCACCTTTTTCATGCAAGTAGCAAACGGGGCAAGGAAGATTGGCGATTTGTTCCGGTCTGGGTTTCGGTCCTTTAAGCCGTGGACACTTCAACGAAGCGGACCATCGTCAGCGCGGGGCTTGAGTCTGCTGACAGGACAGCGGTGTGTGTCTGCTTTGACAGGCCGCCGTTCGTAGCTCGTCACACAACAGGAGTGGAGGGGTTCGGAGTGGTGGACTCGTCGGTACTACTGGGCTTCGACAGATTCGAGACACCGGCTGGTGGCGGGAGTCTGGCCCGGAAGCGACGCAGTTGTTGTTTTTAAATGTTCTATGTCGTGGGCGCCGGCTGGACCCAACGACGGTAATTTTGCATCTCAGGCGGTTTGCAGACGAGATAAAAACGAAGAGAGAGGGGGAAAATGGGGTGCGACTTGTGTTGCCGGTATGGAGGCCATCTGGCCACCCATAAGACACGGTGCAGTGTCTTGCCCCGATCCGGCTAAACGGTTCGCCGATGAGACCGACGACCGGTGGAAACGTACGAATTAACTCTTCGCACGCATGTTTTCATTATTTTTTTTTTCTCTTTTTTTCTTCCCACGCGGAGTGGTAAATTGAGACGTATTCGCCCTCTACGCGTGTTCTTCGCACGGCAATGGCAGAGGCCGGGGCTGTTTTCTTGTGTTTCCGGCGACAGTCGCTGTGCGAGGCCCTCCTAAGTTTGGATGTCGTTAGAGAACTCTTTTCCCGGAGTTCCGCTTTTTTTTGTCGTCAGACCCTCTGGCTCTTTTAGCACGGCGGTGCAAAGTAGTTAAGTGCGCAGTGACGTAAACAAGCCAGTTCTGGGCTGAGGTAAAACACGGGCAGGAACCCGGCTTTAACTTGATCTCCCTGGTGATGGTGGCTGCGTCTGTCAAAACAAGCTTCCCAGCCAGGTAGTCCAAGACGTGTTCATCTACTTCTTGGGACCATTTCGTTTTGGAACAACATTGCCCTAACTGAGACAAAGGGGGGGGGGATGGTTCCTTCGATGAATGAAAACTCGCTTGTGACTCTTCTTGCGCATCTTGTAGTCTATTCTTCTGCCACATCAATAACTCAGACTTGGGCTAGCCAAGTTCGGGACATTTGTGAAAGAACAGGCGTCGCGGTCGCCGGCCCTTCCGTCTTTCTGAGGTCCTCAGAGCGACGGTGAAGCGCGAACACGCGCGATAGCCAGCTGTTGTCGGTTCGCCCTCATTCTGCATAATATGCGTGGTGTCGTATCTCCCTCCTTTTTCGCCCCCTCCTTCTTTTCTTTACGTGAAAGTTCCCTTGAAACTCCGGAAGTTTTTAGGTTCAACCTTCGGTAAAATGGGAGAGAATTGTCTTTTTAGGGGATTTTGAGCTTGAAACTTTACTTCGCTGCTTGCAGAGTGAGTTCCTCGTCCAATGAGTTTGAAAGCATTCGTTTCTTTTTTTTTTTTTGGCAGCAGATGCCTTCGGCAAGTGAGGGGGAAGAAGGTTGTAGTATGGCTAAAGATAAAGTGGTGTCACCTGAGGGGTAATCTCAGGGCCGCCCACGTGGGTCAAGGTCTGCGCTACGACCGAGCCTGAGCTTTCAGAGAATTGGTTCCAAAAAGCGCAGCGCATTATTTTTTTTCGCGGAAGGAACGCAACGTTCCCCCTTGCAGCTCGGAGATATAGGGGGTGCGCAAGAGAAGGTGGATTCGCCGGTCAGACCCTTGTCTAGACTATGCCGTAGAGATAGACGCCCAGTGCCGAAAGTGACAGTTAAACAGAGCTCGCCACTCGCCGACCGCGTCGCAAGACGAGGCACGTGCGTTGTTCTCCTTCCGCCGGACGCTGTGTTTTCAGATAGTTGGTGTTTGCGGTGTTTGCGGTGCAGGATTCAGTAACCGAATGGCTTGTCGTGATAAGGTCGCCGTCCGGAGTTCGATCCAGGGGTCGATGCAAAGAGTGCTGGCATGGTACACTGCGTCTGACACTAGGTAAACAACCGTGGTGGCGGTGGCGGGCTTCTTACCTGCTTCCTCCGACATCGCACGTTTGGGCAGAAGAGAAATGCGTAGATTGGTGGATTATGTTTTCTTCCTTGTGTTTCCGGCGGGTAGTCGCTCAGTCAGAAAGCTTTTTTTTTTTCTTTTTACCGTGGTATCTCTGGACTGTGTGGTGGCATTGAGTGTCTCTATGCCGCGCACTTGTCGCCGCGCAGAAGAAAAAAATGGGGAGTTTCTCGTGCTCCCGTGGTGCATTTTCCAGGGCACAGAATGGTGGGGAGGCGGGGCGCGAGCGGAGGGAGGGGGTGAGACTTCTGTATCACGAGATTCCGACGAAGGTGGTCCAACGAATCGGTGGCCGAAAACGAGCAGCTCCGCCGCGGCGCCTGTGACTTTTGGGACGGCAATCGGCACCCAATCAGGGTGGCGTGCTTGTGTAGTCACTACGTGTAAACTGCCGATGAAGTGGGTGCCATTGTGATACACAGTATCACGATGGTTCCAACAAAGGTGGTCCGATGAATCGGTGGCCGAAAACGAGTAGCTCCACCGACCAGCACCCATGTGCTTGCGTAGTCTCCATGTGTGAACTGCCAATGCAGTTGGGTGCCATGGTGATGCACAGTATCACGAGGTTCCAACGAAGTTGGTCCAACGAATCGGCGACCGAAAACGTGAAGCTCCACCGCGGCACCTGTCACGCACGCACCTTTGTGGGACGGCAAACCGCCCCAAGCAGGGCGGCGTGTTTGCGCAGTCACTAGCAGCCTTCAGGATGTAGTGTTTGCGCAGTCACTAGCAGCCTTCAGGATGTAGTGTTTGCGCAGTCACTAGCAGCCTTCAGGATGTAGTGTTTGCGCACAACCGTAGCATGGTGGCGGTAAGGGGTCCGTTCAAAAGAAAAAGGTGAAGCAGAAGGTTTCGTGTCCCAACTGACATGACCGTTCGACGTGATGGTCTTTTGTAGGCACCTGTGTAGCTCCGTCTTTACTCCACAGAGTCCACCCCCCCGCCCCAGGAGGAGGGCAAAAAGGGAGCGGCGCGTTAACTTAATTAAGAACTCTGATCGCGGGCAAATTAAGTTCGGTGCTAGACGGGGAAGAGAACTGGGTGGGTGGGTGGCGTTTTGCTTTTTCCCTCCTATTTTTTTTTTTAACCGACTTTTTTTGTGTTTCCTCTTGTTTTCGCCTTACCCGTAGGTCCGTTCGCGATTTGTTTTCCCCCGGTGTTTTGGTGATGTACCGTTGAGATGCCTTTGCGGACTCCTCGCCCAGCCCGGGGGATGGTGCATGGTGCCGAAGCCTTATACAACACAGGTACCATCGGCGGATTCGCAGGGCCTGGCGACGGATCCGGATTCGGCAACGAGGTTCGTGATGGCCACAATGGTCGAGCCCCAGGGGATGTTGTCGTACACCCGCCTGCTGTCGGCGGTGTTTGGCCACATTGGGGCGGATGCCCGCCCCCTGTTGTCTTTGGCCACGGTCCTCCGTGGGTCGGGGGGCATCCCCCTGGAACAGGCCCAACGGGCACGTGAAGTGTGCAATGCAAAGTGCACACAGGACCAAAAGTAATTTGTGCAGCTCAGTCCCTACTTTGTTTTTTTTCCAAGAGATGTCCTCCTGTGTGTACGCTTTGCGCTGCAATTGGCGCCGGTCTCTGTGTCGTAGCAGAAAAGATAAGTGGCTTGATGTGATTAGAAACGAACCAACTGGCAATGATCTTCGTCTTTGTCACTTCTCCAACGTGGAGCCTCGGGGATGGTGGGCAAGCAGGAGAATAGGAGGTTGTGTGGGGTGGTATTAGTCGGCTAGTATTAATCTTCCAAGACGGACATCGAAAGAAAAGGAGGAGTGGAAAGCTCTGTCATCAGAGTGCAGCATGTAGGAGGGGGCGGTGGTTAATCGGTAATAATTCCGACGACCCGCGTGGCTTTTTGTCGAACTATCGACGAGGTGGGATTTGCGGGTGGCGTCGCTTCAAGCTTTCAAAGCTTTTTCGTTATAGCACAGTGTGTGAGAAGCGGTCTGGGGTGGGGGGTGGATTGCAAGAACGTGCTTGGAATGGGTATGTGCTCAACACCGCACTGGTCCCGTCTGCGCCGTGTTTCGGTCCTTTAAGCCACGGACACATGAGGCGGGCCATCATCAGCGCGGAACCTGAGTGTCTGCAGACAGGACTGCGGTGTGAGTCTGGTTTGTCAGGCGGCTGTTCGTAGCTCGTCACAGCCAGGACCACCCGTGCTACTAGAGTGGTGGGGTGGGGGGTGGGAGGGGCATCAACAGGGGGGCAAATTTTCGTTAAAAGTCTATGCAGTGGGGTGCTTTGTCGGGCGCGAAGCCGCAGAAGGTATTGGACAAACGTCCACCCGCACGAGTCCTGCTCAGTAGCCTCGGCACTTTGTAAACCGTTTCGGTTTAGACTGTTTTTGTTGAACGCGTCCGCCCGGCACTTAATCGAGACCGTTACCCGTGTTTCGAGTCGACACGTTCTCAATTGAGTGTGAATGTTGCGTTATTGGGGAGTCATCGGCATGCTGATGAGTACCGCACTGTATAGGTGAGGCATTTGCGGGCAACCTCCTCGAGTATTTCCAACAAAGCATTGGTGCGTTACCACTGCGTATCCAAATAGAAAGGCTGGAAAGTCGGATGGTGCATCAGCACTTGGGCATGGCGGAGTGGTGCACCGGGGAGGAAGATTGAGGGTGGAAGATCATCCAGGAAAAAGGAGTGGAACAAGCCCAACACGGTTAAATGGGAGGGGGAAAGAGCGTTTTCGGATTCGGTCGGGGTAGCGCAATGACGAATTGCTTTCCTTCCGTTTCGTACACAACAGCCTAATGCCGCAGAGCTACGCCTAACACTGATGGCAGCCGATAGATTCTCGTCGCTAGCAGCCTTCGTCTTGCACCTTCTGCAAGGGAGGTGCGAACGTTCTTGGAATGGGCTTCCAACATCGTGTTCCAACTGCGCTTCGGTATGCAGCACACTATAGGCACTCCAACCAGCGGCGGAACCTGCGTGCCTGCAGGCAGAGGCAGGAGTCGATGGGAGGCTGTTTTTTTGTCAGGCGGCTGCTCGTAGCCCGTCGCAGAGAGGACCACCCACACGGGACTTTTCCGAGGGCCTGACGAATGGGCTGGTTATCATGCAGGGTCAAAACCTTGTGCCTTTTTAAAACGCTGCCGCGCGGCCGATGGACCCCAAAAAAAAAATTTTGGAAAAAAAAATTGCTCAACTTCATCAAAAATTTCTGCAGAGTTTGTTCCAAAATTTTAAAATTCAAAACCCCCATTTTTTTTCCGGAAATTTTTTTTGGCCATTTCCAAAAAGACACAAGGTTTTGACCCAGCATGTTATCACCCTTGGCCGACAGACTCTTCCTCGGCATGCGATAGAGGTCCCCAGATGATTCTCCGAAGCCGCACTTTGCATGCAGGGGACACGAAAGGCGGACGCAAGGACGCAGCGTTCACTCGTCCCAACACCTCTGTCGGCATCACTACGAGTACCCAGCCACGTCCCTGCTCACAGAACACAGAGAGAACGTAGTTCCGTTTTCAGGATTGTGTTGCTGGTGTGCTGGTGTCTTTTTTTCCACTAATGCGGGAGGGGGGGACACTCTTAGTTTAGTGTTTGGGCAGAGCATTGCCTCTCATGCATGTTTGATGGGAGGAGTAAGACAAGGCGGTCGTGATCCGTCGGCTGAGTAGTTTTCGTGCAGTCTGTTGCTACCCAGCCACATTGTACGTAAAAGTTCACACTCACATTCACACTCACACTCACACTCACACTCACTCTGTGGCTCTTAGGGAGGGGTGGGATGACTGACGGTAGCTTTGCACCTGAAGTAAGAAGGGTGGGTCGCAGCGTCGGCTGATTTGGCAGAAAAGTCTAAGAAGGTAAAAGGTAGGCCGCGTGCGCCAAGGTGCCTGGCCAGGCTCGACAACGCGGATGAGACGAGTCCCCAAGGAAGAGTATTTTATTATATTGTATTTTATTGTATTTTTTATTGCATTTTATTGTATTTTATTGTATTTTATTGTATTTTATTGTATTTTATTGTATTTTATTGTATTTTATTGTATTTTATTTTATTTTATTTTATTCAGGCTGAGTCAGTGTATTTTATCTTCCTTGCGAGTCCCCATGGTCCTTCGAGGCGCGCCAAGTCCCTGTTCGGCGCAGCCACAAGGCGAACGTTTTGCGGCTTGCCCCGATCGCGGTATGTACCAAACCTCTGGTTCGCGGCGCTGTGACAAGGCAGCAGAGGCGAAATCGTGAAGCGAAGGCAAAACGACATCACGGCACGGGGGAGCGGACATGAAAGAAAGGTATGGTCAACGAGTCGACATTGTTTTATGCTTTTTTTTTTTTTTTTTTTTTTTTTTTACATATTCTTTCTACTGAACAGTAGCACGTTGCGAAGCGGTCGCCTGTGGAGTGGAGTTGGCGTCAAAAAAGAAGATGCTCGCGCATCTGACGTCCCACTGACTTCTTTGCGAAGGACCTCCGCAGAAGAGCTGTTCTCCGGCATCCTGGAGCACCTCTCTTTTTTTGCCGATACTCCACTCGGCACGGCACGACGTATCTCGCCCCCCCCCGCACTCACAAACCCGCCGCTACTTTTCTTTCTGACGCCACATTCTCCACAGGCCCAGTGCCCAGGTGTGTCGATCTTGGAAATTGGAAAACGAAATTGGGGGTGAAACGGAAGAATTGGTTGGCGCGCGTCGGTGGAATTGGTACCAGTATGTGTGAGTGTGCGTGCGTGTAGAATCCAAGTATGGATACCCCCCTGACGCGGAGTATAGCCCACGTGGTTGTCAGCATTCCTACTCGGCGGCTGAACTGTGCGTGTGTGTGAGTGGGTGAGTGAGTGTGTGCCGGGCTCGACCGGACGACGAGACCTCGTTGATTGCAGCTGGGCCAGAGGGAAAAGGCGGGGAGGACATGCTCCCTGCGATTGCTAAATCGTCGTGGGGCGTTGAGCGCCAGTGGCAGCCACCCCCACGAGAGCACCATACACACGCAGATGCACGCTCCGCCCCCGCCAGTGGGATTCCTCGTGATCGGAGCCAAGTGCGAAACAGTGAACCGTGATGATATCGTTGCCGACAACAGATTTTTGGTTCCATTTCGATGCAAATCGAAACCCGCTCACGTCAAAAGAATATTGGCTAAGCATTGAGATGTTTTGTCTCATGGATTAGCATACCCTTGGCAGTGAGAGCAAAATGCAGTGCCATGCAGGAAGAGTTGCGCACGGACGAGTGTGACTTGATGACGCCATCCGTCGGAGGAGCCAACAATGACGAGGAAGAGACATTTCCAGGTCATATATCAGTGTGTTGTTCTCTGCTGGGGTGACCAGCTTCGGGGGGTCCCCTGCAAGGATCGATAAAAGCCTTGGGACCTTATGTGCACACACTTATGTGTACACCACACTGCCATTTTCAAATCGGCCCGCTCCTGCCAGCTTTTCTCGACGCGGTAAACGCATTTGAGAGCTTTGGTCTTGCCTTCATAAAACTGGGTGATCTAACGGTGAAGCAAAACAGCTACAAAGTGGGTCCCTTTTTGATGACCGCTTACGTCTGCGTGTTTTGCGTGGGTACAGCACATTTCCTCTTCGCTTTGCGACTTTGTCACTGGCAGCCTCCTTGAGTAGTTCCTACAAAGCAGGTGCTATTAGTAGTAGCCGTACTGCGTTTGAACTTGGTGTGCAGCAACAACCTGGAACGATAGACTGCGCGAGTCCTGGAAGTGTATATGTCATTCTCGTTCGGGAGCAAGTCCGGAAGAAGAACGGAGCAATCGTTGATGCGCTGTTGCCGAGGTGGTTGACTAATCGAAGATCGAACCCAAAATATGGAGACTGCCTGCTCAGTTCTCTGCCATTGCTGTATCGTGCATTCAGTCCGATTTTCTTTTGGCTGGTCGGACCTGCTGCTACCACGCAGGACAGGTGTTCACAAGACGTGCGAGAAGCAATGTTTTCTTTGTATTAGAGTGCAAGTTCACTTTATTCTTGGAACCGGAATCTAAGGTTCCAGAACCTATCCAAGGTTCTTTGTCCCCGTGCTGCAAGAAGAACATTTTCGGAGTTGGGGCTTGCACTGATAAACGAAGCAACCGACGATCAGCATCAACGGACCAAAGGTGATGAAAATGATAAGGCAAACGTTTCTTGTTCTTCGTATAAACCTCTCTGGGGGGATTGCAAGAACGTGCTTGGAATGGGTATGTGTTAAGCCACGGACACACAAGGCGGACCATCATCAGCGCGGAACCTGAGTGTCTGCAGACAGGACAGCGGTGTGAGTCTGGTTTGTCAGGCGGCTGTTCGTAGCTCGTCACAGCCAGGGCCACCCGTGCTACTAAACCTCTCTGGGGGGGGTTTCCTGTATTAGCACTTTTTCGTTGGCTTCGTTTTCTCTTTCATGTGCAACCGTTGTTCCGGAAATGTTCCCGTCAGTACAGGTGTACTATTAAGAAAATACTCGAGGGACTGCCTTGTGCTCATTTCGAAGGAGGCTAGAGGGGGAGAAAACAATACAAGCGGGTCTTTTTTGTTGAACGCTTACGCCCACCACTAAACCCAGCTTTACCTGTGTTTCGTGTGGGCTACAGCACATGTACCTCCTTTGATCTATCGCAACTGGCAGTCTCCTCAAGCATTTCCTACAAAGCAGGTGCTTGTACAGGAAAAAAGAACAAATGCGTAGTTTTGTTGAAAAAAGAAACTGCCATCGGGGGGAGAAGCGGGCCCTTTTCACCGCAGAGTGGCGCAGGTTCCCCTAGCTAGCTTACGATACGTTGGAATTGAACGCGCCCTTCCTGCGAGAGCAGAGCAGGAAGCGACGGCTGGACACCCCCCCCAATCGGCGTCTACGGATCGCGCGCCCATCAGGCGCTTTTTAGTTGCCACGGTCTGCATTCTCCTGTTGTTGCTTGGGGGGGGTGGGGGAAAAAAAGGGGAAAAAAAACAAGTCGCCCTTTACCCCCCCCCCATTTTCACGACCGTTACCTTTCGGAGTTCGTTTTTTTAGAGATAACGTTCGCTTGAAATTCCGGGGGTTTAGGGTCTCCGTGTGACCGTTCATGAATGGGTTCTCTTAGAGCAAGAAGTTTTTAGCGTTATTTTTAGTGTGGTTTCCTTGTTATAGACTGTTTTTAGCAAAACATGCAATCAGCGTATGTGACATGTTATAAACAGAATCTGTGAAACCACTTGTCTATGCAACTGGGTCGTTTGAGGGGGGCGTGTTCATTAAAATGGGGTCCTAGTTTTTTTCGGGTCATTTTCCGGTTCGATTCTCACGAGAACCGTGCGGCCAATCGTGTCTGTATGAACTCGATTGGACACGATTGGTCCTCTTTGCGAAAAAAAAGAAGAAACCGTACACCGCGAGAGTAGGAGAAAGAAGAAAGGGGAAACTAGAGTTTTCGTAGGCCGCACTGCCCTGAACCCATCCTGGACGTGGTTTCAGGTGGAAAATTGGCAAGTGGTCATGATCACAAGGTCCTACTCGGGCGATTCAGTTTCCTCACACATGCATGTGGTTTAAAAAAAAAACGGAAGAAAGATGTCTATTTGTTGTTGTTGTTGTTGTTGTGTGGCGCGGGTATCTTTTTTTGTGGTCCGACTTTTTTGTTAGAGTGAAAGTTCGATTGAGAGATTGTGTGTGTGTGTGTGTGTGTGTGTGTGTGTGTGTGTGTGTGTGTGTGTGTGTGTGTGTGTGTGTGTGTGTGTGTGTGTGTGTGTGTGTGTGTGTTGTGTGTGTGTGTGTGTGTGTGTGTGTGTGTGTGTGTGTGTGTGTGTGTGTGTGTGTGTGTGTGTGTGTGTGTGTGTGTGTGTGTGTGTGTGTGTGTGTGTGTGTGTGAGTGTGTGTGTGTGTGTGTGTGTGTGTGTGTGTGTGTGTGTGTGGAGTGTGTGTGTGTGTGTGCGCCAGAAGGAGGACGGATTCTCCGCTGCGACGCCCGGTGACGAACCGGGGGACTGACGATGCTAGGAGGCGCTGCAAAATAGACGTTTTTTTGTGCTTTTCCGACAATTTTCCGTGAGCGTTCAGGTTGGTGCCGTCGACCTACCGTACTCTGAACAATTTCGGACCCTGAATAACAAACTGAACCCGCCACCGTGCCAGGACTTCCGGTCCAAGATTGTTCCGTAGTGTGTGTTTACACATTGCGGCATTGCAGTTCTCGCGTCTCACTCCTAAGGATGAGCAAGTGTCTGGTGGGTTGCAGCGATTCAGAAATCGCTGGCCGAGAAAGGCTCTGCCAGCAGTCCCGGACCGGGGCTGTTCAGAGTCACGAGGTAAGAGTACCTCTGTTGTTGACCGTTGGTGGTTTGGTGCCTACCAGTATCCACATACCGGTAGGCCCTTCTGAGTGCCGTAGTTGACGAGCAGCGGCTACCGTGGAGGATGTTTTTCTTCTCGGTGCGGCCGCCGACCGAATACCACCCTCTGATGTTTTGGCACCGAGACGCCAGAGTACTTTCCCTGGTCTGATTTTAGGCTCGGGGGGGGGGGGGGGTGAAGCAAGGGGTTGCGGTGATCTCCGCCAGTTGGGCAATTCTTGCTGCATTGTTTTCTGTCACTTCCACACACTTCTTGTACATACGTTTTTTTTGGACTTGGGCCAGGTAACAGCTCTGCATGCACTCGGGGGTGAGAGGGGGGATATGTGCAGACAAAGCGATACATTTCGGCGCCAATAAAAAGGCTAGGAGGGACTGTTTTTTTTTTGTTTCCTTCTTTTTTTTCTTTGCTGCGGTGTGTGTTCGGCGTTCGGGGTCGTTTTTCCTCGGGTGTGGTAAGCAGAGCCCATCACAGCTCCCGTGCTCCTTCTTGAAGCCGCCAGCCGAGGTTGTACAGTCTAAAAATGTTGGACTGCTTGCTTCCCCCCCACCACCTGCTATGTGTTCTGTATCATACACAACACAACATGTGAAGAGACATTCAAAGACAACCGCATGGTGTCACCGGGAATCACGTGTCGTGGTTCGCCCACTGCACACGTGCCCTACATGCACCCTACATACAGTTTATGGGGGTTACACGTTACGTACCACGTAACACAACACGTAAAAAGACTTACAATCACACGTAGCGCATGGTATCTCTTCATGGAATCACTTAGTGTGGCTCCGCCCTGCACGTGCCCTACATACAGTTGGCCCTTTTACAGCACGGTGCAGAAGTAGGTGATGGCCTGTCTTTTCGTATCGTCCTCTTTTTCGTTCTGGTTCAGTTTCGACTCCGTTTTCCGGCGCGACTCCCGATGGGTACACCTCCCCCTCCGACGGCCACACTCTCTGTCCGCCATCCTTTCTCATTTTCCGCCTGCGCCCCTTTGTGCTTCCGGCGAAGATCTTCGCTAGTTTTTCCTTCCTTACTATTCCTTTAACAAAAGATAGTCGCTTTTTTTTAGAGTTAAAGAAAAAACTTTTTTGAGTGGTTTTTGATGCATGCACCCGCACCTTTGAGCAGGGATCGGGTGACGAAGAAACGTATTCGGGTGGGTGGGAGGAAGTTGAGGGAGGAAAAATGTACTCGGAGGCACCGCCCAGTGCTGCTTTCGACGGAGGCCAACACGTTGAACGCTTGCACAACCCCCGCACGAAACCCAGATTCATCTTTGGGGTGTTGCACCACACTTCTTCAGATTGCAACTCGCAACTGACGGCCACCTTTAGTATTACCTACAAAACAGGTGCGTATTCGTAGCACGCAGTAGAAATGGTTTGAAGTTGATATGCAGCAACAATTTGTGACAAGAATGCACACCGTAGTAGTTGTCGAACTGGGGACAGACACATGTCACATTGCTTGCACTACCTTCTCTCTTTCTCTCTCTTTTTACCCCCACGAGAACCCGGAATCTGTACTGCTAAATCTCGGTCGCGAAAGGTGCCTAGAAAACACCGTGCGGACGACGATACGCAGTCGATGGTTTTTGTTTTCTTTCCTTTTAGGGCTAGAGACGGGCTGCTGGAAGTCGGTGTGGTGAAAGCTGCACTGATAAACTAGGCAGTAGACAGACAGCACCGACTCGTCAAATATGGTGAAAACGATATTGCCATGCTGATAGGGGCCGATTTGTACGAGAGGAGCTCTCGCGTCTGGCCACTGAAACCCACAGTTGGAGCAAAACTTTGCTTGACCCCGAAGTTTTTTAGAGTGTAAGTTCGCTTAGGAATCTTGCTCGAGAATCCGGGAGTCAAAAGTCACCGGGTGACCTTCGTGCGCACAGCAAAAAGATGTGCATACCGGTATTAAGTTCCGTGTTTTATGCGTGCAGGCGCGACAAAACTCTAAACTTAATATGCAGGTAGTCTGTTTGCTGCCCAATCGTTTTATTTTTTTTTTTTTTTTGGAGTGCTCTCTTTCTTCTTATTTGGGGTAGCCAAGTTAAGTTCAGACCGAAAGCAAGTTCACATTCACATATATATTTTTAGATTGAAAGGCAGCCCGCTCCCCCTAGCCGGTGATAAGCGATCTCGTTCTGTCCACAAGCTGAGACAATGCAGCTTCGGGAAGGAAGACATTAAAACAAAGAGGGGGGCAGAACATTTCCGGAATTGGGGCTTGCACTGATAAACGAAGCAACGGACGATCAGCATCAACGGACCAAAGGTGATAAGGCAAAAGTTTCTTGTTCTTGGCGTGTACAGGGTATAAACCTCTCTGGGGGGGGGTCAGCACTTTTTCGCTGGCTTCGTTTTCTCTTTTATGTGCAATCGTTGTTCCGGAAATGTTCCCGTCAGTACAGATGTACTGTTAAAAATACTCGAGGGACTGCCTTGTGCTCATTTCGAAGGAGGCTAGAGGGGGAGAAAACAATACAACTACAAAGTGGGTCTTTTTTGTTGAACGCTTACGCCCGCCACTAAGCCCAGATTTACCTGTGTTTCGTGTGGGTTACAGCACATTTACCTCCTTTGATCTATCGCAACTGGCAGTCTCCTCAAGCATTTCCTACAAAGCAGGTGCTTATACAAAAAAAATAGACAGAGGTGAGCTTTCAGGAGGCAGTCAGGAGCTGCACGTCCCCCAGCGCTTTGCTGTCCGAAGAAGGAGAAACGAGAAGATAAATGGAGAAAAGGCTGGAGGGAAAGAAAAAGCGGGGCGGGGAGAGAGACTGCAACCATCTGGACTCCCTCGACGCATGCCCGCGTGACGGTGGCTTTGTGAACACGCTGCACTTCAGAACGCATGAGAAAAAGGGTGAAAGGGATTTGAGGTTAAGTACACTTGTTGGGACCCGAAAGATGGTGAACTATGCCTGGATAGGACGAAGCCGGGGGAAACCCTGGTGGAGGTCCGTTGCGGTGTTGACGTGCAAATCGCTCGTCAAAGCTGGGTATAGGGGCGAAAGACCCATCGAACCATCTAGTAGCTGGTTCACTCCGAAGTTTCCCTCAGGATAGCTAGAACCAAAACAGGAGTTACGCCAGGTAAAGCGAATGATTGGAGGCATTGGGGAAATCGCTTCCTCGACCTATTCTCAAACTTTAAATGGGCGTGAGCTCGGGGTTACTTCATTGAACCCTGACGTAGAATCCTGGTTCTAAGTGGGCCACTTCTGGTAAGCAGGCCTGGCGACGCGGGATGAACCGAGAGCTGACTTAAGGTGTCCGAGTGATCGCTCATCAGATCCCACAAAGGGTGTCGGTTCATCTTGACAGCAGGACGGTGGCCATGGAAGTCGGCTTCCGATAATGAGTGTGCAACAACTCACCTGCGGATGCATCGGTTCCCCAAAATGGAAGCTCAGGCGATCCACCTAAAGTTGGCCGCGTACTGGTGGTCAGGCGGAGAAGTGTCACTTCACGCTACGCCTAGCCTCTACTGAAAACCCGCAAGTGTCAGCAAATAACTCGGCTGAGGTCAACTTGGACCTGTGCTTGGCAGAAACGGTTTAGATGGTACACGGTGAGGTCCAGCCTCAGAAGCTGGAGGTAAAGAGAGTGTCCGTGTATTGCCCAGGGTTGACAAAAAAAAAAGGGGGTAAGCCCTAAACAATGCGTGCTGAAGTCTCGAAAGCGCGAAGTATCACGTAGGCCGGCTCGATGGTCGGGTGTCGCAGTGAAAAAAGGTTGGTCCGAAGCGGAAAGAAACAAAAACAGAGTAAGAGGGGAACTCGGATCCAACCACGCCGCTCTCTTCCACCCAGCGGGACAGACAGCGAGTCCCTGACTCCCTGCTCTGCAGGGTGAACTGTGCTGTGTCAGTAGCAGACGGGTAGTCATATGCTTGTTTCAAGGATTAAGTCATGCAAGTCTCAAAGTAAATGGATTAACAGTGGGTCTGCAGACGGCTCATTAAATCGGTGGCAATCTACGCGGGGAAGGTGCCTTTTGGGCCCAGTTGGAGCAGCCTTCCCCGACGAAGGGTCGCGGCCTCCGGACTTTGGGTAGACACGTCATTTTGCTAGCTGTCGTTTATTGCAGGTTTATGTGCGCACTGTGCAAGAGGTGCAAAATAGCACGAAAAAGGATAGCCTGGGTGTCTGCTTTTGCGCACGCTGCGCCCGAATGGGAGGATTGAGGCAACGGGTGGTTCAAATCTCGACTTCCTTCCGTGTGGAGTGCTCGAACGGGAGCAGAGGAGGGGGGAGTGAGCAGGTTCAAGAACCTGTGCTCTAGACGACAGCGTGTTCCTTTTCATGTTCGCCATTTTTTCTTCTTCCGAATGCGGTACCAGGGAAAGCCTGCTACGCGGGAGCCAAGCTTCACGTGTTCGGCGGTACTGCAGAGCCACGGGCCTATGGGTCAAGTGGCTACCGATTTCCCAAATAAAGCATCAAGGCGTGGCGCACCTTGGGGCTTGGCGCTCGCGCTGAACACAAGCTCGTCGAGACGGTCAGCCAGACCGAAGCACAGTGAACAATACGAAGCGGGTGTGGCCAGAAGGAAAATAATTGAAAGGGGGGGGGAGAGATGTATTCAAAAAGAAAACGGGCGCGGGAGGAGGACTTGTATTGCGGGCACAGCGGCTTACCCCTGCGAGGAAAAGCGTACGTTTCGGGCATGCGCGAAAAGAGAGGACGCTTTATCTGCGGGGCTGGCGGCGCAACGACCTTCTTACAAGGGGAAGAGGGCGGTGGGTTGCCCCAGGAGTGTGCGGGAGGAAACAGAGAAGGGTGGTCGAGTCGCGGGCTCTTTGGCAGTGCTAGATACACTTTATTGGGGCGGGGGTAAAAACTTAGTTTAACGTTTAGACAGAACACTGGGGGGGGGGGGAGATTTAACTTGCAGCCGTACTGGGGGGCTTGCGGATTTGGACCTTGGTTCAAATCTGCAACGGGAAGCCAATCCCCTGTTTCAGCGCGTCGTGCCGTGTCCTGCATGTTGCGGACACAACAGCAGCATGGAACCTGAGAGTCTACAGCCAGGAGACTACGGTTTGTCTCTGGTTCATCAGGCTTCTGTTCGTAGCTCGGCACGGGGCCACCCCGCCACCAGCTGTATACACCACACAGTAGGTGTACTGTGTAGTGCCACCTAGCATGTATGTATGCATACCACCAGTGATACGTTGCAGCACTTGCTAGCAGCGGTGATGATGAACAGCAGCGTATCGAATTGATTGCTGCCAAGAGGTCGCAACCAACTATTCCCTGCGGGAAAAAAGGAGAGAAAAAACGAAAGAACAAGGCACAAGGGGAAGAAGAAGAAGAAGAAGAAGAAGAAGAAGAAGAAGAAGAAGAAGAAGAAGAAGAAGAAGAAAAACGAAGATTGGCTTTGGACAGCTGGCGGAGGAACGCAAAGAGAAACCGGGTCTTCCTGGGGCCTGGTGACGGTCGGGGTTTTCAACGCTTCCGAGCTACGGTCTTTCACCGGGTTCCGGGAACCTTTTTCTTAACAGTACATTTGTACTGACGGGACCATTTCCGGAACGTTGCACATGAAAGAGTCACGGTGGCAGGGAAAGGACGCAAAGCGACCAAGCGCCTGGAGCACGACACGGTACGATGGAAGAGGTAGTCGCCAGTGACTAAAGCAGGCCGTCGCCACAGATATTCCGCATACTTCTTGTTGCGTTAGTGGTATGGTCCTTTGACAGAGTGAGCCGATGCCTCTCATCTCACCTTTAAAACACGGCCGGGTCGCGCATGCTCTTGACAGACGCTAGCGTCCGACATTTCGCACGCGCGTCGCAGTCGTTGGGTGGTATTGACAAGGGGTTTCATCGGACACTCGGATGAGCTTCGTTACTTCACAGCCGCAGGTTCCCCCCTGCCCGGGGAGGTCCGCTTTGCCTTCTTGTTGCGTTAGTGGGAAGTTCGCATGAAAATGAGTGCCACATTCTGCCAACTTCTCGCTACGTGACAGAAGGGTCACTGGTGACCATTGTCGTAAAGGTTCCTTTAAGGTATAGTATGCTAGTGTGCGTATCGTATCTGCCGTTAGTGGCAGTACGTGTATGTGTGCGTACGATTCGACTCATTTTAACGCGCACTGTTATTTCCTTTTCTGCATGCCTTTTCACAATAAAAGGCGAGGTCACCTTTTTTTTTCAGAAAGGAATGCCCAGCGCCCTTCGATTGACACTGTTTCTCTCGTTCCCAGCCTTTAGGTTCCTTGGAGAAAGGGGGGGGGGGGGGGGGGGGTTGCAAGAACGTGCTTAGGTTCCTTGGGGGGGGGGGGGGAATTGGAGGACCTGGTTAATCGGTGGAAAGAGGTGTGATCGTTGCTTAATGTTGGGGGGGCAATGTTCCTCCCCTACTATGCTTATTTGGTGTCTACGACGAATTCTAATACCCCTCTCCGCTCTCTGATCGCAGGCGACTCGCGTGTTTTCGCATCCACGCGACAGACGACTGTAGAGCATATGTGAGAAAGAAAATTGGATCGCTTTTCATTTTTTCCATTAATTTGTTGGCACGAGTGGAGATTGTGAGTGTTTGCGACGGCGCACAAAAGAGGAGTGAGATGAGGGGGGGTGGGAAAGAAGAAAACGGCACGAGTCGAATGGTGCGACTCCTGGATCCCGTCGCAAAATGGCGAACCAATACCAGAACGATATCGTTTCGCCACCGCGAGTATCATGTTCCCAGGAGAGCTCCCGACAGTGCGATCAGTACCAACAACGTGAGAGGAGACAAGAAGGGTTGCCGCCGACAAATCGCGGGTCGGTTCAAGAAGATAAAAACCGTACACGTAAGGATCTCGAGATGAAAGTGCAACTGTGAACAAGCCCGCGCCACGCGTACGCTCCCGCTGACCTTATTGCCGCAAAGAGATACTTTCTAAGCAATCGCCACAGAGTGAATCGGTTAGCTTGAATTGTTCAGTAGTAGTAACTACAACTGATTTTACGAGATCAGAAAAGTGCCCCTGTTACCGGCGCTTTCTTTTGTTTGGGCGCACTAGCGGACTTCCCGTTTTGGTAAGTTTCATGTACAACGCTGCAAACTACATGAATTTTGTTAACACGAATACAAACGCCGTGAACTTCGCGGCGGCATGCTTCTCATCCCCTCCAACGTTACATTCTTGGCAAACAACAAAAAAAATGGGGTGATGAGTGGAAGGGGGAGGACAGAGCAGCACCTAAATGCTGGTCGCCTCCTTCATTAAATATTTGCCTTTTTTTTTTTTTTTTTTTTTTTTTTAACCCGGTGTTCAAGTTTTGGAGGATCCGAGGGTTTGACCCTTGAGGGGAATAGGATGCAAGAACGTGCTACGCCCGCCCATGCTACGAGAGCACGTCCTTCGCTGGGATGAGAGGGGTGGGGAAGGCACGTGCAGGAGGTCGGTGGCTCGGCTCAGGAGCACCTCCCGGCCCGCTCCATCGACTCTCCGCACGTTGTCTTTTTTTTTTTTTTTTTTTTTTTTCGTTCTTTCTTTTAGAGTGAAAGGTCGTTTGAAACTCCGGAGGGTTTCAAAGCCTGTGACTCTCGCGGACTCTCGCGGCAATCGGGAGGGGGGGGTAGAGTTTGCATTTGTTCTTGTGTTTTTCTGGCAACACTCGCTCAGTCAGCTGCCCGTGACAGCCTTTTTTCTCTGTCATTCGCGGCCGTCCGAGCTCAAAGCAGCACTAGCAGTCGTACTCGTTAATCGCGGTAGTAGTCGTCGAACGGCCGAAGGATAGGGGGGCTTCGTTTAATGCTTAGGCGGCACACTGCCTCTCATGCTAGCATCGAGTCTTTGTTGAAGAGTGAAAAAAGAATGGAGCGTCAGACTCCATAAGTAAGGGATTGGGGGGGGGGGCTGCGAGATGGCCTTAAATGAAGCTTCTCGTCGCCAAGTCAATGGGACGCAGCGAGGCGGCTACCCGATGTTCACATTTGCCTCTTCGTCGGACTGGTCCAACCCCAGCTTCACGAAGTCGATCACACAATTTGCACTTGCGGTAATGCAGCCGCGGGCGCTCGGTTTTTACAAAGAGTATACAGAGTAGGGTAGGCCCGAAACAGGAAATTTTTAGAGTTCTACTTGTGGATAGAAGGTCGGTATTTGAATTCTCCGGTTGAGCCGTAGTGGCTTGGGTATGGAGGGATTTTTACTGTGTACGTTTGGATCGCGACGTGCCGCGGCTGCAGTGCGATGACGACTGGGAGAACCGCGGGTTACTGAAAGCAGTGAGTCGGGTAGAGAGAGAGAGAGAGAGAGAGAGAGAGAGGAGTGGTTGAGTGACGTGTTTGCGCCACAACAGCCTTCGAGCTGTACTGACTCGGAAACAGAGGGTTAGCAAAAGTTGCTTGGATCTAAAGACAGAACGTGTGCAGCCGGCTCTGCGGGACGGTGGGGGATGAACGGGCAGGAAAGGCCTGCTTCGTCCCTTTCTTTTTTTTTTCCTGTTTTTTTTTTTTTCTTCTTTTACTTTCCGTTGATGATGTGTGCGGGAACGCAGGCCTTGTCTGCCATCCCTCCCCCCACCCAGCCAGCTGACAAAAGTGCTGCGGATCTTCCATGATACATCGCTATTGCTAGTCCCCCCCTTTCCCCTCAACACAAGTCTTCGCTGGATGAGACCGAGAGAACAGCGAGTGCAGCAAAAAACTGTACACTGAGTGCAGGCAAACATCGCTGAGCATTCCCTCCTCAAATTTTGTACGTAGCACTTTCAAAGTGAAAGTTCGCGTTTTCAGAGTACAAGTTCGCTTGAAACTGGGCGGTCTGTAACATGCTGGGTGCTTCGTAGGCTTCGAAAAGGGCGCTTCTTCAGCTCGGTCTGATGTCCCAGCGCGTTGCACTTGCTCCTTCTGGGGTCGGGATCGGACTTTTTTTTGTCAACTAAGCATCATGCGCGATTCTTGTTTTTATATTTGTGGTTTTATTTCTCTCTTCCCTACACCCCCCGCTCCGTTCGACGGAAACCCCCTGTTTTGTGGAGGTTTTGCTATCGTCCAGAGTTTCAAAGAAGTCATCTTTGCTGCGAAGGGCGAGGGCGGGGGAAAAAAAAAAAAATCGTCGTCGGAGATCCTAGCACCACTGAGTTGTGATGGTTTCAACAAAGAAGGGTGCTTGGGACAGATCGAACGTGGGCTGGGGAGGCTGCAGGTGGTCTGTGACCAGAGACTCAAGTCTCGCGACGCGCAAAGGCGTGAAGTCGAAGTCGCTGCTGCTCGTGCGGCTGTAGTTGCTGCTCCGTTCGCCGTCAGACGACGAGCCTGCGTTCTCTTCGTCGGAGGAGGCGTGGTACGAGAGGTCGAACGCGGCATGCATCTCGGCCTCTTCGGCGCGCTGGCGCTCCTCCTCTTGCTGCTGCATGGCCCGGAGCTTCAAGCGCTCTTGCGAAGACTGCTTCTTCGTGTGAACGTGGATGTTCGCGCAGTCTGCTTCACAGGCGCAGTTGCCTGTGGTCCAGAAAGTGCGGCACCGCCAGAACTTGACACGCTCCTCAGGAACCCGCATCTTCGAGTCGCATGCACGGCAGCGCAAAGTCTGTGTGTTGTGGAAGGAGGTTGCAAGAGCGTCAGCAGATGTCGACAGCGAAACCTGAGTGCAAGCAGTCTAGTGGTCTAAAGCTCGTAGGGATTGTTCCTCTCTTCCTTCGCCTCTCCGGACCACTAGTTGTCCAACACCTTTCCAAAAAGCGTCCCGGAAACACGATGGACCGTGGGCAAACCAGGCTCAGACTTTCCGTCGCTAGACTAGGCATAGGTGGCGGGCGAGACACGACTCGCCCCAGACTCGCCCTTGGGCCCTCGAGCCCCCAAACTCGCCCTCCGACTCGCCCTCCGACTCGCCCCCGACTCGCCTTCCGTGGACCATGATGACACACGTCGAAGAGCGCACTCCGCCTCGATTCCGGCCTGTTTTGCCGCTGCCACCGTGCTCATGGGCCCGAGGGCTGCCGTTCCTGTTACGGCGCATGAACACACGTGCAGGAGAAGGGGTAGGGTGAGAACATCTTGATGTTTTGGCAGAATACTGCCTAGTGTGCTGAAGGTCTGCCCTCACACAATGCACATGTCGGGAGCTTCCAGGTCGTCACGTCGGCATCGTTGTCGTCGTCATCAGCGACAAATGCGTCATCACCATGCATTCGCAGAAACAGTCGGTTGACGAATGTCTGCAGATCTATGGTGGCAGCATATCTTCTCCATGGCGTTCGTCACCGAGAAGACGCTGTCGACCCCCGTCACGCTTAGCTGTGCGGCCAGCACCGCCGTGATGTGGGTCGACAGCGCAGGAAACTTCTCTGCTGTCGTTCCCCCCCAACACGTGGTTCTCCACCATAATGGGGATCTTTTTTTTATTTTTTTCGCGACGGGGTCAGGGGTTTATTGAGCCAATTCACCTACCCCCCCTGAAAGCGACTTGAGCTCGATTACACTCGATTACGCGTCGATTACACTCGATTACACTCGATTACGATCGATTACAATCGATCAACTTTTGGTGAATTGGGGGGGTACTGTAACAATTGATTAAACACACAGCACTCAGCCAATCCTGATTAGCTGATGCAACGTATTATCGAGCCTTCTTCTGGGGCTAAAGATGCTGATAGCACGATCATCGAATATCGAACAAAGAAGCATATTCGTCTGAAAAAAAGATGTAGCCAGGCAGTGCAGCAGGGGACGAGGAAGTTCGGACTGACTTGTGGAAGCAGGTTGTCGAGTGCATAGGGGCTCGGGTACCATTTTCCCGTATTAGCAACCTTTGCAATTTAGCGCAGCTAATACTCGAGCCTTTTGGCATTCCCTGCGGGGCAGTTCCAGGCGATATGGCTGTTCGACAAGCGCTTGGCAGACACCCTGTCCTCGAAGATGTCAAGTTTCTGTTTGTGGGTTCGATCTCCCTGGCGATAACAAGGCGGTTGAAGACGGAGGCTAATCTCACCTTTAGGCGCATGCCATTGTCAGACGCTACCGTCTGGCATTGCGCAATTCGTGCCATAGTCGTTGGGGGTATTGGCAAGGGGGTTCAGTGGACAC
Organism: Diplonema papillatum; assembly: GCA_030068145.1. Taxonomy (NCBI): domain Eukaryota; phylum Euglenozoa; class Diplonemea; order Diplonemida; family Diplonemidae; genus Diplonema; species Diplonema papillatum. The sequence continues at coordinate 218,699 of JAPJBO010000146.1, forward strand.
TCATCTGTTGGCTCCTCGTTACTGCCCACGTAGGTTCCGGGAGGTCTGCTTGGCTGCACGCGGCTTGTGGTGTTGCTTCGTTCTTGAACTTTTTCTTCGGCTTCATGCGGTTCATCGTCCCGGCCTGCCCCTGGTACACGACTCGTCTCGTCTCCGTAGCTCGTCTATCCTGCTTCACTTCGTGCTTCCATCGAGCCTACTTGCGCTGTCACATTCCGATGGGTAGTGCGTCTGCGGGAGGAACCTGGCTGACACACCCTGTCCCTGCGGCCTTCATCGCTGTCTGCTCTCGTGCGCCCACTGTGGGGCATGATTCCGCCTCGGATCCTCGGTTGTGCTCCTTAGCTGGATTGCTAGCTCGATAAGAAGAGCTGGTGTGTGGGCACAAGCGAATGTGGTTGCGGTTGCGGGCCGGCCGGCGTGACTGCGAGCAGACAGGCTGCATGCGCGTGGGCCCAATCGCGCCATTCACGCGGTACTCCAAAGGCCTAATCGGGCCGGGCCGGCACATACAGATTGCGACCGGGGCCAGCGTCGCACCTCGGTCTCGTCCCTTACAGCCGGAGCACGTGGCTCTCCCCAAGCCTCTGGGAAGGTGGCGGAGCTGGGAAGACGCGAGAGAAAACCAAAGTAGCGGCGGCCGACCTCTGTCTGCAAGCACGTCTCTGGCAGGGCAGTCGGCACCAAACGGAGCACAGTACCTCTTCCAAAGCAGTCGGCTGAAGCGGAGCACAGTCAATGGGCATTCAGAGAGTGCAAAGCATGTCTCTTGTAGGGCAGTGGGCAGCGGGCTTTGACTTGTTTTGATGTGCTCTCGGGAAAGGTCAGCGCGGTAGCGATGACCAGGAGATCACATACAGATGGGTGGGGAGAGGCCCTGGGACTAAGGCGTGACTACCCCCCCCAGGGCGCCACCCCGAATCTAGCCTGGCTCTACCACGGTGAAGGCCCACACCTGCGGTTTCCGTCCCTCGTATGCTTGTGCCTGGCACTTCTTGGGCCAGACAGTGGTCAACATGGTCGCTCATGGGCCAGCCACAGTGGTCGAACCCAAAATACTAGTGTCAATTTCGATCACACTCTACAACGCTCGACTACACTCTACTACACTCTACTACACTCGATTACACTCTACTACACTCGATTACACTATATTACACTATGCAGATTATCGCCACAGATTCTTTGCATTCTAACCCCAAAATATTACACTCGATTACGCTCGATCAGGGGGTGGGTGAATTGGCTCATTTATATGGAAAGCTGGGTCCTCTGTATTCCTCCACATGCCTGTGGGGGTGGTTAATTTTTTACCAAGAAGTGTTTTCTCAGTGTTGTTGCGGAGCTGCACCCAAGGACCGCCCCTCCATTCCAGCCCAGTGTAGCCCAGCGCAGCATAGCGCAGCCCAGCACAGCCAAATTGTGTCTCGTTCGTGTCTCGATCATAAAGGAAAAGGTGTGTCAAGTGTACGGCAGGGAACTTCAAGTCAAAACAACGTAACGGGGTACTTCAGGCCAACAACACTACCCGCTTGCCCCTCAAGACGTAGAGGGTCCATTTTCAGCCTGCTTCTGGCAGTTTTTGCACACTACCAGTTTGCACACCTCCAGCAGTGGAAGCATACGTCTGCAGGACCTTGACACATGCAGGCCAGGCCAGGTTGACTCGAAACCCGGGTTTTATCTGCTACCACATCATACTAGCTGCACTCAGTCGCACAGAACTCGGTCGGGAATGGGTCTTGGCCGGGCCCAATCGACCGATGTTGCAACCATGTCAAGTACAAAAGATGGCGAGGATTACAGTCTGTGTAGACCGTGATGCAACGTGCTAGTTTGAGGTTAGAACGGAAAGAATCTGTAGCGATAGTTTGCTGCAACGATGATCGTCGTTTGCAGCAACCCGAAAGAAAGGGCCATACAGCGTATCCCCTGCTGACGCGGACATTGTCGAACGAGTTCTCGCAGCAGCACCGGGAGATGCGGAAGCTCTTCTGCGAGGTAACGCTGAGGACAAGCAGCGCGTTCTCGTCGATGCCCCAGCGAGAAGCAGGCACGTCGAGAGGCGTGATGACGATGCCGTTATGCGTAAGATCGAATTCGGACGTGTCGAGGCCAGTGCGGCGTCCTGTCGCCTCAATGATGTCAGACAGTGTGAAGTCGTCGAGCACTTCGATCCAGCACCTGGAGTCTTCCACGCAGATGCAGAGCTGGTGCTTGGTGGCCATCTTTTGTTCTTTTCTTCGCGGAGTGTGATCCGGGGAAACAAGTCAAATAAACAAAGCGAAGGAGACGGAAACGGGTGAGAATGTAAAGGCTGTTTACGGACTTGGTTGTTCCTTTTGTGGTTGCGTGTGAGTGTTTTTCTCTTCGGCCTCTCTTGTGTAGTTTTTTTTCTTGGTGCAGTCGAACCCTTGTCGCTTCAACTCTTGTTTGGGTGTTTGTTTTTCTTCTTTTGTGGTCGGTTCCTTTAGGATGGCTGCGAGGTGGGTGTTGGTTGTAGAAAGATGTCAACTCTCGGTTTGCAGCGGGTCGACCTACATCTGCGGAACGTGGGCGGCCCTGAACCTGCCTTGCTTGGCGTCGGGCCCTCGCGCTGCTGGAAAACTGTGCTCCACTCCCTCGCGAGTCCAGGATATGCCATGTTCTGCCCTCAAGTGCAAGATCGAAGCTGGAGATCAATGTCATCACGTGCTGAGTGCGATCTTCCTTCTCCAAAGACGAGCAGGGCGTCATTTTGCATCGGCCGCGGCCAGCCTGAAGGTGACGATGCACGAGAACACATGCAGGCTCGGAAAGGTGAGCGCGGTAGCGAAGACCATGAATACTCTCAAACTTTGCTGCACTCGCTATGTTTGCTGATGTATGAGAAACGGCGAACCAAACGTGAATACTAGACTGCAGTCGAATTAGGTACAAACCGAAAATGCTTCAAAAGAATACCCCCTCAACATAGAATGCAAGCCACGTGATTACTAGCGAATTGCGTATATTTGCCTTGCTTTGTTGCCTTCGCTTGATACTCGCTTAAGCAATGAACAAATACGGACAAACAAAAGAACCTGCTTACATTATATGCCCCGAGCAGGGTTTCCCCCTCGGAATAGGTCGAGAACTCCTTTACCTTCGCTCAGTGCTTGATCCTTCTCTTGCACGCTGGGCCAGGGGAGGGGGTAAAGCTTAGTATTGCTTGGTGGTGGGAGGTAAACCGCTGCCAGTGAGCTCCTGTTCACGGAAATAGAGCTTTCGATAGCGTTGTTCCGAAGCAGAGTCTCTGTGGTGCAATGGACCACGAACTTCGCTTAAAACCCTCCTAGCAGGGTGTCTTTCTGTGGTTGTACGGATTTCCTGACTTTGGTCTTCGCGGGCCCACTGGACCAGCCGGCTCCAGTCACATCCCTTCAAGCACTTTTCTCCGATTTTGAGGTCTGGGCTGATGTCGAAGTAAACTTTACGTGGGTGATGTTAGGTGCTGTCACTTTGCGGGGGGCACCCGCGTGTCGTCGCTACCAGAACATGCGTGTGCATCCACGACTGCTGGAATTTGACCAAAAAAGGTGCTCGAAGCAAGAACCGACTGGAAAATGGCAAAAGAAACTCGAAAAAGGTGGGGGAATCGCAGAACGTGCTTAGAATGGATATGTACTCACCGCACTGGTCCCGTCCGCGCCGTGTTTCGGTCCTTTAAGCCGCGGACACATAAGGCGGACCATTATCAGCGCGGAACTGAATGCCGGCAGACAGGACAGCGATGTGAGAGAAATTCGAAAAGGATGTCCAGGGGGCCAAAAAAGATAGTGCCTCCTCTACGCATGCAACAGAAAAAACAGACGCGCATGGGCTAACTACGAGCACTAAGAGATCTGCCGTAGCGTTCATAGGAAAGATTGAGCATTAACTTGTAAATTCCACTGAGCCAGCATCTGTATGAGACTATAAGGAACACGTACTACAATGGGTAACTCTAAGACGCCGTGTATTACAATGGGTAACTCTAAGACGCCGTGTATTACAATGGGTAACTCTAAGACGCCGTGTATTACAATGGGTAACTCTAAGACGCCGTGTATTACAATGGGTAACTCTAAGACGCCGTGTATTACAATGGGTAACTCTAAGACGCCGTGTATTACAATGGGTAACTCTAAGACGCCGTGTATTACAATGGGTAACTCTAAGACGCCGTGTATTACAATGGGTAACTCTAAGACGCCGTGTATTACAATGGGTAACTCTAAGACGCCGTGTATTACAATGGGTAACTCTAAGACGCCGTGTATTACAATGGGTAACTCTAAGACGCCGTGTATTACAATGGGTAACTCTAAGACGCCGTGTATTACAATGGGTAACTCTAAGACGCCGTGTATTACAATGGGTAACTCTAAGACGCCGTGTATTACAATGGGTAACTCTAAGACGCCGTGTATTACAATGGGTAACTCTAAGACGCCGTGTATTACAATGGGTAACTCTAAGACGCCGTGTATTACAATGGGTAACTCTAAGACGCCGTGTATTACAATGGGTAACTCTAAGACGCCGTGTATTACAATGGGTAACTCTAAGACGCCGTGTATTACAATGGGTAACTCTAAGACGCCGTGTACTACAGGGTTGTTAGCGAAGACATAATCCGCCCGGGCGCACCTCGTTCTGTGTTCGTCTGGAGTTAAGACGTCGAGCAACCCGCGCTGCTCCAGACTGAAGGCGAACGCATGCCTTTGTTCGCCAGTCGAACCATTGGCCGTTGCCGTGAGCTGGTTTTCTGTCTCGTGTACGCTTGCTCGTGTACTCCAGGATACTTTTAGATTTCCCCCTAGAGTTATATCCCACTTTGATCGCTATCGAAACTCTCTCGCGTGAAGAGGTATTCGCCCCCCCTTTTTGTCCAAACCAGTTTTGGAAACCGGGAAGCCGGCCCTAACTTACTAATCCCTGTTTTTTTCGTTCGTACGACTGTGGGTTTCCCGTGAACGGGGCACCGGCGTCCTACGAGCTGTTTGCTTATTTTTCCCTCGTTTTCTTCTTTTTGTTGTTCTGCATCGCTTGCTTCGGGTAGCAGTATTTGTCATGAACACCTACCGCTCCTTGACAAGCATTGATGCAAACCTGGCATGAGGCGAGTAGGGGTCGTTCCAGGAGGAACTTGGTTTTTGATTGAGCTTTGAATGAATGCAGAAGTTGAAAAATTTCGGAGTTCTTTCTACCCAGCGTTTAGGGTCTCCGTGTGACCGTTCATGAGTGGGTTCTCTTCGAGTAAGAAAGGGCTATGGTTACGGGTTGTATATTTAGTGCACGCTTTCGTTATGGCACCCACCATCCCCGCCTCTAATTTGGCCAATCAAAGATGATTTTAATCCGGAGCATGCCTGAAAACTCTGTTCCCGGGGTGCTACCAAAAAACTGGCGACCCCCTCGATGGCAAAACATGAAAATGCGTTTTTCGCAAACCTAATTTTGGGATCTAACCCGCCAGCTATCGAGCTTCGGAGCCCACCGAGGGTCGGAATGAAAAGATCGGATTCAAAAACGGCCTCGGACCAAAGAAAACCCGAGGTTGACTTCAGATGGTCTTTTCCATATTTGAACGGTCGCCAAGAGAATGACTGATTTAACCACAGGAGTTTCTGGTGAAAAACTTTTTTGTGCTTGCAAAGCCAGAGGCACAGAGGCGGCAGGACCTGCAGGACCCACAGGAGGCCATTCAAAGAAGCTCGCGCAACGTGGAAAAAAAAATCTTTCCGGCCATGTTACAGACTTTTTAATCGTGATTTTCCCGAATCTCGGGGATTGGAATAACCTGCAAATGACACTAAAAAGTCCCGGACATGGTTAGCCGTTATATGGACTGCCACAGCTTTCCCCTGTGTCGCCGTAATGTACCACTAGGGGCACCACGGGGGCCTGTGGGCTTAGGACTCAGGAAGATGAGAGTCGTAATAAGCCTGGAGGGCCTAGAGAAGCAACAGGAAGAGGAACAGGTGCTTCTGGCTGGTATCAGGCGCACTAGCATCCCACCACCAAGATGCACACACCACCAAGTACCCGTTTCTTTTGCTTCCGGCTGGTATCAGGCTCACTAGCATCCCACCAGATGCGATAATGCGTTGTATTCCTTGTACGGCCGAGGTTTGGCGGCTGTCAGAAGGCTCCTGAAGAATTCTCTGCAACTGCATCCGAATTCTTTAATCGCAAAACGCTGCATTGATCTCCTTCTCATTGTATTCCATTTCAGCGAGCTGTTGCAAAACCATGCGGCGAAAATCAGCTGGCATGGAAACCTCGTTCAAGAATGCGTGACATTGTTCTCGCCGCAGTCGTGGTCGGCACTTTGCCTGAATTTGCAACTTCCAGAAGGCAGATGAGTTCTGCTCCGCCGAAAGGCACGGTTCGTAGCATCCGAAGCAGAGACTTCTGGCGGGTGCATAGACAGGAGCATTCACAACAAGCATCCAATTCGGGCAGCCTGAAGGCGCCTGTCTAAGTAGTCTTTGCCGTCGCTGTTTGGAACCTTGCACCTTGCAGTAGTAGTTGTTGCCGCTGCAGTCATAGCCGTGTGCGCTTCGTCCGAATGTGTGGTGTGCATGGCACCACACTCCTGAAGGCACTTCAAACAGATAAATTCCTCTTGTGTCAGTCTCTTCTTCACTTCGAGCACACGCGACACGGGCTGAGGAAACGAAGCAACCTTTCTCCAGGTTTTCGCACAGCCAATTTTGCAGCATCCCCGTTCTTCAGTACTTGCATCCCAGTTCTGAAGTGCGTTCACAGGGTGATGGTAATTTGCCTGGTGAAGTGAGGTGCAAAAGGAGGGGCCATGGAGGCCAACCTTTTTTGGGATCCGAGGTGGTATTTTGACGATTTCGTGGTCTCTCCCGATCTTTCCACTCCGTGTCTTCTCGGGAGCAGCGAGCACATATCATACGCGCTCCCGGTATGTTCTATTTATAATTATATCGGGCTGAACTCGTCCAAGGAGCGTCGTCTTTTTTTTCTAAACCCCCGGGAACAGAGATTTCAGGGACACCTGCGTTCATAGCATCATCGATTGGTCGATTTAGTGACACTTTTGGTGACTGTATGCGCTGCCACAGGGTGGTCATTTTTGAACGGTCGCTACGAGAATGACTGAAATAGCTATTTATTACCGTGCAATAATGGAGGAAGAAGTCACCGAGAGTGAAGAAATTTCCAAGCGATGCAATAATAGCTATTTATTCACTGTGATTACTGGGGGGGGGGGGGGGTCGAATACAAGAGGTACCTCTTCTATTCGGCGTGCCGATCCTGCAATTTTCCCGAAAAAGAAATGGAAAAAAGTACCGCAAAACCGGAAACCGCGGGAACTCCCTTCTTCTTGAAAGACGCACGTAATTTGTGGTCCCCGGGTCTATTTTTCACGGTTCTCTTCATCGGAGCTGAACGCGAGCACAAATTCGCCGAAAAAGGTCTGCCACACGGGCCTGCAAAGAAATGTCACCAACCAGTGGGTCGATTCCCGTCCTTTCCATTGAAAACCTGTGGGTTCCACGCCCGGTGCCCGGCATCTGGTAAAGACCCACGAACCACGCACATAATTCTTGGTCCCCGGGTCTATTTTTCGCGGTTCTCTTCATCGGAGCTCATCGCGATCAGAAAACCGTCGAAAAAGGTCTGTTATGCGGACCAAGAAAAAATCCAACTTTTTTCCAGATTTCCAAAATGCCTCTTGTATTCAAGGTACCTCTTTTATTCAAGGTACCTCCTGTATTCGACCCCCCCCAGTAATAGAGGAGGTACGAGTGGCCAAAAAATAAAAAACGAGAGTGCCTTTTTCCCCTATTCAGTGGAAAACATGATTTTTTTGCATCGGTCGCAAAATTGAGTCACTCCCGGGCCGTATCTTGTGTGCGCAGATACGGCCCTGTGCAAAAATAGCCGTGATTATTACTTTTTGCCCCAAATTGTCCATTACAAAAACCCTTAAATAAGGAGAATCCAAGGGAACGAAGCACTATGTCGGGAAGGAAGCGCAAAGCATCTTCGAGCAGCTCGGAGTCGAATTCGAGCTCAGAGACACCTGCAAAGCGTGCTGCTGCTATCACGCGCGACCTGCTGCCTGACGCCAGTAAGGTCGTTTACCAGAAGGCATTCGACGAATTCATCGCCAAGCATTAAGAAAAATGCTATGCCGACAGAAGCCAACATGATTGTTTACTTCGATGGTCTGTCAAAGGAACTTGCACCAACGTGCAAGTTCCTTTGACAGACCACAGAACGTAACGTGCAAACATCAACATTGGTGTGTGATGCACATAAATGAGACAAAAGTGAATAATCATGGTCGCCAACGAAGTAAACGACTGCTGCACAACCGAAAGTGAGTCGGAACAGAAGAGGAACGCTGTGCTGACGACGAAAGATAAGGAGAAAGAGCGGTGCGAGGTGGTCGTCTGAGAGCTACTTGGTAGAACGCTTTGGTGCTGCCTTTGCTGCCATCTTTGGCGCTGCCATCAGTGCAGAAGGAACACCAATGGTGATATTTGCATCTTCACAAATGTACGAGAACGAATTGTTGTAGGAATTCACAGCAGACGGGGTTTCCTGAAGGGAACTGCACCAAACGGGGTAAGGAATTCTCTGCAGAAGGCAAAGCCTGAGGGACCTCAGGCACAGAGGTTCATCTCTCGACTCTGAGGCATTCCAGCCAGCTCTGTTTCTGCGCTTTCCTGGCGTCTAGGACTCCGGATGAGCTCGAAGTCGACTCGAACTGCTCGAAAATTCTGCGCGCTCTCTTATCGGCATAGTGGTCTGTCCCCTTAGATGCTCGTGGTGTCAGGGTTTTTTGTAAGCCTGCGCGGGATCCTCTCCCGCATCAGCACCTTTGTTCTCGCAGTCAGCCCGTCGCGGAAACTCCTGAAACAACTCAAGCTCTACTACTCGCCTTCCGATCAGCGTGACTGACAGTTTGAACGTCAGCTTGACAACGAGGCACCACGTCGAGAACAGCAAACCCGGGGGAACGCCGGCCGGACGACTCTTCCACGTCCCCCGGAGGCTGCGGTGAAAATCGGAGGGCTGGGGGATGGGACCTAGTGGTCCAGACGTCGTCCTGTTCCGTCATGTCTGCCCGGCGCGCTTCCCGACGGGGGCGAGCTCATCGGGGGGCGGCCGGAGGAGGAGGGGGGCTCGTGCGCGTGGTGCGGGAGTCGTCCAAAAAAGGCGATTCCGCACGGAACCCGACGATTCGGGGGCAAAAAGGTTATCTCACGGCTTTTTTTGCATGAGGCCATATTTCAGCGCGTACGAGATGGCTGGGGAGTGACTCAATTTTGTGACCGATGCAAAAAAAATATGTTTTCCTCCCGGAACTCGTGGCCAAAAAATAAAAAACTCGAGTGTCTTTTCCTCTATTAATCACAGTGAATAAATAGCTATTTTCAACCGGCCTGTTTTGAGAATACGTTTTTGGTCCCTGTCCCACTTTGTAGTATAGAAGACCGGTGGTGTGGCGTCTCTTCGGTTTACCGTAGAGGCTTAGTACCTTAGAGGGACAAAAGAAGAGACAAAGATGATCACGAACTTCGTAAAACGAAGTGCAAGAAGTTCCGGACGTTGAGATGGACGTTTTCTAAACGCTTCCGCTCGTCTTTACGTGCCAAAGACGGTCGTTTGGGTAGAGAGGTAGAGAGAGAGAGAGAGAGGGGGGGGAATCTTAGTTGTGGTAGTACGGGCGGGAAAAGCTCAGGGATACGACACGTAAGCCATCGCCCAAAACCTGTGTCGATGATTTGGAACAAACAAAAAAACTCGACTAGGTGGCAGGGGCCCTTCGCACCCTGACGGACACGGGATGCCTGGGGGAGACTTGCAAAGGAGAGATGGGAATACTTTTCGAATTGGAATGTTGGTGGAGTATTTGCCAAGCAAAGTTCTGTATCAAAGCCAAGAAGCCGAGAGAATCTTCGTCCCCACGCGCACTCAAAGTGCTCAGTAGCAGTCAAGGTCACCATCACACCTTCTATCCAGTCAGCTCTTTGTCCGTACATGAGGAACATTCCCGCCAGATCTTGCGCCAATAAAGTCAATGACCGCAGACCACGGCTAATGGTCACGTTGAGTAGTTCAGAAATGGAAATAATCGCGAACAAAGCAGTCATCACGGCAACGTAAAACACGCCGGTGGGGATACAGGGACCACAGGCAATAGGAACACCAACGGCACCGCGTTGGTAGATTTACACACCTTCTTGACACGGGGGCGTTGTTCTTCAGAATGGTGCAATGCTAGAACAAAACGACTCGGCAACGGAACTCCGGTGTCGCTGGGGGAAACGACGGGGTTTTTGAATAAATGCCGGGTGCTGAAACAAAAAGACTCGTTTTTCTGCATCACGGAGCGGTAGTCGACAGCATTCTGCAGTCAACAACACAACGGTAAAGGCATGCTTGCAAGAGCTTTCAGCCAATGTCAAGTTTACAACTAAGCACCAGTTCATAAATGCTCCGCATGTGGCTCAGAAGGAAAAGTGTCTACCTTGCAGTGAGATATCCTCTCTCCCTGAGCGCAATGACACGCCAGTAGCACGGCGGATCACATTTTTGAAGAAAATGTGATCCGGGGTCACCGGAGAATGAAGTAGTTCGCGGACAAGAAGGTGTATTCGTAAGTAGTGGTGACAACTCTATCCGTGGATTTTATGGGAGTTTTGGTTGTTGTGTCTTTTTGGATTTATTGTGTGTTTCCGACAATCCCGTAGGACGTGTAGATTGCAGAACCTTCTGTTTATTCTAGTGAAAGTTCTTGAATTATTCTGAGGTTCAGCTTAGTGCTTGTGTTCATCTTCCTTTTCTTTTTTGAGTCGAAGTTCGCTTGAAACTCCGGGGGTTTAGGGTCTCCGTGTGACCGTTGTTTTTTGCTGGAAGTTGGGATTTTACAAGTAACGATCATTGGGGGGGAAATCTTAGTTTAATGTTTAGGCTTGGGGGGGGGGGGGGGGTTATCCTTATTTAGTTGGCCTCTCGTGCAGGTTTGAGCTTAAGTCTCCTTCAAAAAACTGAAAGAGAAAGAAGAAAGGAGTACACTCCCTGAGTAAGGGATGAACCCACGAGGACTGGTCTTCTGGTTTCTTCTTTTTTCACACTGTGCAGTGAAGTGGTAGATAAAAGCTGTCCATGGAGGCTGTTTCAGAGTTGAAGTTTATTTTTGTTGAGACAATTTGGCAAGACCCGGGAATTCTGAACCCCGGAAGACGGGACTTGGGGTGCTAGAAAACCGTTTCCTGGTCGGAGTTGGTGGTCGAATCAGGTACAATTTTAGAACATGGTACCCCCGAAACCCCGTATTGCGTAGTTCCCGCGTATAAGTCGATCTTTGAGTGCGTGAGCCCCTCCGAAGAAAGGTCCATCACACTGCGTAGTTTGCGCGGAGTTCTTGCGTACTTCGTTACTTCGGTTTTCTGGTACAGCAAGCAACCTTAAAAACTCGTTCCAGGTGTACGGGTTACCTGCTCGTCCCAGCTTTAATCCAAACTCCCGGTGGAATGGGGGAACGCAAACCATCTCTTTTTGGTGTCTGCGGCTTGCGTTTGTGTTTTTTTTTGAGTTATAGTTCGCTTGAGAATCCGTAGAAACTTTTTTATTCAGTTAAAAGAGCAGGGTGCTATACAGATCCGGTCTACCCCTGTTGTCTCCTTTGCGTGACGATACCGGGTTGGCACACGGAAGACGGTTTTGCATAACAAAGACAATCGCGTGTGCGAACAATAGAATTCTTGGAGTGCGGGAGGTCACTACAACGAGTGAGTGTCTGACCCTTCAAAGCACGGCTTTCGCAGAAGTGCGACAGTAAAAATCGACCATGATGATCGAAACTGAAGCTTTCAGGCCATATTCCCTGGTGGGTGTTGGGCGGTGCTTCTGCTTGAAAAATCATTTTTCGACTTTCTCGAACTTGTAAATATTGGACGCGAATGCAGGGGACATTAGTGATTGCGGCAGCCACTAACGGTTGCCTTCATAAATGTTTAGCACTTGGAACCCCAAATTGCGTACTTCGTGCGCAACACCAGAAACGGCCTGCGACCGCACCGCTCCTCAAAGTCTGCTCTGCATGCCGGGTCGTGCTCTGATGAACAGAGCCCGCGTTCGGTGCGAGCATTCTGTCGAGCCGCAGATACTTCTCTAGCTGCTTCAGGCAAGCGTCGGAAGGCATAGACGCATGCACTGCCTCGCGGGACTGGTTCTGTGTGATAAAAACGCTGCGTTAGAATGGTTTGTCTTGGCAAGAGGACGTCCATGCTCCGCTCAACCACACCGGGGACAGTGCGCTGAACCTCCGAAGATAAGGTGGCAGAGACGTTGTTGTCCAGAAGCTGCTGCGAGGGCAAAGCGGACACCCCCAGCAAGCCTAAGGTAAACGGTTTACCGTTTATAAACGTTTACTCATTGATGGCAGACGAGGTCTGCGCTTGGTGAGGGGAGAGTCGTGCTGCCTAATATTACGGTGTGAACGACAGATTCTTGAGACTCCGATGGGTTGAAACTCCCGACGTTCATTGGAATGGAATTGTGCAGCTAAGTTAGCTGTACGAGCATTTATGTTTCGGACATTTTCTGCGGCCTCTCGTCGTACGTACGGTTGGCCATGAGCAACGCTCATAGTGCGTGGTACAGCCATTTTTTTCAATGCCTTGTGTTGTGTTTTTTTCCGGCATTGTTTGGGCTTGCTTTGTGCAGAGTCACAGTTCGCTTGAGAACCCTTTTGCGTTGTACGCTATGAAACGTGGCTTTTTTTAGCGTTTATTATTTTTTTGCGATGACAGCAAGTATCAGACAAGCCCACTCCAAGGCTGTTGGTATTTTTTTCTTGATTTAGGCAGGGTTTCTACCGGCGCAAGTTGGTTGGGGTAGAGTCTTTCTTTTTTCCGAACAACAGCAAGTGTCTGACTTGATTTTTGGGCTTGCAATTCTTTTTGTGATTTTGAGCATATATATGGGTCTTCTTTTCTTAGAGTGAAGGTTCGCTTGAAACCCCCCTTTTTTGCATTTTTTTTTTTTTTTTTTGAAGTGTCCCAGCTACACGGGAGGTACTGCAGAGCCACGGGCCTACGGGTCAAGTGGCTACCGATTCCCAAACTAAAGCATCAAGGCGTGGCGCACCTTGGGGCTTGGCGCTGAACACAAGCTCGTCAAGACGGTCAGCCACAGGGCAGGGCGGACGGGGTTGTGGCACTACTCAAGCCATACAGGCTGTGGTTGACCGTCACGTTCCTGCACCCGGAGCGGCCTTTTTCTTTTTAGAGTAAAAGTTCGCTTGAAATTCCGGGGGTTTAGGGTCTCCGTGTGACCGTTCATGAAAGGGTTCTAGACTGTTTCTTGTAGTAAGCGGTCGGTTTTTTGAAGTCTCCGTTTGACTTGTGAGGTTCTCTTAGAGCAAGAAAGGGCTGCATGGCTACGGGTTGTATATTTAGTGCACGCTTTTGGTGCGTTTGAACCTCTGTTTTTGACAGCAACTGCCAGGTACCTGACAGTAACTGGTAGGTAACCTTTGGGGCAGAAATTTTTGGCACTTTTGTACTTAGCAAATTTCACGTCCTGGGGTCGCCAAAAAGATTTCACCCATTTCGCCGAATACGCCCTCGCGGTACCTGGATACCCAATAGTGGGCTGCACTAGCTGTCACGTGCGGGATATGGGAACATGAAAGCGAAGCGTGAGACCCAGATGGGAACACGAATAGACAGGGGGTAGCAGTGGGCGCATGACATGCACGTGACATGGAAACATGGTGCAGAATTCGTGGATTCCTACGTCCATGAAAGCTACACCCTCCGTTTGTCTTCGCTGCTTGGGCTTCTACCTTCGCCCACCTTCTTTTGTTTCTGGGAGAGAGATCTTCCGCTACGGCTGCGAGGCCAGCCTTGGACGACGCCAAAGTAGTGACTCTGGCGACGGACTCACTGAAGGCGAGGGTGGTGGTGTTGTCCGCGGTCATCACCTTGAATTGGCAGCACACGAATTCCGTTGTTATTTTATGATTGTCGTTCACTTGATGGTATTGGGAGACACCGGAAAAAGGTCACGCTTCATGTGCCGCTAGGCATAGGTGGCGGGCGTGCCCCAGACTCGCCCTGAGGTCCTCGAGCCCCCATTTGACGCCCAGGCTCGTCCAACTCACCCTTTGACTCGCCTCACTCACCCTAGACTCGCCCTCCAAGGTGGCACACGTCGAAGAGCACACTCCGCCTTTTCCGACGTGTTTGCCGCTGCCACGGTGCTCAAGAAGCCCTAGGGGCTGCCAATCTTGTTACGGGTAGCCATACATGTAACCCCCCGACGGTGATTGCAAAAACGACAGGGCTTCCGGGCTCAGCCCCCGACGGGGGTGCAACGGGGGGCGCGACGGGGGGGAAAGGGGGACACGGGGGACACGGGGGAATGATCCTCCAGCTGCGTTTTTAAAAAGAAACGAGGACGGGGGTGTGTGTGGGGCACTTACATTTCTTGTTCACCTGGATGAGGTTTCTGGTTATACTAGCTGGGAGCACAGTGCACTTCGCTGGGATAATTCCCCCGATAAATCGTCAGACACGGGGACACGGGGGACACGGGGGACACGGGGGACACGGGGGTTCGAGGTTGCAGCGCTTTAGATGCCTGATGTGTTCATTCTTTGCGCGGCAACGTTGTCAGACGGCTGTGGAAGAGAGCTGTGCAAGCATGTGCGTATGCATAGGCAAAATAATTGCGTCCACGGTGATGTTGGCCCGTTCTAAGATACTCAGCTGTTCCCTGATGGCCGAAGGTGTGCCTCCCATCTCGGTATCGTCGACAAAGTCCTCCCCACGTGCCCCAAGCTCCAAGTTCGGTTCAAGGGAGGGCCGTCACATGCGAAGCGGTAACCACGAACCGGCGATGCAGATGCTTGCCACAGATTCTTTGCATTCTAGCTCAAACAATAACTGTCGAAAATAGTCGTAGATTGCATCGTGTGGATGGACCGGTTTCCGACTTCTGTGCATGTCCGTCCTTCGGAATCCTTGCTCATTCTGATGCCACCTCCCGTCTAATTTGCACGTTTCTGTTCTCTCTGCCCAGGTTCGTTTGCTGAGTTGAGGGTACCACTTTGTTCGGGGAGTCGGGGGTTCCACTTCGTCCTGAGTTGGGGATTCCACTTCGGTGCACATAGACTCAGCAGAAGGATGATTTCCACGCCTCGACGCGCCAACAGCGCTACAGGTCTCAGCAGGAGGAGCTTGCCAAGACCCTCGCTCTGGTTCTAGCTATCTTCCACCAAAGGGTACCAGCTAAATTCCCGACGGGGGTCACGGGGGTTTCACGGTGGCCACGGGGGTGAAAATCCCTCGTCGGGGGTTACATGTATATATCTTGGAGTGAGAAAGTCGTAGTTTGATGTTTTGGGCAGAATACTGCCTGGTGAAGGTCTGCCCTCACACAATGCTCTCACACAATGCACATGTGGGGAGCTTCCAGGTAGTCACCGTCGTGTCGTCAGCGGCAAAAGTGTCACCACCATGCATCCGCAGAAACAGTCGGCTGTCGAATGTCTGCGATCCATGGTGGCGCGGTGCATCTTCTCCATTGCGCTGTCGACTCCCGTCACGCTTAGCGGTGCGGCTCTCTGCTGCCTTTCCCCCCCCAACACGTGTTTCTCCACCAAAATGGGGGTTTTCATTGGCGGCAGGGTATTTGCCCTGATTTTGTGGTTAAACCCCGCACCTGAGTGGGTCGGAAAAGGCACAAAACCTTGACTCTGCATGGCACTGAGGGCGAGGGCGGGTGACGAGTCGGGGCGACCGCCACCTGTGGCCAGGATGGCAGTAAACGACGACACGCTGGTATTCTCTGTTTGGCGCACCGCTTTTTTCCTCTGTTCTCACTTTTTGTTCTTCTCCACTCTTTGAGTGACTTCCAAAGGGTGCACGACTTCAGTACACCACGTGACAGCAGGCCATGGCACCCAAAAAAAGAATAGGCGTGTGTTTGTTTGTACGTGCCGGGGGAGGATTAGCCTTTTAGTGAGTGATAGTGAGTGAATATGATCGGTAGGCTAATCTTCTCCCAAACACGCTGCCAGCGTTCTCTTTCGTGTTTACACTTAATTGTTACTACGAAAAAAGTTGACGACCGACAGCAAAACTCTCCAAGTACAAAGTGTCCCAAAAAAATATTTTTTGACACCCCCCCTGTTTTTGACAGCAACTGCCAGGTAATTGACAGTAACAGACTTGTAACCTTCTGGGTAAACCAAACGCACCAGCTTTCGTTATGGGTTATGGCTTTTTCTTTTTCTTTTTCTTCTTTTCTTCTTCTCTTCTGAAGTGTCCCAGCTTCTCTGGGATTCCCGGGGTTCGGTATGGTCTTGGATTTTTGCGGTTTTTGCGGCTTTGTGTCAGCTCATGCGCGTGTGCAGGACAAAATCAGAGAAAAGCTATTGCGCTCTGATGTTTTGCGAAAGGAGAACACTGCCTTTCTGAGTCTTCGGGCAAATATTCCCAGGAGTGGATTGAAGAGATAAGCATTTCCAAGGGGGAGCTTGCTTGCCCCTGGAGACGAGCCTTGTGCTCATTTACGAGGTTCGTTCCGTGGACCATCGCAGTACAGTGATTGCGGTAAACGGTAAATGCTACCGTTCAGCATATGGCTGTCTGGCACACCTTTTGCAAGTCTAGAACCCTGCTGAGTCCGGCGTTTGCTGTTCAGTCTAGTGAGTGTGCCGCCACGTGCCGCGCCTTGTACAACCTTGATCTCAAGCCACGGTGTTGTGAGCCCCCGCACACGGGTGCTCTGTCTGCGCCCGCCAGTCCGCCTCTTAGTCTTGTGTAGAAGCAGACTCGGAAGACTTTTCCTTTCTTACACCAGCACATTTTTCTCCAGCCAAAAACAAACAAAATTTATCGTCACGCTCTGTAAGCCATTCCACCAGAGGGAATTTCTCTTTCCCAATAAAAATCATGGCCTTTTTTCTACAAATCGTGTGTTGCAGACTGGACAGACAAACGAGGGGCTGGACAAAGTAAACTTACCGTCGATCCATTTTTTATTTGTGTTGTCGGCGAGGAACGCCTGCCGATCGTTCGGGTGGACCTTTCATTTTTGTTCCTGAAGACAGCAAGTGTCACTAGCCCATCCGAAGGCGGTCTATTTCTTCAGGCAGGTTTACTCTACCAGGGGAAGTTGCTTGAGATCCGAGTCCTTTTGCCCGGTCGACGATTCACGTCGTTTTTGTCTCATGTCCAGCAATTTTGCTTATTGTGCTTGCTTATTTTTAGAGTTAAAGTTCGCTTGAAATTCCGGGGTTTTAGGGTCCGCGTGACCGTTCATGAATGGGTTCTCTTAGAGCAAGAAAGGGCTGTGTGGATACGGGTTGTATATTTAGTGCACGCTTTCGTTATCATGCAGGGTCAGAACCTTGTGTCTTTTTGGAAATGGCCAAAATTTTATTTCCAGAAAAAAAATGGGTTTTTTGAATTTTAAAATTTTGGAACAAACTCTGCGGTAATTTTTGTGGAAGTTGAGCAAATTTTATTTTTGGCCAAAATTTTTTTTTGGGGTCCATCGGCCCCGCGGGAGCGTTTTAAAAAGACACAAGGTTCTGACCCTGCATGTTATCACTGGCGGTGAGGCCATCCACACCTTACTCCTGTATCATGCAGGGTCAAAACCTTGTGTCTTTTTTAAAACGCTGCCGCGGGGCCGATGGCCCCCTAAAAAAAAATTGTGGGAAAAAAAAATTCCACCTGATCCTGACCCAAGTTTCGGGGAGTTTCGGGGAGTTTCCCTGGTTGGGACTGGGGGTCCCCATGCGGCTACCTCGCTGGCACTTGCGACCTGTGCTGCCGGTGCTTGCCTGGCACGTGCGCAAGTAATCTCCTGCACGCCTGGCAAAATGTGCCTGTCTTTGCCAGGGTGTGGCACGCTCACGACGTGCCACACAGACTGGTGCCGATACCCCGCGGGGTTCGTTGCTTCACTTCCGTGGTTCAGAAGGTTTCGTGTTCATCCCCGCCAGCGCGTGGACGGTGGCGGTGGTTGACTTCGCTGCTGCTGCGGATGCGCCGCCGTCAACCACCCAATAACTGGATTGGAACCGTGTTCGTCGCAGCCGTACGCACGAACGGCATTTTCCTTTTTTGCCATGGTGGTTTGATTCGGGCGCTTACGGTGTGGATCTTGGGGTTTTGTTGATTCGGGGGTTGTGATGTGTTGTATTTGCGAAGTGTATCAGAGCACCGGACGGTGCAAAGTGGCGGCGCCTCGCTTCCCCGCCGCACCTCCAAGCCTAAATGTTTCTTCAACCATTCGTGCGTCATCCAGTATACGGTACACTTTGCGGTGTCTGCATCACCTCGTCAACGACCACCTCGACCGCCACAAACGGCACTTTCTTTTTTTGCGATGGTGGTTTGGTTCGGCTCTTACAGTCTGGCCTTGTGGATTTGTTGATGCGGGAGTTTTGTGGTACGTTGCGGGTTGGGTTTGTGGAGCGTAGCACCTGCTTCTCCGCTGAACCTCCAAGTCTAAACTGTTCTTCAAACATTCGTCGTCATGCGTCATGCCGGTAGTGCTGAGATGAAAACCTCCTTCTACTCACCACCCACCCACACACACACCACCCACCTACCCACCCACCCACCCACCACCCACCACCCACCCACCCACCCAAGCAAATCCACTTTTTCTCCCAAAAACGGGGTGAGTTTCGGGGAGTTTCGGGGAGTTTCGGGGAACTGCCTCTGAGCCGGGATCAGGTGGAAATTGCTCAACTTCATCAAAAATTACTGC
Organism: Diplonema papillatum; assembly: GCA_030068145.1. Lineage (NCBI taxonomy): Eukaryota > Euglenozoa > Diplonemea > Diplonemida > Diplonemidae > Diplonema > Diplonema papillatum. Next base: position 237,488 of record JAPJBO010000146.1, read on the forward strand.
AGAGTTTGTTCCAAAAATTTAAAATTCAAAAAACCCCAATTTTTTTCCGGAAAAAGAATTTTGGCCATTTCCAAAAAGACACAAGGTTTTGACCCTGCATGTTATGGGTTATGGCTAGCCATGTCCGGGGGGACTGTAGTCCTTATTTTGCTTTGCCTTTTTTCCATTTACTTTCGCTGAAAACTGACTGAGCCTGGAGTTCGCCATGTCCCTTCCCCGTGAACAAATGAGTCACAGCAACCGGGAGGATTGAAAAGAAGTGCACGTCTGGCGAGCATTGCTTGTATGAAAAAGGGAACGAAGCAACACGCTGTATGAGAGAAAAGACCTCGTGCACGAGAAAGCACGCTGCTTTCTTTCCAAGCAATGATTTTTTCCACCTGCCCGCCGACTTTTCTACACTGCTTGTAGGCTACTTTTCTTCACTGTGGGCGGACTTTTCTTCACTGTAGACACTTTTGGTTTTCCGTCACAATTCCGACACAATTCCGGCACTTCCAACACGATCTCAGGGGTGAGGATGCCAAAGACAAAGAAAGATGTTGCGAAACTCGCCGCCGAAGCTCGGGAAAACGAGTTGCTGGGCACGGCGAGCCAGGCAAAGTACGAACAGCGCTACACTGGCCTGATCTCGTGCACGAGAACCTTGCGCCGGATCTGGGCAAAGGACCCAAAGGTCCTGTGCCACAAGCCGTGCCCACGGTCGTGCACAACATTACAGTAGGCAGCGGTGCCGTACTGAACTTCAGCACTCAAGACGCATCCAGGTGCAGCGTTCATTTAACACTGACTCGTGCTCTTCTTCGAGTAGATCAGTGTGCACTCCAAACCCTTGTTTCTTCTTTCATCACAGATCAGGCGTACGCAAATACGGCATCTGTCGCATCGTTCTTGTCCCTAAAAGTAGCCTCTCGCAGTGTGTCAAAGTCGTCTGGCAGGTGGAAAAGCCATCTTCTTGCCTCGAGATGTTGTTTTCTTGCACTCGAGTTTTCCGGATTGCCACTCGGGCCCCCCCCACCCCGGGGGGCCCTCGTGGCAATCCGGAAAACTCTCGTGCAAGAAAACAACTTTTCTCTCGGGCAAAAAATAGCTATTTCCGGTTCCGTAGAGGGTTCTTTTACAGATACAGGGGCTTCCGCGGAAGGGAACGCCAGTTATCGGTGACGATAATGCATCGCAAACCCGGGTTCGCGGTCTTCTAGCTGTGAACAAACCAGCGTGCCCAAAGCAGGCGTTGTACACATGACAATTGGATACGGGGAAATCTCTTCAATCCACAGTAGTCGGCTGAGACAAGTGTCAGCAACGTGACAGGGCTTTTTACCCGGCTTCTCGTGATGGACGTGCAGTAAGTGGTGGCGAGGCCGAGTGTCTCACGTTTGTTGGATCTAATAGACTTCTAGGCCGTCCATTCGATATATCTTCAAAGGTGAACGCCGACGGCACTGGGCTGAGAGTGGCTGGCAGGGCCATCGTAGCCACACCGCATTGGAAATGCGCATTCCGCGCGTACGACACGATGTCATGTGTGTCTTTCTCTTGGTTGTCAAACCCATGATAAGGCAATATCCTCTCCCGCCTTCCCGAGCGCGTCTCGGGTCAACAGCAATGTCGCGACTTTTTCCACAAAAAACTACGCGCTTCTTCCTTCGATATGGATTCGAACGCTGACCATCCTAGTAGATAACGCGCAATAAACCCTCGTGTCGCCCTGTGACTATCGAGGATGATGCTCAAGTGACCTAATCCCACAAATATTATTTGTCGAGACAACACATCTTGCTCTCCCGACGTGTGGTTATAGACCCTCCTTTGCTTCTTCGTCTGTCGACATCTTACAATGCACGCTGGATGATCACACTGGATTCACACTGAATTTGCGGGTGTCACACCGGATGTCACACTGGATTTGCGGGTGTGGCAGGAAAAACGTAGTTTAATGTTCAGGCAGAACACTGCCTTATTGCAAGGGGTGGGTGGGGAGATTGCAAGAACGTGCTTGGAACGGATGTGTGCTCGACACCGCACTGGTCCCGTCTGCGCCGTGTTTCGGTCCTTTAAGCCATGGACACATAAGGCGGACCATCAGCGCGGAACCTGAGTGTCTGCAGACAGGACAGCGGTGTGAGTCTGGTTTGTCAGGCGGCTGTTCGTAGCTAGGACCACCCGTGCTACTAGAGCACAGGCGAATCCGTCACGGGGAGAAGGCCCCTACAACCGTGTCTGGGGTGGGTGGGGAGGGGGTGGTCTCGGTCATGAGGTTTGACTCCGGCTTTCGATAGCAGTGCTAATTCAAGCTCAAAACAGGTAGTCAACAAAACAACGAAAAACTTGCGAAGAACCCCACATTCGAAGTTGTCGATCTGTACTCCTTCAGCATCGCTGCCTTGGTGGGTGTCATTGGTTTGCCATTGAGTAACACACATACTACGCACGCCTGCTAAAGCACGCAGGCACGCGTCTTCAGCAAAAAAACACAGTCGCGTTGGATTGTTTGTGGGTCAGTTCCTATTTCTCATGCGGGTACAGAGCCCCCGCAATATTATAAGTACTGGTACACTTCCGGGCGTAGGTCGTGCAATGATTAACTTCAACAGATGCCCCCAGGGTTCCCGAAAAAACGCATATTTCTTTTGGATTTTTCAGAGGATGTGACACCAGTTTCTTCCCCAGATTTTTTTTTTTTTTTGTCAACAACAGCAGCTCGTGCTGGGCTCCTTTTTTTTTCCCCGACGACAACTAGCCTACCCGAAGGCAGTTGATATCTGTAGGCAAGATTACGCTACCGGCGGAAGTTGTTTGGGTTAACGTCTTTTTTTTTTTTCAAAATGTGAGGATTTGCCTCACAATTCAATCTGACGCTAACCCTACGGGGGGAAGGGGCAATCTTGAAGACGGAAAAATGCGATGTTGATAACTTGGGGACAGGGTAGGTATGCTTTGAAAAAAAAAGAGGTAAAGTTCGAAACATAACGCATATTGAACGCGCCGTCACTACGAGGACTCTGTATGAATGAGTGCCGTTCAATGCGAGCAGCGTTCAGCTTGGAGCCAGGGCCGGCAATGAAGGCCTCGAATAATGAAGGTGAGAGTGAAAAATGCGGAACACGCTTGATGTAGACTGGTTCTTGCTTGCTCGAAAAAAGGGGAGGGGGGGTGCTTACGTTGAGGCAGAGCATGGCAAACAAGAAACGAGAGTGCACAAGGAATGTGCGACCGACAAAGAAAGTCCTCTCCTACAGAACCCGTATTCTGCGGCCTATTTGGAGCCAATCCACTCGGCAAGCCTCCTTCTGAGCACAACAGTTTTCTGGGTTCAGAGCAGGTCGCATATCCTACGAGCACAGCATCGTAGTTGCCAGAATCTTTCTGCCCAAGCCCTCCTCTCATATTTTTCTTTTTGCGGGCAACATATTTAGCGTTCAATGAATGAACATAATCTAGCGTCCGAGCGACGGGACTTTTGACGTTTCTTTCGACAATATGCTTCCAATGATCTTTGCTTGAAGCATCGAGAGGTGTGAGGTTCAATCTGCAGTCTATTGCTATCGCCAGCGACAGTAAGTCAGACTAGGATGCCCAAAGCGGGGTGATTCCTCTCGGTTTCCTTCGCTGGCGGAGTTGCTTGGGGTAGTTTTTTTTAGAGTTATAGTTCGCTTAATTTTTTAGAGAAAAAGTTTCGTAGGACGAGAATACGCGCTCGAACCTGTTTCTTTTTTTTTTTAGAGTTTGGAGTTTTTCAGAGTGGTTGTATCGCTTGAGGAGGGGGTAAACGTTTTTTTATTGCATCGCTTGGAAATATTCGTCACTCACTCGACACCTCATTATTTCACTCCCCAGCTCTTTATTCTACTGGTGCGGCAAAACTGTACTGAGTGGTGTAATGGCGGCCAAAAAGAATTTTCAGCATGGTTTTCAGCACTTTTTCAGCAGGAACGGGGCGTGAAGCACTTCTTAGTTTAGCATTGCATGGTCCGGTTAAGGAAGAAGAAAGCAGCCAGTGAAGGGCAGTGACATAAAAAGAAAGAGAGAGAGAGAGACGAGTTAGAGTGCAGGGACCATCTCTCCGAGGAGTATCCGGTCGCCCCACTACTATCCCGTACTACTACGGCGGGCGCAAGTCGTTGCGCCGTGGGCGCGGAGCGAGCCGTGGCCCTGTCAAAGATGATTGTTGCACCGATGGTGGCGCAGCCGGGGGCGTTCTGACTGGCGGACGAGACCGCCTGGCAGGCGTGTGTTGACACGTTGTTTCGCGGGCTCTCCTCCTTTTGGCAATAGCCCGCCCTATGGCGGCGGCTAGCATCTTGACAGAGAATCTCAACTCCCACCAGAAAGATATTGCATGGCTTGGATCGGGACTTCTTGGCGACTGCGTCACTGTTGATGACAGCATGCTCTGCAATGTGTGGGGCAGTGGCTGGGTGGGAACAAAAGTGGGTGCTCCTCTTCGGGAGCAAATCGAGCCTTGCAGTCTGCGGTCGTCGTCCGACGATGATGAATCGTCCTTTTTGCGCTTTCCAGTCATTTTCTTTCCAGGCGTCTTGCTGTTTTGCCTGTGGAATGCCTATATACACAATTCCACTCCATAAAGTCACAGTCACTGCCAATATTGCACTGGTCCCAAAATCAAAAAATCCGGCCCTCATGCGTGACTCGATTTCCAAGCTATGATGCAATAGATCTACCTTAGTACCTCGCAATTGGTGGAAAAAGTCACTTTCGGTTCAAAATCTCGAGTGACTTTTTCCTTCATTATTGCTGCATTTGCTAGACACAAAATGGGCACAAAAATGGAGTATGGTCTTGAATTTGGGTATTTTTTTGACTTGTATCTGGAGTTCCCTATTTGTGTCTCAGATTTTTCAGGTCTGGGTGCTCGAGGGATCCTTCGCGGATGTTTTCATCTCAGAAAGAGCCGAGCACGTGTGCACTTTGATGTACTGTATGAAACAAAGGATCCTCCGCGGGGGAGAAGATTCTGCGATGTCATCCACGATTGCCGGGAATACCGAGCCCCCGCGGAGCAAAATCCTGAAGAAAACGCACGCCGTGCACCGTGTTTCGTAGTTGTCGCTAAAAAAACCACGTACGCACTTCGATGGGCGCTTGGATTTTTAGCAAGCGGGTTGCTGTTCGTGCAACTCTGAATGACACTGGGCATGGAGGGTTCAGGGGCGGCGACACTTCGCTGGCACGGGCCATTGACCGGCATCACATAGTACCTAACCACTCCACCATACCCACCCGGGCCGCTGCATATTTCTTTTTTTTTTTTTTTTTTGGATGGGCTTAGCAAGTTAGCATCGTACGAAAGCTACACAGGCACCTACAATTGGCCTCGCAGGTCCGGCTTTACTTGGCCCGGCTGTGTGTAAGGCATGCCACACGCGCTTTGATACATGTCCGATTTGTCAGGCGGCTGTTCGCAGCTCGTCACAGCCAGGAACCCTGTTTTGGGGAGAAGGCCCCTACAACCGTTGTCGGAGCAATCAGTTCAAAAACTCAGGGCGCCTGCCCTACTTGTGACTGCGACTCGCTAGAACACACTGTCTTGCCTTCTTCATAATAAAAGGAGGTGGCGGTGAAGTGCGGTGGGGCAGAATTTGTGGCTTTTGTGAGACCGCAGCCGCCGCTTTGAGCGGGCGGACTGGGGTTTGTGGACTGTTTGGCTGCGCAGTCTGTGTTTGGTAGTTTGGGCGATCCGCCTGTACGACGGAATGCAAGCACCCCGCGGCTTACATTCGTGCTGTTCACCTTGGGTAGGTGTGGCCCGGGTGCGTCCTGTGTGCCTTGAGGAGTTCCCTTCGGACTCTAGCTCTTTGTGGTGGCTTCAAAGCGTTCATCACCCACTTCCCCATCGAACGCCGTAAGCACAGGCGGGTCATCCTGACTCATTGATTGTTGAGAGCAAGGCAAGTGAAATTCTCGTTTCTTGTCGTGTGTGCATGTAGGGGGGTAGGGGGGGTTTGGGTGGGGCGAATACGTATAATATTTCCCAGGCTTCCCTGTAGCATGTCTTCGTCGAGGTATCCAGCAGAGAGCAGACGACCCGGGCATCACTTACGCCAGGGTGTACAAACTGATTATGGACTTGTAAGTAACTTCCAGCAACAGTTGCAACCGACAAGGGTTGCACCACGACGAAAGCGCGGAAAAAGTGACCCTTCTGCAGTCACGTAGCGAAAAGCTGGCATAGTGTGGGTACTCATTTTTGATTGCAAATGACTCTGAGGTTTCTTGTTTTAATAGGTGAAACGCGCGTTCCGTCCGCCCTCCCACTCACCTCAAAAAATGGCTTTGTTGTGCTGCGCACGTCGGCACACACGCAGTAGTGGTAAGCTGACACGCACGCAGACTTCGTGAAAAAGAAAGAGCTGTGCGGGCATAACGCGCGTTTCACGGTCATGGCATAAGTAAGTACAGCAGAATTGCGGGAAGGGTCCATTTCGGTGTGCCTTAGTGTGCAGTTACGCTTGAGTTCCCGTTGACTTGTCGCTGGAAACGGATAAGCTACGGATCTGAAGACCCTAACCCCACAATCATTGGAAAAGCGTTTAACTCTAAAAGTAAAGCGACAACAAGAGTCAGACTATAGTCAAGCTCAACAAGGTCTTCAGACTCGCCGAAGGCGATGATGAAGCGTCCAGATCATTGTTTGTCCGTTGTCCAATCATGGAAACAAAATCGGAGACGGCACATCGCGAGAGAAGACGACTGGGTGGTGCAGCATCGCAGGTATTTACCTGGGGGACTACAATGACGAAAGTCGGGGTAAGAAGACATTGACCATGTTGGAGAATGCCTCCCTGTCCGTTGCCAGTGCGCACTCAATTAGATGTGCACTTCAGCTAAGCCCACCCGTGTTGCGAGCTCGAGTGTACCGGGGAAAGCCTGCTACATGGGAGCCAAGCTTCACGTGTTCGGTGGTGCTTCAGCTTGGGAAATCAGTAGCCACTTGATCCTGAGGCCCGCAGCTCTGCAGTACCGAGGCGTGGCGCATCTTGGGGCTTGGCGCTTGCGCTGAACAAGCTCGAGAGACAGTCAACCACAGGGCAGAGCGGACGGGATTGTGGCACTGTGCTGCCCGTCGGAAGCTTTGCAAGCTTGTGGTTGACCGTCACGTTCCGGTGCGGCCGTTTATTTCTTTTATGTTTCTTGTTCACCCGATGACAGCATGTCAGACTAGCACCCGCAGACAGTTGATTTCTTTAGGCAGGTTTGCCTACTGGGGAAGCTGTTTGGGTTTGCGCTTTCCCCCCATCCATATACGTATTCGCACCAGCCCTGTAATAATATCTTTGACTTTGTGTCCTTGAAGTTGGTACCTGGGACAGGAAGGAAAATTTCACTTGTCTTGCCCTCAGAGAAGTTCGCCTGAGATTCCGGGGTTGTTAAGTCTCCGGTTTGATGTTTTTAAAGTTCGTATTCAAATTAATACTTTCAAGTTCGTAGGGTCGGTATTTTTTTCTTGTCAGATATTTGTTGTTTTTTTTCGCCCAGCCCACCCGAAGGCGGTTGATTGATTTTTCCAGCGTTTATTGTCGTTTAGAGGTTCGGTGTTTTAGGGTCTCCGGTTGACCATTGAGGCTTTTCCCTATGCTTTCCTGTGGTTTTTCTTTGTGCTGTGTCTTTCTTTTTGAGGGGGGGGGTCGTTGTATGGTTTAGCTTGAAGGGAATTGGAAAGGTTGCAAAAGGTTTTGGGGGTCACCGTCGGTTTGTGTTTTTATTTATTTTTTTTTTCCCGACGACATTATTTTTTACATAAGCGCCAGCTTGAAAGGAAATGCTCGACGATGCTGCCCGACAAAGAACAGAAGGGATCCCAAGTGCTGTAACTACCGAACCACGTGTTGAACGGACGTGAGGTCATGCGGGTCTACCCCTACACGACAAATCACACAAACACAACAGGCCAAAAAATCCTGAGTGAGAAAACAACACACGGTGGTGTAAGCGAAGAACAAATCAATTGTGTTTGTATTGTATTTGTCCCTTACCTCTATATTTCCCCCCTTCCATTCGGAGTCGAAGCAGCTACGTCGAGTATTTTCTGTTTTTATTTTTTTTGGGGTAATTATTTTTTCGGGGTTCGCGTAACCCTTCTTTTCCGGAAGATAACGTTATCTTTTCTTTTCTCTCTGGCGCTCTTTTTTTCGTTATCTCTCTCTTTGGCTAGAAAGCGACTATTGCGACCGACACCACGACCACACCCGTAATGAATGTGATCAAGGGCCCCCCACGTTCTACATGTTGAGCATTGAGTTCTTTAAGGTGCAAGTGCCATCAAGGCAGGCGAGCACTGTTGAGCAGGGGTTGCCATGTAGCCCGTACCGGTCTAAGCCTTCATTGTAACTTCCATAAGTAACCCCGTTGGGACGGGTCCGACGGTCCGTTAGTCATCAGCGACATCGGTCGGGAATTTGAGGGAGGGGGCCAAGGGTATACCTGTAAATCCAGGCTCTCCGGGGCCCGGGCTCCGGCCCGCTATGGAATTTCAATATTAAGAAATCAAGAAATAAACTTGATAAAATTACACAAAAAACGCACGCAGTCGTGGATATATTATAGGGGCTGAGCGGGCGGAAGCTAAGGTGAAATGATCAAAATGCCCTGGGGAAAATGTGGGACAATTTCTTTCCAAAATGCGGGGGTTTTTTTGGGATTCCAGCCCAGTAGTAGTCGTGGTTTGAACTTGTTATGCAGCAACAATCTGTGTCGATAGACTGCATAGTAGTAGCAGTATGTGCCGTCTGCCGAAGCAGCCGGAGACAGGCGCAGGGGGCAGGTCTTGCTTTACTTTTCTCTTCTTCATGGAGACCCGCCCCGGGCATCCCGACTGTCCAATCACTGTTGAGAAAGGTTGCGCCCATTGTGATGAGCTGGTTGACCAGGCCCCCACGAAGCCTCATACACAACACGGCTACAACACGAGGATGCAGCCCTGCTTAGGTGTGCACTCAGCCATCAGGCCATTGGGTGCTAAGCACCCCCCGACCGGTCGATTTGCCACTTTTGTGGCCCTCTATTCACCGGGCGGTGCTGTCAGCACTTGTTCCGCGTCGCATCAAGTACATGATGCTGGCGGTTGGGGGATCGGCGACCGCGACTCAATTAAGGTGCGGAAGTGTCGCCACGTGAAGGCCCCCCCATGACACCCAGGATTCCGGCCCAGTAGTAGTAGGAATTGGAGCTGGCGTCTTCTGGCCTCAAAAAGAATCGGGAAGGTGTGACTGACATTCTTTGATCCTGTTGGTTCGGGCTTGTTCAGGAGTGCTACCTTTACGGGGATATTACTAGTCGTCGAAGCCAGCCTCACCCCGAATTATTCTGGTGTCGATTCGTAGTAGTAGTAGTATATGTCGTCCTAATCCGGGCACAAGTCAGGGAGAAGAACGGTGCAATCTTTACAAACAAACGAGTGACATAAGGTGGCCGCTTGAGCGGCGCCAATCCGAGCGCACACAGCAGCAGTGACGCGTCGGCATTTGCACTTCAGGATGGGGCTGCCGTCATGAGCGTCGACGGCTACCGAGTGTCGGCAGAGGGTGCAGTGGTCGGAGCAAGCTTGAACGTGGCAGGTCGGTGCCGCACAAATGAGTTGGTCGATGTACTTCAGCGCATTAGATTCCGACCCAAGAAAATTTCCGGAGTTGGGGCTTGCACTGATAAACGAAGCAACGGACGATCAGCATCAACTGACCAAAGGTGATGAAAATGATAAGGCAAATGTTTCTTGTTCTTCGCGTGTACAGGGTATAAACCTCTCACACGTACAGATCAGGGTTTAAGTTAGGGCCGGTTTTCCGGTTTCCAAAACCGGCTTTCGGCTAAACCCGGTTTTGGAAAAAAAAAAAAAAAAAAGTGGAATTCGCCCCAGCCCGGAACCGGCTTGTTCACTACTACACTGCACTGCTGCAGTGCACTACTATTCTGCACCGCGGATGGCATTCCAAATGACGTTCTTTCCTCGTACGTAGAGACCTTTACTTCTGGGGAAAGAAAGCTTGCATATACGTCTCTCGAAGACCTCAAAGCTGCCCAAGAACACGCCATGACCCTGAGAAAGAGTTGTGAAAAGAGCTGGTGGATCTGATGACCAGCGGTATTGCTACACGTAAACAAAGATTCCGAAGCCATCGTCTACCTCCCTGTTTGGGTCTCTGCTGTTTCCTCCCCTGACTTGCAGTTTACTTGTTGCACCTGTAGGCTTCTCCCGTTCTCTGTTTTGCAACTGAGCGGGCACGCTTGGGCGCAGCGGCATGGTGTTACCACGTTGCAGCATCGCTGGTGAAATGGCGGGTACATGTGTAGGGCAAGGAGGCGCGGCCGAAGGCCGATGCCGCCGCAGGCCGGAAACGTGGCCCCGGGGATGCGAATGAGGGCCGGGAACGCGTCCGAACCGCAGTGCAGCGCTGACAGGCAAAAACCGGGAAAACCGGGAATAGAGCTAAAAAGAAAATCCTAACTTAACCCCTGGTACAGATGTACTGTTAAGAAAAATAGCTATTTATCTACAGTAGATAATGGGCCAATATGCACAACGAGTTTCCCGAATTGTGCATAATGGCCCACTATACTGTAGATAGGTCGTTTTATGTGCAAAGCACCTCATTTGAGTCACTCCCGTACATCGGCAAAGTTGCACCGTGTGGAAAACGAGTGCACAGTGGTTTTATGCAGTGTGTCTTTTTTTATCACAAATTCACACTGCACGTGAGGGGAACCTGGGGGTAAAGCAAAAGAAGATGCCCGGGAAAAAGCGAGTTAGGGCCCCCTCCACATCGACGGACAGTTCTTCGAGTGATATGACCCCTATATGACCCCCATATGGTGCAAAGCACCTACTCCCGGACATCGGCAATGCTGCACTGTGAAAAACGAGCGTGCAGTGGTTTGTTTCGCCACCCTGAGCCCCATTAATCGTTTGTGCATAATGGGTCTGAGAGTGGCATAATGAGCTTTGGTTTGTGCATAATGGGAGCGACGAAAATGAGGTGCTTTGCACATAAATTGTTTGCAATGCCCACCTTGGGTGGCTGACCCTTTCGGCAGCCAGCTAGACCTGCCAGAGCCTGAAAACCTCCGTCAGGTTCCGTGGCTGTGTCGAAAAATACGTTTTGAACGCTTTGGAATCCGTTGAGCTCAAGGACACTCTGGGGCCCTGGAATGGAATAGTAAACGAATTGCATCTCGAGCCAGAGAGTTTTTCCTTTGGTCATCGTTCAGGGCCAATAACCCTGGAAATTTTTCCAGGGCCCGGGCCCCGAGTTACAGGTACCCCTGGGGGGGCGTCATTGTTTCTTGATATGGGTGTGGGAAGAAAGGTTGTGGGGGATCGATGGAGGTGGGGAAGGAGGTTGCTTTTATTAGGTTTCTGTACCCCCTCCCCCACTTTGGGGGGGTGCTTGCGCTAAGGCCAACAGCCCGGCCACGTGCCAAAATGGTTGCCACTGTGGTGTTCCGTGACGCGGAGAGAGATTGGTAATTTTTTTTTTTTTTCGAGCGCTCTTCTTGAGCGAGCAGGCTCGTCAAGAAGAGCCCCCAAACTCGTGTCTTCTCTCGTAATGTCACCAAGCAGCCATGAGTGACGTTAGCGCCACTCTGCGCGCTGGTTGGCTCGATGGCGGGACCCGGTACGCCATTTTGAAGCGATGGGTACGCACTTTGGGGACGACAAGTAGGTTTTAACCAAGTCCTTCCGTAGACACCGCTGCAGGTGTCGGTTTTCGTCTACAAGTGACCTCCGAGGCCGACTGAGAGTCTATAATATATGCTTACCCACTACATATGAGTGGTTGATATTCGGCCAAAACAGACGGCCGGCCGAGTCTCGGAGCGAAACTTGTGTCGTCGCCAAAGACCGGCGTTTTCCTCAGCGCGAGCACTGGCAAAAACGTTGCTTGATGAGGGTGGGGGAAATCTTAGTCGGGGGAGGGGTGTTGACCATGGAGAACAGTCGCCGAACCACTAAAGGGCCACAGGGGCCGGAGCGTTGGGGAATTCCCGATCTCGTACGGGCGTAACAAGCTACCTCAACGCCGCCTATTTCAGGGTGAGTCGATGTCATTGCTGACCGTGTAGCGTTGCGGATTCGCCCGTGGCTTCCGACCCCCGTGGGGGCGTGGTGCAGTGTGAGCTTGAGTGAGCGACAGGCGACGGCAACATCGGGTATTCGAAAACCGGGACGGTTTTGTCGGCCGATGGTACGTTGTTGTACGGGTCGTGTCGGTAGAACCGTGGCTGCGACGAGTCTGACCGGTGTGTGATTTCCGACGCATCGAACTCGGAGCTCTCCGGCGTGAGCCTTGGGGAAGAGACCGCCGAAGCGATCCCTGTGTTGTGAGGAGCGTGGGCACGGGCGGAGCACGCGGCCTCGCAGACGTTGCCGCCGGCCAGCAGCGGCACGATGAGGGTGGATGCGTTCTGCTCTTCGTGCGCGGAGTGCACCGAGCAGGGTGCCTGGTGGGCGGCCAAAGCTTCGCTCTCCCTCAGGGCGAGGACCTGCGGGTCATCGGCGCCGTTCGTCTTGATAACGGCGTCCAGCACCTTCTCGCCGTGCACGTTGAACCTCTCCTGCAAATTCTGCTTCCGGAAGTGCAAGTGCAGCTGCTGGCAATTCGCACGCTCGCAACCGCCTCGCGACCAGAACTGCTCGCACTTCCACTGCTTGATCCTGTCTCCAGACGCTCGGTTCTTGCCCTCGCACGTACGACACCGGAACGTCTGACGGGTTGGGGATGCATGCCACGAAGGGGAAAAATTAAGGAAAAAGGACAAAGTATTAGAAGAGTCTTGACGGGCCGGGCAACGTACCCAGGATGGGAGGGAAGCTAAGACGAGGAGCCGGACGGAGGAAGCTTAGTTCTTGGGCAGTATCTGGTGGGATCCACAGTAGAAAACTTAACTATGAACTTACAAAAACTTCAAGTACTTCCCGAGTGCACCTCTTATACACCCAATTAAGGCCACCTCTCACCAGTATCCCTCTCCATACGCGTTTGATGCTGCTTCTTTACGCGGAGAGAGGGGGCTGCATACCATGTACCCTTTGAAAACGCGGAGAGAGGGGGCTGCATACCATGTACCCTTTGAAAACGCGGACGTTGTCGTACGAGGTGCCGGGGCAGCAGCGAGGCGGCGCTGTTTTGACGCCGGCGGGCGCCTTGCACTCGAGGACCGTGTCGGATTCGATGCCAAAGTCGCTGATGGCGGAAGTTTGGTTCATCAACGGTGCGCCGGCCTTCGTCAAAAGCATCTTCTTTGCCGGCACGAGCGTTAGCTCTGCGGCGGCCCTCACAAGCTCCGCAACCGTGCTTGTCGGCGCCGTGTTCAGCGTGTACGTCGTCTTATCCACCTTCACCAACACGCAAATAGACGCGACCATTTCGCCGATTGCGGCGGGGGTTGCTTCGGTGCCTAGCTTTTTCTTTCTCTCGGCCACGGTCAACTTTACTCTTTAAAAGGGCGTAAAGTTGTGCCGGGTAAGTTCGCCTATGGCGATTTTTTTTCTTGTTGTTGTTTGTTTTATTTTTTGCGTTGCTTCTTTGTGAGGGGTTGAAATGAAAAAAAATTGAATTCTTTTGCAACAGCTGAGTGCCTGCGGTTGTTGTGAGGGGTTGAAATGAAAAATTGATTTCTTTTGCAACAGCTGAGTGCCTGCGGTTGGTGACTTTTGGTCATAAATCTTTGTGTGCAGTTTGCTGTACGAGTATCTGCTGAAGAGGACCCCTGCTCTCGTTTACCAGCCCGGTACGCTAACACCAGCATGGTGCCTAAGGACGTGTTTCTATGCTTCGACGATCGACGACCCCGAAAACGATAGAGGTGCACTTGTTGTGTGCGACCCTTCGTTGCGTACGCGGCGACGGCCTCGAGCTCGCTTTCGGGCTGAAAGCCCCGGGATATGTCCGGCCAACGTGGAATTGATTGGTTTGCGACGGCCGCAGTTCCTGGTAGTAAACGCAAAAGATAGACGAAGTGAACCTCTCAAGCATTGAGCGGCGAGCAAGTGGTGCTCAGCAAGTTTGCGTCCAGTTCGAGCACGAATTCCCGAGTCGAGACGTCTACGTCGGAGTTCGTGTCAGAAATCCTCGGTGACGGGATGCGGGAGTCTCAGCTTTGCGTTCGTCACTGACAGGGGTCTGGGTCCCCGTATCGAGTCCGAGCTCTCTCACACGTAGTCGAAGTGCCTGCAACTGGAGGCACACCGTTGTGGCGCACGCATCAGCGTGATATCAAGAGCCGCAAAGTTTGCTGATCGCGCTGGAGAAAAGGTTCGCCGGCGTCTTGTAGAGTGAAAGTTTCAACGTCTCCGGGTGACCTTCGGAAGATATCCTTTGTGCTCTGAGGGTTCTTGAGAGTGGTGGTTACACGAGGCAAGGCCCTCCTCAGTATGGTGCCGTCGTACGGTGACTGTCTGTCTTCTTGGTACTGTACGACCGTCTCTTTTCTTTAATCCTCGGCTTTGTGAAGCAACAGCACGTGCGGCGGCAGGTCGTTGGTGGCGGCCGCGCACGAGTCGAAAAGGAACATTTTCAACGCGTCGGACTCGCCGCCCTTCAGCAAAACGTGCTCCGCGACGGTGTCCGCCAGCTCGAGCACCCCCGGCCTCGCCCGGCGCGCCATCTGCCCGACGGCCGTCACGACGACGGAGATGGCCTGGTGCGCGTCCACCAGGCTCTTGGACAGGCACACGACAAGGTACTGCATCGTCGGCAACGACGCGGGAGTGGGGGAGGACAGCAAAGACAGGACGAAGTACCACAGCGTGTTCACGAACACGGGTTCTGCGAGAGCCGTCGTAGGGAGGGACGCGCCGCGCGGGCCTTGCGACGTCAGAGTGCGGATAGTCGTTATCAGCACTTGTTCGACGGAGGGTGCAGGGGGCGTCGCAGCCTGCGCTCTGGAAGGCGTGGCAGGCTCGAACGGGACGTTGTGCGTCACACACAGAATGTGGTACAGAGACGAAGCTACCAGACGAGCGTTCATACTGTCCGAATGCACGGCGTGCACAAAGGCCAGGTGGACCCCCGCTGAAATGTACAGCGTCCGAAGCGCCGCCGCGAGGACCGGGTACAGAACCCCGTTGTGCAACGAGTAAAACGGGTCGCTCGTCGGCGCCAAGTACGCTGCGGTCACGTTCAGGAGCCGCGGCGGGAACGGCACGCCGAAGTTGTCGAGGCCCAGGACGGAGTCCGCGAGCTCAAGCAAAAGGGGAAGCAGTTTCGACCCGGGGTACAGGAGGACGAAGAAGAACGCCGGATCGTACTTTTCGGGCTCGCTCGCGTACTCCGCGAGCACGGAGGACAGAGCCTCGGCCTGCGAGCCGAACAGCGCTTGGTTCACGGCGTAGCACGGCTCGAGAATCAGCTCTTTTATGGGCAGCACCGGATCCCGGATGCCGAGGCGGTAGCAGTACGCGACGACGCCGTTGGCTTGGTGCTCGAAGGACAGACACTTCCGGCCGGTGGCCCGGTCGTAGGTTTTGTCGTGGAGGAGGCAAAGGTCGGAGTAGAACAGAGGATATGGCGCGTGCTGCCAGAACTTGACCGTGACGGCACGGTTCGGCAGGAGGAGGACTGAGGAATTGACGACGGCCGCGGCCACGTCATCGGGAAGAGACTCGCACCCGGTGCGAGAGACGAGCGCCGACGTCAAGTTGTCGAACAACGGCTGGAGCAAAGGGTCGCCGACGTGCGGCGAGATCCAAGAGAGGAGCGTCCGCAGCACCGACGGGGCGACGGCCGCGGTGTCGCCGACGGCGTTCACCAAGCGGGTCGCCAGGGCCTTCGCCAGGGTCGCGTGCAGGTCGTCTTTCGACGTGCCGAGCGCGCAGTTGAGCGCGATCCCGGCCGAAACAAGCTCCTCCGCTTCCGGGTCCCACGCCTTGTACCCCGACGCCTCGCTCGCGACTCGGATGCTCCTGTGCTCTTCGCTAAACTTCGCGACCTGCAATACGGTGATGAAGGCAGTTAGGGGTGGCGGCGAGGCCATTTACAACACGATTCCGGCACAAATTGTGTGTGGGTGTGAAGCCTTTCTCTCTACCCGACTCTTAGCCTTCGATGGTCAACCGGAGACCCTAAACCACCTAACGTGCAAAACCACAACAAACGCTCGAAGGGGTTGGTTACTCTCAACCATCAGGTGCGCACGACGGGGGGGACTGAAAAAGTATGGCTGCCCACCCACACGGCGGCGCTCCGGCCCCAGGAGCGCGGAACTGCTGCTGGTGTTAAGAAGTCGGGGTCGCACCCGCTTTTCGGGGGTGTTTGTTTACACGCCACTTTGCAGCACAGCCGCCTTTCGGGTGTGACCTGGGCGCACTGTCTTTAACAACAGCTTCTGAGGCTGCTTTTCTCCCTACCATGTGAGGGGAGTGTACAACATCCTCGACATTGTGTTAACTGGCTGTTTCTGAGTATTGCGCGTATTATGAGAGATTTGGTGTGGTCTATCCTTCACCGCCGATTGTAAAGTTCGGAGTTCCTCACGGACTTGAGGCATCTAATATCTGACACACCTTTTGCAAAACGTTGCCTTTGCCGCTGTCGAGGTGCCGCTTCAGCGTTGTCCTTCCCGCCTGCCCCACTGCCCATTGCGCCTTCGCTACAACCGGGACCACGTCTTCCAGCTTCACATTGTCAGCTGGTCGATCACTGGGCCTGGCTCGCGAGGCTCCTCCGGCAAGCGGGGCGACCATGGTGCATAGCTACGTCCCCCCGGCTGCCTGCTACGAGACATGTTCAACGGTTCGAATGTTGACAAGGGTACTTGTCACACGTACATAGTGCAGTACTTAGCGCAGTTTGGTGTTCGGGCAGAATCCGGCCTCTCACGCAAGTTTTCACGCTGGGTGGCGATGAGATAGAAGATTGGGCGGGAAAGGCAGCAAGCCGTGAAGACTTTCATCTGCTGTCAGGTGGTCCGGCGCGGAGCACGCCGCATCCTGCGGTTTCTTGATACACTTTTTGACGTCAAAAAGTTCTGAGGCCAAGAGCACGTGCATGATGTGACCCCTGCAAAGCAAGTCCCGTACACTTTTAGCTCACCCGGTTCGTACCTCAGAGATGAAGAGGGGTAACAGTAAGCACATGGAATACAGGCGGATTTGTAGTCAGCGGCGCGTGGCTAGAGAGATGCGTGCTGAAGCTGCGGCTAAGCACCCGGTGATTTCGGGCGGGGCATCGGATGCAGACATAAAAAAGACAGGCGCTTCGTTTTGTTTGTGCTATTTACCCTGTGTATATTCAGGTAAGGAATTTTGATCAACCACCAAAACACGCTGCCTACGTCTTTTTAGCCTGTGCAATACATTGAAGGGCAACCCGCAAGATTGTTAGTCCTAAAAACACATCAACAAACGAGCACACTCGCACCGAGCAAAACACCCTCCCGAAACCCATTTTTTGCTTTGGTCGGAGACAGGACTTGGTGCAAACTCTGCTACGCTGCGGAAGGGTGCACTCGCACGCGGCGAAGACCGGACAGCTTGTATTGGTTTCTTCTTCTTGGCTCCCGAGTTGGTGCCTACTCCTCCAGTCATGCTGACCGAGTCTATCTGTGTGAGCCGACCTGAAGCTAGACTGTCTTGGCTTCGCAGAGCGAGATCAAAATGGTTCTGCAGACCGACAAGCGAGACACACGTCGGTAGCGGCTGCGGCTTGACGAAGGTAACAATGTCAGCGTCAATCAATCTTCAGACCGAGTGACTGTTCACCCCACTGACGAAAGGAGCAACTTTTCTCACAACTCCTACAACCATGTCAATGCGTGGGAGCAGAGAGCGAGCTGCCTTTGTCTGCCGTTTTACCTTGGTGCCGTTTCTCCTCCAAAAAAGCGGAGAGAAGGCGGGGGTGGGTGGGGGATTGCAAGAACTGCTTGGAATAGATTGTGCACAACACCCGTCTGCGCTGTGTTTCGATCCTTTAAGCCACGGACATGCGGAACCTGAGTATCTGCAGACAGGAAAGCGGTGTGAGTCTGGTTTGCCAGGCGGCTGTTCGTAGCTCGTCACAGCCAGGACCACCCGTGCTACCAGAGAGCGAGCTGGATTTGTCTCCGATTAACCTTAGTTTCATTTCTTCTCAAAGCTAAGCGGTGGGAGGGCGTCCGGTGGTGCGCGCAACGCGCTGGTGGGCAGCGCGCCCACTCAGCGCTTCTTCTTTTTCTTCGACCCGGATTCCTCGCCGCACTGGACCCTGTGGTATAAGTCAAGCCCGTGCCGATAGTCCTCGACGGACAACCCGCGCGGCGTCGCGCGACCGACGACGCCGAGGGTTTGCCGGAGGTCGGAGACGTGGTCCTCCCAGTTGCAGTCGTCGAAGAAGAGCATCTCTGTGTAGGGGATGCCGGTCGCCTCGTGCAGAAGCTTGAAGTGCGACGTCTTGCGCGTGGTCAGCTTCCCGGAGCGGCCGATTTGCAGGTGGTCGAAGCAGCTGATAGCGCTCACGCCGGGCTCGACTTCCAGCAGCCGCAGGGCTTCGTACGAATACTTCGGCACCAGGCTCGTGCTCGCCGCAGCCACCACTACGCCCGGATCCTTCCGCAGCTCGCGCAACGCGACGAGCGACCCCGGATGCAGCCGGACCGCTTGCCGGCCGTCGCTGGCGCCCACGACGCCCGTCGTGCCGTCGCCGAGGTCCCCTCGGATCGGCGTGCTCGGCATCCCGTCCAGGACGTAGACCTCCGGGTCCCACAAGCACGCGTCGAGGTCGAACACGACCATCCGCGGCGCTATTTTCGCCATGTTCCGGTGCTTGTGCCGCTTTCTCTCGTTTCCTGGTGCCTCGTTTGCTAGGATTTCGATCGCCTGCACGGTGGAGTCCAGCTTCAGAAGCTGGAGTTGAAACTGGAGTAAAGCGGGTTTAACTCCCGCTTCTGAGGCTGGGCTTCGCCGAAAATTTTGTCTCTCGCCTTGGTGGTCGAAGACGCACACGAGTGGGAATTACCTACTATCTGGCGGAACAACGGATTTGATACGTCAGGCGGGGAAGAAGACCGCTAGGATTCAACGACCTGATACTATGCGGCGGGGGGGCCGCAACCATGAAATGCCACTTGTTCGTGTCGCTGTCGCTACAATGAATGGACTGGTGCTGAGCTGTAGCTGCACACAGCACACCATTTGCTCAAGTGCGTGGAGGGCGTCTAGTGGTTTGTGGCACGGACACGCACAGCCCCAGCTGGCTTTTTCCATCTACACCTTCTCTTCGTACATCCGTGGACAAGGGCACGTTTCCCTGTACGCGTGTACATACAGAGAGCCTGGGTGTAAACTGGGTGGCCAGATGGGTGCGCAGGCTACTCTTTCCTTGGTGCACACCACAACCACGTGCGCACGCCTCTGTTTAAGACACCAGTCAGGCGGAGAGTTTGGCTGGAGCGCTTTCCACAAAGAATAAACGTAAACGAGCTAAGGCATCTGGCGAAGGATGTTTGGCTGTTTGGATACTTTACTTACACGCTGCGGTGCGAGGCAGAAGCAAAGGAAGAAAATATTATCTACATGAGACGACATCTACGACGTGGTGTGAAACGGGTGTGACAACTGGAGATGCTTGCGACGAAAACAGCGTCCGATGTCGCATTTCCATTTCGTATTCAACATGTGGGGCTCTATTGTCCTTGACGTGACGAACCGGGAACCAAAAGGAGGGGGGGAGTTTAGCTTAGTGTTTGGGGAGAACGTTGCCTTGTAGGTGGGGCTATTCTCTATGTGCACACGTGCGTTCGGCAAGGAGTGGCGTACGCCCATCGGGTGACTTCCCGCGGCTCCTTTCAGCTGGCAAGGCGGACGGGGGCTGGCGAGATGATTGGCGACCACTCCAGGTCCGCCCAGCAATCAGCAGTCCCGCTACCAAAACCTTGCACTTCGAATCAACGAATTCCGCAAACAACCCCCGAGCTCATGCTCGCGGAGAAGTGAGAGAACGAAGCCACGTACTTACTCTGTGACAGCTGCAGCAGATGTATAGGTTCGTGTCGTGCGCAATTGCGCGGTATGTAGATACACCCACATACTCGACCTGCGGTGATACGAACCTTCCACACTGTAAACTCTCTACTCCTGCGTTTTTTCGCCGGATACTATTATATTAATCGACGGGAATGCCCTGTTCGCATGGGGCAGACCTAACTCGAGTCCAAGCCGGAAGGCGACGTGTGGAGTTCGGAACCCGAAGGACTGCTGTCAGTGGTGCAGTTGGTCCGTGAGGATCAGGAAGCAACTGACCGCAACATGTGCCACAACACAACGGGGTGCAACGCGTGCTTTGAATGGTCAGGAAGCTCTCGAACGCCGCCTTCTTCCGATCGACCACGGTAATGGCTGGGAGATATTTCCCAGTGGTGGCGTTGATACCGAATGACAGGGTGTCTTGACCGCAGTCCGTTGTAGGGGCTGTAGCTGTCCGAATACAGAACACCCGTGAGCGGCAGCTCATGTCTCACCACCTCAACCCTTTTGCTCAAGAAAGAGGAATGCCCCCAGAAGCCCGCGAGACATGTGCTCAAGCACCGCAACCGGTCCTAACTGCCCCGGGTTTCGGTCCTGTAAGCCACGGACACATGAAGCCGGACCTGACCGGGGAGAGGGGACCAGGCGTCATTTACTGCATGCGGTAGCCCGCCTGCTGCATCCGCTGCTGCTCGATCTGCTGCTGCTGGCTCGCAATGAGCTGCTCGTGGTCGTTGATCTGCTTCGCGAGGGAGCTGTACTCGTACGGCTCGTCGTACTTCGACGAGTGCGGCGCAGACTGCACGCGGGCCGGCTGGTAGCCAGGGTACGACCCCCTCACGGCCGCGGCGGCGAAGGCAGCGGGGGACGCCGGGCGGTGGTGGGCGGGTTGGTTCGGGGCGTACTGCGCCGAACCGCCGGCTTGGTATGAGTTCAGGTTTTGGGGCACGGGAGACGACGTCCTGCCCCCATAGTACTCGTACGCGGGGCCGCCGTGCGCGTTTTGCTGCGGAGGGGCCGCGGCGTCGTTGCCGTTGTAGTACGGGGGTTGCTGGAGGGCGGCCGGCTTCGCGGCGGGCGACTGCGCCGGCCGCGGCTCGTCGGACATCAGGCGGTCTTTGACCGTCTGCCGCCAGCGGACCAGGCAGTCGACGAACACAGGGGCCACCGACTTCAGCGCGTTCACGTCGCTGTGCTTCAAGTCGACCGAGGTCGCCATGAGCAGGAGCTCGTTCTTCATGCTCAGCCCCACGCCGCCGCCCGACATTTCTCTGCCCATGAGCGCTCCTTCCAGGAGCATCTCGTACAGCTTGAGACGCACGGCCGGCTCCTTCGGCAGATAAGTCAGAAGTGTGGAGTAGATGTACAGCCTGTTTTGGTTTGTGTGTTGTAAAAAGGGGGGGTTGGCTCCCACACGCTTGCTCGGATCTTTGCGTGAGCTTTGCGTTGTGTGTTGCAGTGGTCTTCGCCTACAGTTGCCTGTGACGGCGTTCTCTCGGGTTTTTTTTCTTGAAAGTATGCCAATACTGCAGGGAATAGTTGGCTAGACCTCTTGAGTTTGTGCTAACCACGAATTGGGGAGTCGGGAGAACCTACACAGCCAAAAGCAGGACCGACCCCCTCGTTCGTGAGAAAAAGCGAAGAATAAAAACACCTTCTGTTTTCCATCTATCTTTGTCAAGAGCTGCAACTCAACTATTCTCATGGGAGAGACAACTATACCCCATGGCCCAAAGCTGGCGAGCATGGAATAAATTCGCATACCGCTCTGTCGTCTGATCGTACGTCAGCAGGATGGTGTATCGCTGCTCCACACCGACAACGCAGGTTAAGTTATCGTCGAAATCCAGCTCAGCTTCGACGCCAAGCTCCTGTGGTGTGGTGAGGGAATAGAAACTCGCTTTTCGAGAGCTGCGTTGGGTTCCCGATTGGAAGCGTGCTTGAAGCTTAGCATGGCTCTACACCAACCATCAGACCCATTACCTGCGTTTCGTGTGGTTGAACCGAATTTCATATTCCTCCCTTTGTTACTCGCAACGTGGTATTTGGTGCGAAGGTTCGTTATGCTTCCCCTCTTTTCACGAGTGCCTGTAATAACGCGTACTACATCCTTGCTGATCCGTCCTCGGTGAGGGATGTTTTTTGCAGACACAGAAGGAAATTTGTGCGACATACTCTCCCGAATTCCGCGAGATTCCGCTTAGCGAGCTCAAGCCCGGTCATCCCGGAGTGCAGCATGTTCGAAGCTTGATTCTTTTCGAACTCCGCCACACGAGCCCGTAGCTGTTCGTTCTCGGCGAGCTTGCGCTGCAGTTGCGCGTCAGACGCGTCGAGCTCCTGTGTTTTGTTTCGTGCGGTCGACGATATACGTCGTTCTGCTGTCGCGACTTTGGTGTTGTCGTTATTTTGCACGATCTTCCTTTTTGAGCAAGCACCTGTTTTGCCAACCCGGGGTACGTGCCGCCTGGTTTGACGGTAGTGCAGCGGAAAAGTAACGGCGGTCTAATTGCATACCCGCTTAAGTGCCTGATTATCCATTCGTAGCTTCGCGGCGTTCTGATTCTCGGCTTGAAGCTCCTGCAGTAGTGTTTGTGTTCGAACAGGTTGCAGACGCCAAGCGGGAAAATGAAGAGAACGGACAACTGGTTAGAGCCCTCGCACGGGCGTTCAACAGCCTGGCGGGTGCTGGGGCCACGTAACGGCTTCGACAAGTAGCACCGGGAAGGAACCCGAGTCTTTTTGTTCGCATGGCCGTGAAGTTGGATTGGCGCTAGCTTGTGAGCGCGGAGGAAAGGTTTGGGACTCTCTTTTTATGGCGGGAAGCATGACGGTTCTGCTGCGAATCAGAGTGCGATACACACCTGGACGTGCTGCTCCAGTTCACGTTCCCTGTGGCTAGTTCCGGCGTTGGAGATCATGCGTTCGTGACGCTCTTGTCGGTCAGCCATGTTGTGCTGCAGTTGATGCACCCTTTGCCGCTCTCGTTCTATCTGCTCCTGCATCATCGACTGTGCCTCTATCGATCGCCGTTCGTGCATCTGTCAGAATGAAGGACGCGTTGGAGAGAAGAAAGAGGAGCGAGGGGGTAATCTTCGTCAAGGGTGCATGTTTGATGTAGCGGAAATAGGACACGAGAAACTTCGGGGGTCTCGGAACGAATCTTCGGAGGAACAAGCGCTTGCTCCAACGGTGTGCGAGTGAGTATTTCCCACAAAGCAGGTGCGTATCACACAAAAAAAAAACGGATCTGGCGCTTTGTTTGTGCGCACTTCCTTCAACCTTCTTTTGTTCATCTAACTAAGAGTGAGGATACGCTGTCATCGATCGGTTTAACTGCATTTGCCAGACAAAATACTTGTTGAACGCTTACGCCATCCACTAAACTCAGATTTACCTGTGTTTCGTGTGGGCTACAGCACATTTACCTCCTTTGAGATTGGAATATGGTTGCGATAGTGGGAGTCATTTGAGATTTCGCAACTGGCAGTCTCCTCAAGTATTTCCTTCCTGCTTTGGTTAGTTGCACATAGTACGCTGCCAACTACTAATGCTTAGTACCAACAATGCATTGCTTTTTCACAATCGTCGTGACGTCTCAGGACACGGCTTCAAAAAAAGGGGGCAGGGTGAGTGGTGAAGTTGGTGAAGCCAGAAAGCTGCTAATCTTGCTGACCACATGAACTGGTGCCACGGGAACTCCGAAGAAAAATGAAGCAAGTGGGAAGGGAGGGAGGGGGAAGCAAGCTACTTTGTTTCTCTGGACGGATTGGAGCGGCAAACCTGTCGTTCGGATTATCATTAGTCTTCAAAGAAACAAGTTTACTTTTCAAAGGCCGCGGAGGTCAGCGGACCGGAGCTACCGGAGAGGGTGTGTGTGTGCTTTGTGTGGTAACCTGATACGTGTGTGTGTGCGATGATGCGGGTGTGCCGTGGGCACCGCCCGCTGCACACGGATATTCGTTTGCGACATGAAAACCTCGGAGGGAAAAAGACTGCGTGTTTATCCCACTCAAATAATACTCTCCTCCTCGCCCGTCTCGCTGCTCCGTACTCGCTGCTCTCGTCCTTGCTGCTGCGTGATGTCAGATTGATGGTGCGTAACAAACGTAGAAAGGTCATGCAGAGATTCTCGTGTGTATGCCACGAACTTCTTAAGCGAGGGGTAAAATTACGGTGTTCTTCTCGAGAGCGACGGGGTAATAACCTTTGTACAAGTGTTAGTTCTCGTCGGAATAGTATTAATCTTCTAAGATCTTCGATCTTATACGACAAAAAAAAAAAAAAAAAAAAAGACGTTAACCCAAACAACTTCCGCCGGTAGAGAAATCTTGCCTAAAGGAATCAACTGCCTTCGGGTAGGCTAGTCTGACACTAGTTGTCGTCGGGAAAAAAAAAAAACGGCAAACCTGCATGTCGTCGACGGGCCCGGTCGGGGGCGGCGGCCTTTGGAAGACCGCGTCGCCCGCGCCGGCGTCCGGCCGCAGTGCCGGCTGCCCGAACTCCTCCGCGCGTCGGTGCAGCTCGCGGAGCTCGGCGTCCTTCTGCCGCTCGCGGCCGGCCATGTCGGGCCGCAGGCCCGCGTCCGGCGGCCGCGGCTGCGCCGCCTCGCGGTACGCGGTGCGCGCGTCGCCGTCCGCTTCGGGCCTTCCGCCAGCGAACGAAACCGCGCTGTTTTGCTGCGGCGGACACGGATTCGCTTGCTGCTGCCGCCTAGGCGACGGCTGCCGGGGGGGCGCGGGTGCTGGGGGTGGCGGGGGAGGCGGCGGTGCGGCGGTGGAGGAGGGGCGGCGCATGGCCAGGCGGACGACTGAGCCGCGGCGGAGGGCCGCCTCGTGACAGGTTTGGTGGTCTTCGAGGACGACGCCGTTGAAGGAGAGCTGCTGCTCGGCGGCCGGGACCCCGATCGGCGTCACGAGGTGCTTCTTCATGTTCGCGACCGTCAGCCGGCGCAGCCCGCTCTTGATCACGAGCTTGCATCGCTTGCCGTCGATGTCGCTGACCACCGAAATCGTTTCGGGGTCTTCCGCCATCCCTGCACTCCGGCCAACCCTCTCACACCTCCCTCTCGTGTCCCCTCCTATGTGTTTCTTTTGAAACTTGGTTCCGGAAAGCTGCCGTTCGGTGCAACAGGACCACCGGACTAGTTGAAAAATGTCAAGGAGAAACGAAATGTGCCTGAGATTGCCGAGGTGGTGACTGTGCCTTTTCCTAGAACGTCCTCTCTCTTTTGCCGACAGCGAAGTAGGCGGTGCGAACGCATCGCACACCTCCCTCTCGCGTCCCCCTCCTGTCCTCTTTTGAAACTTGGTTCCGGAAGGCTTCCGTTCGGTGCGACAGGACTACTGGAAGAATTGGAAGATGTCAAGGAGAAAACGATGTGCCTGAGATTGCGGTGGCTGTGCCTTTTCCTAGAACGCCCTTTCTCTTTTGCTGACAGCGAAGTGGGCGGTGTGAACACAGACACCACTTGTAAATTTGTAGCAACGCACTATGCACACTCCGTGTCTACGTCACAGCAGATGGAACGCGTCTGTTACGTCGCCGCGGAGGCGGCCTACGAGTGGGTGTCATTGTGGCCTCCCGGCCGGAGCCATCGTTGGATGACCCTTCGCTCGTTTCTTCGCGTTTGCGTCGGTTCGCGCGTCGGATGGACGCAGCCGGGGGCTGCGCATTGGGCGGCGTTCGTCGGGCGGGGGTGTTGGCCCGGAGTTGCGGCGTTGGCAGTTGAGTGCGTCGGCGCCGCCGCGCTGGGGGGGTGCGTGGGACGGAAGGGTCCTCCGCAGCACGCCGCCGTAGCGGCGCAGCGCGATCGATCGTTGGTGAGTCTCCCTGGCCGGAGCCGGAGGATTCCTCGCTCGTCTCCCCGCGTTTGCGTCGGAGCCCGCGTCGGGGCGCTGCCGGTGCCGGTTGAGGTCCCGCCGGAGGTGCAGGTGCCTCGTTCTCGTCGTCGGCGTCGTCCGGCCGGTCTCCCGCCCGGTGGTGGCCACTCCGGCAGCACACGGAGGCATTGGCGCAGCCGCCGCAACGCCGCAACACAGACACCACTTAAAACCGCTAAGCGACTGCGCATGTCCCTGTCTTTCCTGTAAAGTTTGCGATTCACTCTTCTTGAATCAGCGCGGCAGATGGTCGACTGGGATCGTCGCTCGATGCCCAGAGCAGACAGAACGAAAAGATAAACTTGGGATACCGAGCGCATGGACTCGAAAACGGGAGAAGGTGATGCTAGGTAGAGGGGGTGTTTGCTTTTCTTCGAGTGGTCGCAGGACAGGCGATAACTGTTCGTGGCACGGGCCGGCCGCTTGAGACACGGGCGGCTTGTGCCGGTAGAATCTTCGCCGTGATTAATTTTTCGGGTCAGGAACTTCAGCCACCGCTCACACAGCACCTTGATCACTCTGAACTCGACCGTACGTTCCCCTGCAGTGAGGATGAGAAAGAGTGGGTCCGGTGATTTGCAAGGCTTGCCGTCCAAGTATGCATCTGCAACGGCATTGAGCGATCCGTTCCGCCGTTGACAGCCCTACTTCTAGTTGTTTTTCGAAATAGGCTCTTGTCGGCCGGCCAGTGGCTCTTCGCCTTCGAGACCTGCTACACCGGTGCAAACCCGATGCACGGACGAGATCTCCACAGGTCGCAGATTGGTCGGTAGGGGGAGACGGTCAGAGCCCGAACACTCCCACCGACGCTCTGAGCCAACTCGCTTCCCGAAGGTAAGGATCCAGTTTGCCGCCTTCGCTTGTCGAGCAGAAGCACATCGGGCCCAGCCCGATGCAACGAATGAGATCCCAAGCACCGGTACAGGCCGCAGATGTGGTCGGCAAAACGGCCCGGATTTTGACCGCATGGTCAGAAACAAATGCCCTTCTTACTGAGGCCGCAAGTCCGGAGGGGAGACGTGGTAGATGTTCTTGTAACGAGAGTCGATCGTACGGTCCATGTCAACGACGAGCTCATCGATTGGCCAGTCCTGCGAAGAAAGGATTTGTTCTGACACAGAGTGTTCCATTTCACAAAAACAAGAGGTGTGGTTTGCAAGTGCCAGACGCAAGACAGCCTAACCAGATCTCGCGAATATTGACACTTCGTAGGATACTCCTTGAAACAAATACATGACTCGAGGCGTCGGACATCAACTGGCTTGATGTCCGACGCCTCGACCGCATGCTTGGCCCTGAAGCCAGCCCGCTTCGGTTCGCCGTGGAAGCTCCACAATGCCCTTCAGAAGAACCTTGTCTGCCCTCTGCAGTTCTTTTGTGTCTTTGGGAACTTCTTGCCTCCAGTTTTCTAGCGGGTTCTTTTCCTGAACACCCGCTCTTTGCGCCACCGAACGACATAATGGTTTTCGTTGACCGCACTACCCTGAGCCCAAATCCTGGACGTGGTTTCAGGTGGCAAGTTTGGCAAATGAGGTCCTACTTGGGCGGTCACACATTGCATGTGGCTAAAAAAAAAAAAAAAAAAACAGTGATCGTGTCAAACCTCAAAGCTGCCGTCCGGCAAGTTGCGACGGATGATAATTGGTACTTTCTTCTCGCGCAGCTCTTTCGACGCAATGATGAGCGGGTCAGTCTCGCCTTCCAGCTCGATTTTGATCGGCGCACCCATCGATATTTGAAGCGCGCGGATGCCGAGCACTCGCGCCCTCTCGTATTTGGTCAAGAACCGCGTAGTGATCTGTACACAGTGTGGTGGCTTAGTGAGGATGGGAAATAAATACGCACTTGGAATCTACATGTCCAAAGTGCCCTTAGGGTATCACCCCACAGCAAGTTGTTCTTCGAATTTCTTCGTTTTCCTCTCATTGAACGAAAACCGCAGTGCTGCAATGCACAGTAGCAATGCCCAACACTGAGGATAGCCGAATGGGATTCCGTTGTGAGCTACACCGTCCCCTGGTTGCTTGGGTCGTTTCACTTCAAGCTATGTTCACCGAACCGTGAACAACTACTGAAAGCTCCTGCAAGAGCAGGAACTACTGTTCAACGAGCAAACACAAAGATACAAAGGCCATACCCGCTCGGATATGGGCCGCACGTTAACGGCATCGTGTCGGTCGACCAGCTGCACGCCGGACTTGTCGGCTGGCTCTTCTTCGGCATCATCATCCTCGTCTTCGTCATCTTCGTCGTCCATGTCGCGGTCTTCTAACCGCTCGTCATCTTCGTACCCAGTCTCACTCATGGTCTCGGTCTTCTTTCTCCTAAAGCTCGTTTGTTCGAGTGGTGAAACGCTATCATCGCTATGGTAAAAAGCTATATTTCTGCGAATGACTGGAGCCAATGTATCCAAAATCTCATTTTTTCGTCGTCTTGTTGCGTTAGTGGTATGGTCCTTTGACAGAGTGAGCCGATGCCTCTCATCTCACCTTTAAAACACGGCTGAGTCACGCATGCTCTTGACAGACGCTAGCGTCCGACATTTCGCACGCGCGTCGCAGTCGTTGGGTGGTATTGACAAGGGGTTTCATCGGACACTCGGATGAGCTTCGTTACTTCACTGCCGCAGGTTCCCCCCTGCCCTGGGAGGTCCGCTTGGCTGCCTTCGGGTTGCGTTTCCGCGTTGGTGTTGTTGCTTCGCTTTTGGACTCCTTCTTCGACTTCGCACGGTCCCAACGTCCTGGTCTGCCCTTGGTGCACGTCTTGCGCTCAGTCTGCGCAGTTCGTCTCTCCTGCTTGACCTCGTGCTTCCATCGAGCCTGCTTGCGCTCCCATCCCGACGGGTAGTGCGTCTGCGGTCGAAAACTCGTCTTGTTGCGTTAGTGGGGAGTCATTTACAAGCAAATGAGTACCACACTATGCTATGATCTCGTATCGAATGCGCGGGTCACCCCAACTGTTTATGGATGGGAAACACAGTGTTGCACAGTTTTCGAAAACGTCTCTAACGGTCGTTTACAGTCGGTGCCAAGCAGGGTTGACCTTGCAAAAAAGTCCGGTTTCGTACCTCACCGGGCCTTGCTGTTTGGCACCGCCTACGTGTATTCGATGTACCAAAAGGGTTGCTTCCGCTTAGGGGAATTTCGTACATGAAGGCTTACAACTTGAGGGGGGGACTCTCGGTGCCAACTGAGTCTCCTTACAGCTTTCGCCACGATCCGTCAGCACACTCGGTTCCTTTAGCAGCACAATGTTGGCTCGCGTTTGACGCGCGTGTGCACGAACCAGCTTGACTCTGCTTGTGAGAAAGAGAGGATGGACGGCATCTCACTTCGTTCTACTGCGACGAGAGAGAGGAAGCAGAGTGATGGCCAAACGCGTCGATAAGAAACGAACGCTTTGCAAGAAAGTACGACAGAGGTGGCGGTGCAGGAGTGTCTCAACTAAAAGAGACGCACCATTGTCGTAGCGTGATGGCCGAAGAAGCTTCGCAATGTGATTCCGTCGTGTGCACCGAAAGAACCGTACGACCAGCTTGGTCTGGCACATGCATGCATTCCTGGAAAGAGCACAGAGGATGCCTCGAATTCGAAGTTGACGGTACGGCGAGCATAAGCGCTTTGCAGAATTTGCAGAAGGAAACGCGAAGGGCCGCTTCTCGGCATCGGATTTCGATTTGATCTGTCCAAACTGCTGAGCACGAAGCCGCGACCAGCCCAGCTGTGGTGACGGTCAAGCAGGAGCGGGAGACCTCATCCTTTGTACCTACGAACCAAGCGGAGAGCGGGTGTCACTTGCGCGAGCCTAAAAGCTCGGTCATCACACGGCACACAACGTCGCCGCTGCCGGGGAAAAGCACCCCTCCCTGCAACGCGACGGACACAAGAAGGACAATCGCGGCAACAGCGACTGCTAGAGAAGCCAGCGAAGGCGAAGAAGAAGGCGACGGCGCGCGGCACGGCGTCTGAGCGGCCCCCCAGTTCAGCTCCCAGTCGACGCCAACGCCCAGCAACGCTGGGTACGAACAGCTGCCGAGCTTCTCGTATGCCGCGGCGCAGCTATCATCGCCGGAGGCAACGGCTTCGTTGGCCTCTGTTGGGGACGGGGGGGAGGCGCCCAGGACTATGTCTGCGGCGAGGCGGCCCTCCGGCAGCTTGGCTTGCCGGAAGCAAGCCTTAAGCGTGGCCACCAACGCGGTGACGTCCACGTCCGGGTCCTCCAACTCGCGCACGACGTCCGCAGCCGCCAACGCCGCGCAGACCCGCGGCGCGAGGAAGCGGGCGTGGAAGGGCCGCGGCACGATGGCGGCGAGGCCGAGCGCCGGCCCGCAAGGCGCCCCGGCGCCAGCCGCCGCCGGCGACGGCAGCTGCACGAACGGCGGGAACGCGTCCGCGTCGCCGGAACCGTGCCTCAGGACCCCCAGCAAGTCGTCGACGCCGGGGGCAGGCTGGGAGTGGTGCAGGGAGTAGTCCGGCACGTCGCCGGTCGCGAGCTTCCGCACCTCGGCCAGCCACACAGACAGGTACCGCCGCACGGCGGCGGCCGCGCCGGCCGAGCGCTGTGCGCGGGGACCGCCCTTCTTCCTCCGGGAGCCGGCCGCCGGCGCGGCGGCCTTCGCCGCGTCCTTCCGGAGCACCGCCGCGAGGACCGACGAGTCGAGCCGCCAGTCCCCCGCCTCGCACGTCACCAGCGACCAAAACGCCGCCGGCGCGGCGCCGTTTGGATGGCCGCTGCGCTTCTTCGCGTACTGCGCGACGGCCGCTTTCTTCTGCTTGGCATAGGCCCGCCACGTGTCAGCAATGCTCGCCCCTGCGAGCCTGGGCAAGCAGTCCGTGCCCGCCAGCAGGTGCAGGGCGACGAAGTCGCGCCGCAGGGAGAGCAGAAAATCAGCGGTTTCCGTCCGAGTCAGCAGCGGTGAGGGCAGCTGCGCCGGGAACAGAGCCACGTGCTGCTGGGCTATGGTCGAGAGGCAGACGGCCAACCCGTCCTTCGGATTGAACAGCAACGCGTTGGGGAGGATGTCTTGCGCGTACAGGGCGAGGAGAAGGTCCGTGTCGCAGGTGACCACCATGATGGCGTGGCGCGGATGGCCGGGCGGCAGACTGCGAAGCCACCGCACGATCTTCGCCTCCCCCTCGCCGGGCACTTCCGAGGACGAGAGCACGAATTCGAGGCGCCCGCCGCCGCCGCGGAGCCGCGCCGCGGCCCAGTCTTGGACGGCGGCGAATGCCTTCTTCATGAAGTCGGTCCCGGGAGACAGGTGCATCCTGTTGAACGTCCCGCTCCCGAGCTCGTCGGCGTACTTCTTCCTCCGGACGCGCTGCACCGCAAGCTTCGCCCACGGCGGCGGACCGTCCATGAACAGTCCGATGCGGGTACGTTGCTCTGCCCCGCCGCCGGACGGCGAAGGCGGGACTGCCCTGCGGAGGATCGCGTCGAGCCTCGCCACCAACCCGGCCCGCACCGCCCCTTCCGCGTCGTCAACGGATACCGCGGTGTCCGCTGCGGAGTGCAGCAGCGAGTTCAGCTCGACCCCCACCACGCCGAACGCGGCGCCGCCCGCAGCCGGCTCGCCGACCGCCTTCCGGTACTCGCGGTGCAGCGTCCTCGCGAGGCCGGACACCCCCATTTGGTCCACACGCGTCCGAGACGCCGGGATTCTTTCGCCGCAGCCTTTCTTCACATCCGCCCCCTCTGCGTGCGGGTGTCGTTTTGACCCGTGTGGCTCTTTTACGGACGGGGGACGCGAATGCAGGTCGAAAAGGTCGGAACCGAGCTGGTGTTTGCACACTGCTTTGCGCAGGGTCGCGACACGGCAAAAGGAACAACGTTTCGCTGTTGCGAATTGGGATTTGTTTGAAAAGCCCTTTCAAATGCGCCCTAAACTCTTCAGTTTGCCAACGTTTCGCTGTTGCGAATTGGGATTTGTTTGAAAAGCCCCTTCAAATGCGCCCTAAAACTCTTCAGTTTGCCAAAAGGATTTGCTTGCCTTGGAAGCTCCCCTTTCCCCTCTGCCGTTCGAAAGGGGGTCAGGCATCTGCTCTTGCGGCAAGGCGAACCCCGGGTTTCTACTGCCGAGAATGCGGCACACAGAAAAGGGCTCTGGGCCGGCTGACGAGCAGAGCAGATTCTTGCGCTTTCGATCTTGCAAACAGAGGGTGGGAAACGCTAAGAAGACGAAGACTCGAGGCAAACTCCGGTTTTCGCGCCGGCTGAGTGCATCTTGCACGTCAGTTGTTGCGACTGGCACACGAGGCCGAAGGGCTTGGAAAAGGATCATGGGCTAGCCGTGCAGGGAAGCTAGGAACCACACGTTTGTGCGCTTCACTTTGGGCTCAAGGCCTGTATGAATACACCGAATCTAGATGCGAATGGGTGAGCTAGGTAGGTCTGGAGAATCTCTCGCGCAGGTACAAAAAGGTACGCCCTCCAGCTTCCGTTGGGCCGTTTCCTCGTTTTCTTGGAAACAGCCTGTCCAGCAGCCATTTTTCCATGTGAGCCCATGCCCCCGCAGCTTTAGCTGCCGGGCGATTGGCGGCGCTTGATTGTGGGTGTCCACTTTGCAGTTACACCGTGGTTCTGGGTGCATCTGCCTCGTTCTTGGTACGGACGGCGATGCTGCAGAAGGTTCTGACTCGCAGACTACGTGGGTCTTGTGGCGGCCGCCAGTCTCACGCGCAGTAGAAGCCATTACGCGTGAAGGAATCTTCAAGGCGGCCAAAGTAACCGATAAATGGTGGGTAACAAGTAGCCAGCGACGTCTCACGAAGCGATAGAGTGCCTGAATCTCAGCGATCACCTCAGCAACAGGAAGCAAAAGTCGGACCAACGGGGGTATCGTCGGTGAACGTCTAGCAGGATCCTTGCCCGAAGACGACTTATCTGACGACCCCCTTACAGCGCGGTCGTCTATGCTCGCCGAGTGCGTATCGTCGTACCATCAGGCAGGGTGGCGTCCACTTCCTCGCCTTGAAGGTAACGGGCGACGTCTTTCATGGCGATCTACAGTTGTGCTCGGTGTTAAGTGTGAGGCAAGGTACGGGGTGGCAGAGTTGAGTCCGAGGAACCACTTGCATTTCTTCACTTTCCGACGGAATTCGTCAGACCACTGGCATTTTCTCCGCGGTCGGAGAAAGAATGCGCAAGGCCAGCCGCAGCACGCAAAGCTTGAGTCGGAGTCAGCAACCACAACCCCAACCCCGTCTACCTGTGGCTGACCGTCTCTGCTCGTTCAGCACAACGCTATCCTTGAGCATGTGGTTTGAGAAATCGGTAGCCACTTGGCACGTGCACGGCACAACTACTTTCAAACAAGCCCCTTCCACTAGGCTTTCCCCCACTCTTCTCATGTGCGCGAGGTGAATATACAACGTTTTCTCGGGTTGGCAACGAGGTAATAACTTTGCACAAGTGTCAATAACATAGATCTTCTCGGATCTTTGATCCTACTTTTACTTTTGTTTGTGCGATTTAACCTCCATGTGTTCTGTTTAACCGCTGCCAACGTTCTTTTTAGCTGTAACAAATACTGTCTCCAGGGAAGCAGAAATTGGTTGTCGCAAAAAAAAAAAAAAAAAAAAAAAAATCGCCAACACCTTGCGCCCTGACGAGCCTTCCGCCGCGTCCTGCGCCGGCGGCGGCACCGGCTGAGCCGCGCCGTCCTTGTCCTTTCGGTACTGGCGGACGACGTTGCGGACCTCTTCGCGGGCGGCGCGGCGGGTTTCCTCCGCCTCGCGCTCCTGCTGCTCGTGCCAGTCGGCGACGGTCGCGTCGAGGAATTCGAGCGCGTGCCGCTGCTCCGCCGCGCTGGCTTCGTCGAGCTCGATGACGTCCCCGTCGCCGAAGCCGGGCGGACCGGGCACGTGCTTCCACTTCGCGATCGAGATCAGCAGCTCCTGCGCCCCGGGCCGGCCCCAGCAGTTTTCGCGGAACTTTTCCGTGATGTGCACACGCCGGTACCGGGGCTCGTCGGGGTGGTTCACAACCTGCGAGAGCACCCGGCGCAGGCAGTCGGCCGTCTCGAGCAGGTCGTCGCTGCTCAGCAGCTGCTTGCGCGCGAAGTTCACGATCGTGCCCTCCGCGACGGCCTTCTCGCGCACCTCCGCCCGCACCTCGTCCGCCATGCGGCGCCGCTTCGCCTCCCGCTGCCGCGACTGCCGCATCAGCGGCACCTTGTACAGCTGAGCGACGGCCCCCGTGAGCAGCTGTTAGTGGTGCAAGGGTTCGGTATCCAACGCGAAGTTCTTAACAATTTTCTTTCTGAGGTTCGCCTAAGCCTCGTGGCGCGGGATCCAATAGGGTCAGTCGGGTCGCACAAACTCCTACCGCAGGGGCGAAACCCTTACACATATGTAGGAAGACGAAGTTCGACGAAAGCATGCAACAAGAATTTCTTCGTTGAACACTGTATTATCCTCCACATGCTTGCGCTTAGTGCTGCGATTGGTTCCGGCTCCCTGCGCAAATGAAAGAGACTGGTATTCATAAGGCAAGAACGCTAATCACTAGAGTGAGTCAATCACATTCTGAATCGGAGCAGCACCCGCTCTAGTGACATAGCTAACTAATCTGGCATGACCTCGCCTCGATGATCTCAAACGGCGGTGTTAACATTCCACGGAAAGAATCGTTCGCGATTCAAGAAGAGGGATGCCGATTAGAAACGATTGAAACGAGACGTGAACGGCGGGTGTCGGCTACTGTTTGAACGTTCAGCTTTTCCTGAACAGGGCGTGGAACGAAGTGCCAGGGGGGCAAATGAACCCTTTTGACGGAGAACTAGGCCTTCTTCGGGCCTCTCCGAAGAGATGGGGGTGCATACGTCGGTGTCCACAGCGCTGTCCTCGAGTAAGAACACTTCGGCGTCGTCGACAGTCGTGGTGAAGAAGCCGAGGGACGCCATGAACTGCTGGGTGCCGCCGACGGACCACACTTTTTCTTGCAGCTGTCCGTTGGCGAGCTTGAGCCGGCGGTACTTGGGCTCGGCCGGCTTCATGACGATGTTGTTGAGAAGCTTCGCGAGGGTGTCTACGGCGTCCTGCACCTGCATGTCGCTCGCCTCCTCGTTGCGGACCATGTGTGCCAGGTCGGGCGGGCCTGTAGGCTTCGCAGCCGGCCGCGGAACCGCCGCCGGGGCCGGCTTCGGCGACGCCGACGGCGGCTGCCCCTCGCTGAGCAGCTTCGCCTTCGCTGCCGTGAACTCCTCGTCGGTCAGCAGCCCCGCCGTCTTCATCTCCGCCAGCTTCTGCACGTCTTCAAGAAGACCCATCGTGTCTTTCTTTCTTTTTTGTCTTCCCCTACCGAAATTCCCCCCCCCCCCCCCCCAACGCGGGTTCTTCCTTTTCTGGTTGAGAAAGATTGTAGCTTCCTTCCTAAACACCACACGGCGGTGCTGTTTTTTTACACGTGCATTGGCATTGGCATTGTCTTTGCTGGGTTTGTACTCAGCGGAAGCACCAACCCCCAAGGTACGCCACGCCTTGATGAGTATGCTCGGAAATCGTTGCTCAGGAGGAGGCGACTGTCTCGTTGCGGACCATGTGTGCCCAGGTCGGGCGGGCCTGTAGACTTCGCAGCCGGCCGCGGAACCGCCGCCGGGGCCGGCTTCGGCGACGCCGACGGCGGCTGCCCCTCGCTGTGCAGCTTCGCCTTCGCTGCCGTGAACTCCTCGTCGGTCAGCAGCCCCGCCGTCTTCATCTCCGCCAGCTTCTGCACGTCTTCAAGAAGACCCATCGTGCCTTTCTTTCTTTTTTGTCTTCCCCTACCGAAATTCCCCCCCCCCCCCCCCCCCCCCAACGCGGGTTCTTCCTTTTCTGGATGAGAAAGATTGTAGTTTCCTTCCTAAACACCACACGGCGGTGCTGTTTACACGTGCATTGGCATTGGCATTGGCATTGGCACACGGCGGTGCTGTTTACACGTGCATTGGCATTGGCATTGGCATTGGCATTGGCATTGGCACACGGCGGTGCTGTTTACACGTGCATTGGCATTGGCATTGGCATTGGCATTGGCATTGGCACACGGCGGTGCTGTTTACACGTGCATTGGCATTGGCATTGGCATTGGCATTGGCATTGGCACACGGCGGTGCTGTTTACACGTGCATTGGCATTGGCATTGGCATTGGCATTGGCATTGGCACACGGCGGTGCTGTTTACACGTGCATTGGCATTGGCATTGGCATTGGCATTGGCATTGGCACACGGCGGTGCTGGATACACGTGCATTGGCATTGGCATTGGCATTGGCATACGGCGGTGCTGGATACACGTGCATTGGCATTGGCATTGGCATACGGCGGTGCTGGATACACGTGCATTGGCATTGGCATTGGCATTGGCACACGGCGGTGCTGGATACACGTGCATTGGCATTGGCATTGGCATTGGCACACGGCGGTGCTGGATACACGTGCATTGGCATTGGCATTGGCATACGGCGGTGCTGTTTACACGTGTCTTGGCATTGGCATTGTCTTTGCTGGGTTTGTACTCAGCGGAAGCGCCAACCCCCCAAGATACGCCACGCCTTGATGAGTTTGCTCGGAAATCGCTACTCAGGAGGAGGGCAACTGTCTCGTTGCGGACCATGTGCGCCAGGTCGGGCGTGCCCGTAGGCTTCGCAGCCGACCACGGAACCGGGGCCGGCTTCGGCGACGCCGCCCGGCGCCGGCTGCCCCTCGATGAGCAGCTTCCGTGAACTCCTCGTCGGTCAGCAGCCCCGCCGTCTTCATCTCCGCCAGCTTAGTCTTCAAGAAGACCCTTCGTGCCTTTCTCTTTGTCTTCCTCTCCCGGAAATTCCCCCCCCGCGGGTTCTTCCTTTTCTGGTTGAGAACGATTATAGTTTCCTTCCGAAACACCGCACGGCTATATTGCCTACAGGCTTTGACATCGGCATGGCATTGCTCGTCTCTACGGGCTGTGTTCAGCGGAAGCGCCAGCCCCCACGCTCGGGAGGAGGACGACCGCCGGGCTCTTCTGCCCGCTCGCCGCACAGTGTACTGGGAAGAAATGGAAGGTCTTTCAGTGCAGAGAATGTACCGTCGAGCGTTGGCCGCAACAGATGGATTCGGTGTTCTCTCTCACGTGCACGTTTGATTGGTCCAACGCCGGGCGGGGTGAAGCCAAGGTCGACCAATCACAACATTGCTTTGTAGAGCGAAAGCTAGTTTGGGAACACGTCGTTCGTCATTCTAACGTTGTTGGGTGGAGTGAGGAAACGATGTCTCGCGGCTCACCTTCTGGCTGGCGGTCCGCGCTGTCTTTCGCTGAGCGGGGCGACTGTGACTGGCACCGCCGTAGACATGGTTTGATCCCAATAACAACGTGTTGCCGGCTGTATGCTTGTCTGCACACGGCCTGAGAAGCGAGACCAGCCCAATAAACATCGAATTGCCGCTGTTGGCTTTGTTTGTGCGCACGTCCTTCAGACCTGTTTTGGCATCTAACGGGAGCGAGGATAGTACACTGCCATCGAACGGTTTGACAAACTGAATTCGTTGGACACAACAACAGGCATGCAAACTCGTTGAGTGGTGTTGTCTGGTCTGCGGATGTCCCAGAAGACGATGTCGTGGGGGGCATCATTCCCTCGCTTCTCTTCGTGGTTGATGACGGTTTGTTTTCTGGGGGGGAGAGGGGGAGGAGGCGCTGCCTGCAATGCCAAAGCGTGGGTGGGGCCATTTGTGAAACCCGACGCTGCCGATCTGACCCCCAGGCAGGGTGGGTTGTTCCGCACTCAATACCGGATGCCGACTTCCATGGCCACCGTCCTGCTGTCAAGATGAACCGA
Organism: Diplonema papillatum; assembly: GCA_030068145.1. Classification (NCBI taxonomy): domain Eukaryota; phylum Euglenozoa; class Diplonemea; order Diplonemida; family Diplonemidae; genus Diplonema; species Diplonema papillatum. Next base: position 275,118 of record JAPJBO010000146.1, read on the forward strand.
CACCCTTTGTGGGATCGGATGAGCGATCATTCGGATACCTTAAGTCAGCTCTCGGTTCATCCCGCGTCGCCAGTCCTGCGGCTGGCCGCTACGATCTTGCGGCGCCGGCTTCTCCTCCTCCCCCTCCTCCTCCTTCTTCTCTCTTCGAAAGCTTATCAGAAAAAATGTGCGATGACCCGAGTTGTGCGGGCGGTCGTGGGGTCGTCCCCTGCCGTGTTCAGGCGTCGTTCGTCTCGGCGATGAAAACCACCGCGTCGGCGTCGATGTTGACGTCTGTGGTGCTGTCTTCAGCGGCAGCGGTGAACGTGAAGTGCGTGTTGGCGGCGTGGAACGTGACGGCCCCCGGGGTCATGGTGCCGTTGTTCATGCTGCACATGTCGCCGTCGCAGGTGACGGCTTGGTAGCTCGTGCTGCCTTTGACGGGCAGAATGAATGACGGCGACGCGCACTCGACGGTGTTCTCCTTCGGAAACGCCTTCCCCAGCTTCACCATCGTCAGCTTGAACTCCGGAACCGACGAAGGCGGCTTGTACACGGAGATCGCCTGCGCGGGGTTGTACGGAAGCGCCATTTCATCGAGGGCGTTCGTGTCGTAGGTCATCATCGACAGCAGGGTGTCGGCGTCTTTGAACTTCGGGGTTAAGCCAGCGCGGACGACGTTGTCCGACTTCGCCATGATCTCGACGCCATCTCCCGACAGGTATGCGTGCGGCTCGTTCGGCTTCAGGAAGATGGCCTGCCCGGGCTCGAGGGTCACGAGGTTGAGGACGTACAGCATCAACGCGCCGGCGTCGCCGGGGAACTGCGAGGCCACGCGGAGGAAGACGGCGTCTTCGTGGCTCAGCGACGAGGCCGCCGCGCCTTTGAGCTTGGCTTCGTGCTTCTTCACGGCATCCACGGCCTCGGCCGACAGCAGGCGCTGGATGAGTGCCTTGAGGTCAAGGTCTGCGGCGGCGGAGCCGGCGAGGAGGATGGCGCGGAGGGTGCCGCTGTGCTTCTCGGCGAAGGCCGCGATGGCTTCCTTCTTCCTGAAACCCGCGAGAGCTTCGACCGGGGTCAAGGCAACCAGCAGCTCCGGTTTGTGGTTGGGGTCGGGGTAGTTTTTGGGGTCGCGGGCATGGAGCTGCTTCGCGTGCTCGAGGGTGGGGTGGGCCTGGATGCTCAGCGCCTTCGCGATAGACAGGACCTTCAGGAGGAACGGCACGTCGGCGCCGAACCGGTCGACGTGCGGCTGCGACAGCAGCTTCGCCGGCTCTTCCGCGAGGGCAGCGGCGAGCGGCTGGTCGGTCTTCGCGACGACGGACGGGCACTTTGGGTGCGTCCCGATCCACAGCTCCGCGTACGGCTGCTCAGCTTGCAGCGCGAAATCCGAGTCGGACGCTGCCTTCAACTTGCCCACCATGCTGGCATTTCCGACCTTGCCCCACTCGTACGATTGCACGCCGTACGTGATGTCCATTCTTCGCGAGAGGAGGGTTCTTTTCGTTTCGTCTCCTGATGCCAGACCTTCAAAAAAAGGGGGCATTGGTACTAGTAAAGCAAGAAACTGCATGTATAATGAGCATCTGGGCGCTTGTTGCTGTAGTCAGTCCATTCAGTTTGGTTTGCGCTTTTTTGTGATACTTTAGTGTTTCCGCTGAGAGTCGTTCAGTTGCATCTGAACAGCGTTCTATTGATTTTGAATGCACAGAGCTTAGAGTAAGATGCTGGTTTTCCCGCGCGTCGGTAGCGAGCGGCAGGCCGAACCGGTCGACGGGCGGATGCGACAGCAGCTTCGCCGGCTCTTCCGCGAGGGCAGAGGCGACGGTCTTCGCGACGACGGACGGGCACTTTGTGTGCGTCCCGATCCACAGCTCCGCGTACGGCTGCTCAGCTTGCAGCGCGAAAAAAATCCGAGTCGGACGCTGCCTTCAACTTGCCCACCATGCTGACATTTCCGACCTCGCCCCACTCGTACGATTGCACGCCGCACGTCATGTCCATTCTTCTCGCCGAGAGGAGGAGGGTTCTTTTCGTTTTCGTCTCCTTAAAAAAATGGAGGCATTAGCAATGCAAAAAGTGCGTGCTTAATGAGCGCGGGCGCTTGATTGTGTAAACTGTAAATTCATTTCGGTGTGCGTTTTTGTGATGATTTCGTGTTTCCGTTTCCGCTGGGAGTCGTTCAGTAGCATCGGAACGGCGTTCTATTGATTTGGAATGCTGAGAGCTTCGAGCAAGATGCTTTTTCCCCCGCTGTCATTAGCGAGCGGCAGGGCGCAAAAGGCACCGTCCCCGCGTGAATGAATAAGCCCGCTACGGATCCACTTCGCCTCCACCGGCACTTATCTCAGCATCGAAGCCGGGAACTGCGCCACCTCCTTTCTGGGAACTGTGGCTGATCCTTCTCCTGCTCCACTCTTTACTGGAGCGAAACAAAAGACATTTCATAGGACCCGGCCTAAGACTTAACCACTCGGAGCAAGGCTCCGAGGTGCGTTTCGCCACCGGGTTAGAGACACGGGATCTCGACGGTTCGCCGAAAGGTGAAGAAGGGAGTTACGGGTGAGTTGACCCTTTCTCTATAACCAGAAGCTAGCGACATAATTAACAGACGTTGTGCGGGGTGGGGCGGGAGACTGGGAAAGAACATGGAAAGGGCAACAAAGAAGTACAACAGTGTTCGGCCAGATGCTTCTGATTGGAATTGGCCACTCGTGGTTCTGGGAGAGGGAAACGAAATAAACTACTGTTGGGTGGTGGTTGCTGCCGTGGCGGAACACCTTTGGGGGGTATCCTTACTTCGATGTATAGACTAAAACGGCGCACTGCCTTCCGTGCACGTCTGCTGTTAGCACCATGGGGGCTGGGTCTGATGCACACTGCGACGTGGCCAACCAAAGAAAGAGAGCGCGGCACAAGACATCTTCTGGTGATGGGTCTAGTCTCATGACGGATACGACTCTGACGCGGTGTGGATGCTAAATTGGTTCTACCTACTTAAACTGACAAGAAAGAGTTTCGAAAGAGGAAGTTGAGAGCTTGAGGTCTCTCAGGCAGCGAACCGGCATTGATCTCCACATGAAGAAAAAGAAACCAGTTGCATAAGTATTCGAGATTCCAGCATCAGGAAAATGATGAGTACGCCCGACCTCAGCAAAACTGCGCTGTAAAATGTATCACGACCGGACAGGGGGGTTTTTGTTTAGGGTTGGGACAGAAATCGACTCGGGAGGAGACGGCACTGGTCGTGTTCTTGACTACGCCGGTAGTGTCAAATCTCGACGAAGTGGGGCGCATTCGTCGCTTCGACGAAGTTCCTAGGTCTCACAGCAACAAACGACATCCTTTCTGCATGGAAGTTGATGATTGTGCTACTCCGTACGGAATAATTGGAAAGAAACGACACGACACCACCGTTGAAAGGCTGGATGGTACTACAAGAGGAGCACCGCAATGTGTCGATCGACAGCCGTTCATCAGTTCGAGTGTGAAGGACAGATCCCCTAGCCCCTGGATATGATGTAGGATGCAGAGCGCTAAGAAATGAACCGTAGGGTTGGGTTTGGAGCGATGTTTTTAGCTACCGAACAATCAACCGAAGTTGACGTGCGGTTGATTGCCGCTTGCCTTTTCTTTCGTTTTTCTGAACCGGTCGATCGTCCCCGTTGTGGCTTGTTTGAGTGTTTTGCTTTGCTTTTGGGCAAGTGGCACGACAGTCTGCTTCTAGTTGCAAACTTGCGGCTTTCACGGGACAGCACAGAATCGCATCAAGTTCGGTGGCATGCGCCGACTAGCTTTGAATCACAAGACTCTGATACAGCTCTGCGTCCTCGCGGGCTTTCTGTGTGAAGGAATATGGCTTGCACGAGTGGCTCCAAAGTCTTCAAGACACCAAAGGTGCGCATTTATGTGCGGTCGTATAGCCATGGTGAACTACGGGGGAGCTACGGGGAACTGTTTCATTCTTGAGGCGTCCTTGTTTTTTTGCAGGAGAACTGGTTCAAACCAGGGTACTAGCTCTGACCTCGACCCTGGAGCCAAAAACTGTTTATCTAGTTGGGTAGGCACTGCACCGCAGTTCACTGCAAAGGGGGGGAACAGAACGTACACACGACGGGAGCTGTCAGGAGGCGAACGCATCGCGCAGAACTTGGGACTTACGTACGACAAGCGCGCGCAGCCACTGACTTTTTCAGTCAAGAAAAGCATTTTTATACAACAGAACTGCGCCACATTGCCGCTGATGACCGCTAGATGGGTGTTTCGGAGTGCCTGTTTTCGCGTGCCTGTAGAGCACGGTTCCGAGGCGCGAAAGTTCTCCAGAAGATCCCAAAAGCTGCGAAAGGACCGAGATTGTTGTCTTTCGACCACTTGCTTTTTTGTGGTGTTTCATGAGACATTTTCTACAAAACGGTTTCGCACACCTCTTTCTCTGCATGAGCATACTCAGCGTCATCGCGCAGATTTCGAAGTTCTCGGAGGAGGAGCTGTGTGTGTTGCAGGGAAGCTGTGGGTTACTGGCAGCCCTTTTTCGCCCGATCCTTGTACGAAGCGCGATCCCTGTACGAATTAAGCTGGACTGAATGAACTTGTAAACGGAAGCGTGATGACGGGACTCGCGTGAGTATACGCATCGCCTTTCTGCGTCAAAGCAAATATCCATGTCAGTTCACTCTCCTCTCTTTACTCCCCTTTCGCACACACAAACACACACACCTGCTGTTGTCGAGTCATGTCGTCCACTCGTTTCGTTAACTCGAGCGCTTCTTCGTGTGTGACCGCCAAATCGGAGACTAATTCGCCGGCAAGCTGCGCGGTCTGCGCCTTATCTGCGTGGAGCTGCTTGCGGCGGACGTCCTTCAAACTGTTGCTGAGCAGGTCCGACTCGCGCTCGAGAGCCAGCCGCTGCCCGGAAAACGTGTCCCGCTGCCGGAGCAGCGCCTTGAGCTCGAAAGCCTCCTTCGCCAGCACCCGGTTCTCCTTCTTCAGGCCGACGACTTCCTCCCGCAAGTGCTGCTCCCGCACGAAGCCGGCCTCTTCGCGCGTCCGCTGGACGTCCTTCTCCTCGCGCAGCGCCGCAACCAGCGCGTCGACCTGCCGGCGCGCCTCGCAGAGCTCGTGCTCGAGGCCCTCGTTGCGTTCCTGCAAAGCCCGCTCGGCGCCTTCGGCGTGCCGGGTCACCGCCTCCGCGCCGGCGCGGCCCTCCGCGTACCCGCGCGCGTCGGCGGGCGACAGCAGCAGCCCGGCGCGCAGGCAGACGTACCCCACCCACGCGACGGGAAAAATCCGGATGCGGCGGGCGAGCACCGGCGCCGGGAAGTAGACCTGGTACGCGTTGCGGGCGCGCGGGCCGGCCACGGCTTCGGCCGCGGTCGCGGGGTTGACCTCGAACGCCGGCTCGCCGCCGGCGTTAGCCACCGGGAGCCACACCGCCTCGTCGTCGATGGACTGGCGGCGGACGGTGAACTTGGTCACGTGGTACCCCAGGTGCGTGTCGCCCTTCACCGCGACGCCCCCGATGAACCTCTCCGCGCCGCAATCGAGCTGCGCCCACGGCGCGGCGTCGTCCGGGCGCGGCGACCAGCAGCCGTCGTCGGAGAGCCGGCCGCTCGCGAAGTCGGCGGCGCTCGCCTTCTTCTCGAAGACCGACGAATACGCGTGCCCCGCGGCGTCGACGTCCAACGACACCCAGTGCGCCATCCGACCGGCGAACCGGGTTTCGGGCGACCCGTTCCTCACCGGAGATCCCGCCGGCGGCACCATCGTCGCAGCAGGAGACGGAGGAGACGCCGGCGGATGCCGCCCGGTTGGGGAGCCCCGGAGGTCGTCGCGTGGCAAAATCTCCACAATATTGCGGGGGTTGCACAGCGCGGCCGGGGTGAGCGTGCGGAGCCGGGAGTACCGAAGCGCGGACAGAGTATCGCGCCGGCAGACGGGGTCCGCGTGCGGTCGGGCGATTCGCGGGTACGGATTGCACGGGGTGATGACAGTCATCGGAGGCACGGGGGACTGCGGAATCTTGCGGGAATCCGCGTACGTTCGACCCAACGGCGATCTCGGGCTGATCGCTGGTTCGAAGGGATCTCTATACAGCTGAGGGGACGGTGTGCGGGGCGAGAAATCGAACCCGCCCGCCTCTGCGACTGGCACGTGGTACCTGGTGGGCCGCTTGGCCTTCACCGGCGTCGCCACCCCGGGGACGGCAACCAGCCTCGACTCTTCGTCGAAGCTGCCGACCAACGCCTCTCCCGCGGGCGCGTCGAACCCGACTGCTGGCGACGGCGGAGGTGGGCTCGGCCCGTGCCTCCCGGGGGCACTCGGCTGGCAAAACGTGCGGTCGCGCGGCTGCGGGTGGGCGTCGAGGACTCCTTTCCGGTCTCCCCGCGGCACGGCGCCGACGGGCGGCTCGCGCCGAATTTCCGACTGGAACCCGCTCGGGTTGCGGGGACCGTCGTCGCCGAGCCCGCCGCAACCCGTTTGCACCGTCGATCTCGCCACCGAGTCGACCTGCATCGGCTCGTTGGGCGGCGCGGCCGTGGGGCCGCGGGAGGCCTCATCGCACGGGCGCGCGCCGATTGCAGGCGTTGGGAACGGGTCGTTTTCGGGATGCGTCTGGTAGGCCGCATCACCTCCGCCGCAACCCGTTTGCACCGGTGGAGGGCCCGAGTCAGACTCAGGCGTCGGAACCGGGTCGGTATCGGGATGCGGCAACGCGGAGGTCTCGTTGGCGGCATCGTCTCTGCCGCAATCCGTTTGCGCCGGTGTGCCGGGTTTCAGCCAGTCTCGGCCTGCCAGCCCGCTGGCCGTGGGGCCGCAGGGAGCGCTCGGGTGCCCGCCCGACTCAGGCGTCGGAACCGGGCCGGTTTCGGGACGCAGCGGCGCGGGGGTCTGGGTCTGGGTCTGGGTCTGGGTCTGGGTCTGGGTCTGGGTTTCGCTGGCCGCATCGTCCCTGCCGCAACCCGTCTGCCCCACCTGTCCGCCCAGCTTGTGGGTGCCAGACTCAGACTCAGGCGTCGGAACCCGGGGGGCTTCGGTGGGTGGTAGCAGCGGGGGGTTGGTCTCGCCTGCTACCTGCAGCGGCGCGCGGGAGGGGGAAGAGACGGAGCTTGTTCGGGACGACGCGGCGCCAGGGGCTGCGTTGAAGTGGACGTACGCGGTTTCTTCGAGCCGGGCGGTGGTTTCCACGAGGTTGCGGAGGGGGTCCTCGACGCTCGCCGCCTCGGACGCCGGCGACAACTGTCGACAGGGCGACGAAAACCCGTTCGCGAGGCTGGGAGCACCCCCCTTTTCCGGACTGCCATCCCTAGCCGAATACATGCCGACCCTCGAGGATGCAGGCGAAGCCGGTGTAGCGCAGGAATCTGCACTGTCATCCTCCGCCGCCACCTCGCATAGGGGGGCTCGCCCGCCGCTGAACGGGCCCCCGGAGCAAAATATGCCCCCTGTTCCGTCGCCGCAGGGGCCGTCTGGCGGGTGCCACGTCGTCATGCCGCGGCGGACGAAGTAGTAACGCGCCTTCGAGACGGCCCACTTCGCGAACCACTCGCCGCTGGCGCGGAGGCTCGTCTCGGTCGCTTTCAGGAGCTGCCGGTCGGGCGCGGCGGGCACTTCGACGGCGTACTCGACGCGCCGCGCGACGTCTTCCAGCGCCAGCGCAAGTTCCTCGAGCGACTCAGTCGACGAGGGGACCACGTCTGTCGCTTTGCTGGAGCGGCACGTGCTGCCGAGATCCATCTCGGCCGACGCGTGCCGGGCAGGCAGAGAGACGGGGGAGGCACGCAGCCTGCAACCCCGCGTGTCGGAAAGCTCGCATTGCTCTTCTTCGTGTTCGTTCTCGTTCATGGGTGGGCCCTGTCCTGGGTCGTTGCCGGCTTCCCCGGCGTGTCCGTCTTGTCTCCCTCCGTTGCACTCACTCCCCGCGGCCAGCCGGAGGGAGTCGGGTTGATCCTCGCGACCATCATCGTGTGGGGGATCTGCGCCGCTGCGATCGCCGCCGCACGCGGGACTGCTCTCAGGGCTGCGAGTCCCCTCGCCGCCTTTCTCCGCACCTGGGTCCGCTGGGCGGCCCCCGGCGCCTTCCTCCGCGTTTTCCCCACGCGTCGGCGCTCCGTCCCTGCCGGCGGGGGCGGCAACCGCTGTTGCGGCCGTCCGGCTCCCCGGGGCATCGATCCCGCGCCCGACGGGCCTGCCGACCCGCTGCGGCGTGGGGGAGGAGGACGGGTGCCAAAGCGCGTCCGGCGGCGGGGGCGGCGAAAAAGTCGCGGACTGCTTCCGGGCGAGCGGGCTCGCCCTGACGGCGCGGCCGGCGGCGGGCGACAGGCGGGGCGGCGGCGTGAACGCCGCCGCCGGCTGCTGGGCGGCCGGCCAGGGCGCGGTCGGCGAGGGCGGCCGCCCCTGGGGCAGGGGGTACAGCCGCAGGCTGTCGGAGGAGCCGCGGGTACCGCTCGACGACACGGTGTGCCCGGACGCAGTCGATCCCGACGGCGGCGCCAGCAGCGTGCCCACCGTGCGGGAAAGCTCGGTGTCGGACACTTGATACCGCAGCGACGACGCGCTGGGCACGCTGGGTTGCACACTGGGTTGCGCGCTAAATGGCATGTTGGGTTGCACGCTGGATTGCACGCTAGATTGTACGCTGGATTGCATGCTGGATTGCACGCGGGATTGCACACTGGGCGACACAGCCGTTCCGGAACCGCTGGTGAGCGTCCGGGCCAGCTGCGCCTGCCGCGCTTCGACTTCGCGCGCCCGCTGCGCCGTGCAACAAAGAGACGCCAGAAACGCGTCGGTTTCCCGCAGGACCGTCGGGCCGGGCGGCGCGAATTCCGTCGGGCTCGACCCTTCCCATAGCCCCTGCCCGCCCACGTGCGAGGAGTTCGAGGCGTCCAGGCCGGACGGCGCGAACGCAGCCGAACGCCCACCGCCCCGCGGCGCCCCGCCTCCTGTGCACCCGGGAGAGCTGCACGGCGAAACCGGCAGCGCCGCCGCCCGGGGAATTGCCGGTGCCGCGATCGGCGGCGGGCGCTGCGTGGCCGGCGCTTCCGCCCAGCTTCCCGACGCGTCCCCGTCGAACGAACCGGCGGCGGCTTCCGCCGTCGCCGGACCGGGCGGGTGCCGGCGGGGTGTGCTCGGGTTGTCGCTGTGCTTCTGCCGCGAAGGCGACCAGGCTGCGGCCTGCCGCGGCCGCTGGACGGTCAAACCGGCTGCTTTCAGCGGAGCGCGGGCCGTGCGCGGGTGCCTCCCGTCGGGCGCGCCTGCGCCGGCGGCGGCGGACCGGGGGGATTGGGTGCGCTGGTGCCGCGCCCGTTGGACGACCAAAACGGTCGCTTTGCCCTCCGGTGTCCCCGCATAAGCGCGCGGCCGCCTCGCGGCCGCGAACTCCGCAGCTTGCTTCGCGGTGCCGGGTGCCGCGGCGTTTTTCTTCTGCTGCAGGAGCAGCCCATCGTGGGTGTTCAGCGGCGCTGCTTCGAGCGCGGGCCTCCCGTGGACGCCCTTCCCCAGCCTCGGGCTGCGGCCCGCCATGCGCGCAGCGCCGTCTTCTCTCTCAGCTTGCCGCGAGGGCGGCAAGGCAGCCCCCAGACCCTGGGTCCGGACACCGCGCTTGTTTTCTTTCGTGTTTAATTGTGGAATTGTGGCGTGGAACCTGCGAGGCGATAAGTTTACGTACATGTTTAGGAGTATTGCCTGTCTGTTTGATGTTAGCATCGACAGGACTTGGGAGAAGGTAAGAGTAGAGGAAATGGGGGTACAAATGGGAAGAGTGTGCATGGCACCTTCTGTGGGGATGAACCCTGGGGCTTTGGACGACCAAAACGGTCGCTTTGCCCTTCGGTGTCCCCGCATAAGCGCTCGGCCGCCTCGCGGCCGCGAACTCCGCGGTTTGCTTCGCGGTGCCGGGTGCTGCGGCGTTTTTCTTCTTCTGCAGGAGCAGCCTGTCGTGGGTGTTCACTGCTTCGAGCGCGGGCCTCCCGTGGACGCCCTTCCCCAGCCTCGGGCTGCGGCCCGCCATGCGCGCAGCGCCGTCTTCTCTCTCAGCTTGCCGCGAAGGCGGCAAGGCAGCCCCCAGACCCTGGGTCCGGACACCGCCCTTGTTTTATTTCGTGTTTAATTGTGGAATTGTGGCGTGGAACCTGCGAGGCGATAAGTTTACGTACATGTTTAGAGGTAATTGCCTGTCTGTTTGATGTTAGCATCGACAGGACTTGGGAGAAGATAAGAGTAGAGGAAATGGGGGTACAAATGGGAAGAGTGTGCATGGCACCTTCTGTGGGGATGAACCCTGGGGCTTTAGACGACCAAAACGGTCACTTTGCCCTTCGGTGTCCAGCAACCCGTCGTGGGTGTTCAGCACATGCACCGGTCTAGGCCCGGTCACCCAGTCGGCCTGACAAGTCGCACACAGGGGGAAAGGTTTTCTTTCCCTCGAACCTTGAGCGCCCACATGTGGACCACACGTGTTTCTCTTGAGACCGAAAACGGAGCGTAAGCCCTGTTTATACCGACAAGCTGCTTATACAACTCTGGATACTCCCCAGCAGCGTGGCTTCCCACAATGCTGCTGGCTGCTGCATGGCGTCTTGACATGCCGGGCACTGGGCAAAAGTCACTTTTCCACTCACCACGGCTGTGACGAAGCGAATTGTGGGGGCCAGCTAGATTCCAGCTCCAAGATGACGCTTCACTGCAGGCACAGCATGCAAGAACTCGCAACTGCCGACGGCCTTCGCTGCAGCGCAGTGCTTAGGTTGTGTTGCTTGGCGTCCATTACTCGTGCCGTCGCAGAACGGGGAAGCATCCAGCGGAGAGGAACTCTGAAGCACCAGCAAAGCCGCCTTCTAAGTCGAAGCCTCATCGTGAGTAGGCTAGCTTCACGTGCCCAACGGAAGTTGAGGCAGGCCATCCCCATCACGAAAGAAAACAGCAAGCAAGTGCGCAGGTTCCACAGGGCTTTGTTTCCACGGATCAAGGGATGCCTCGTTCGGTGTTTTCAGACGCTCGTGCTCTATGTTTCAACTCTTGTGGACTGGTAGGTTTACGTGGAGCTAGTGTGGCTAGAGGGCCGATAAGAAATTGCTGAACGGAGCACCTCAACTCGTCGCGGGAGATTCTCAATCGCGGGAGGGCGCCGATGGGATGAACCTGAAAACCCCAGGTTCCCAAAACGCACGAGAAGACAGAGACATGATGCCACGGCACCCGTCCGTGGCGCTCGCGTGTGGACAGGGGCAGCACCGCGATCGCTAATCGATGTGTTTGACTCGCGTAGCACCGTAATGGACATCCGCGCTTGGCCCAATATTCCAGCTGCGTGGGCGGAAACCGCGGACACTTGTCATCTTTCTGAAGGCAGTGGATACCTAGTAGTACACCTCTGCGTATGGCACTGGTTGGTGGTACGACTGCGTGTATGCATACGTACTACCCTCGTGGTGTATACTCATACATCATACATGCAGTGGTACTACCACTTTAGCATAAGGTAGGAACCGGAGCAACGCATGGCAGGATGAGCACACCACCCGAGCCTACAACAGGAGAATTCGGGGTGGGTTGAGGCGGGTCTTCGAAAACTGACTTTTTCGTGTGGGCCGGTTGTGGCCCACCCCGTGGTATGTAGATACATACAGTAGTATGGAGTGTATCACCTGTGCGCGCAGTAGGAGGTGCACAACTTCCTCTCCTCGTGCAGCGTTTCTTTCCCCAACCTCCACCTTGGTGTAAAATGGGCGAAAATTAGGGGTTCGGCGGCATCGATCTTACTCAAAGGCGGTGTCGATCTTAAAACACGCGGAGGGGGGTACAGGCTGGAAAATAGGTGGGCCCGTAGCGCATGGCTTGCACCCGAGAGCAACTACCCGAGAGTGGCAATCGTGCCGGGACCGAGGTCAGGAGCAGGCGTGGCGGCTGAGTCTGCGGCAGTGCGGGCCGCTTCCTGTTTGTAGTTATTAGAGTTAAAATTCGCTTGAAATTCCGGGGTTAAGGGTCTCCGTGTGACAGTTGATAAATGGGTTCTGGACTGTTTCTTAGAGCAAGAAAGGGCCACAGGGTTATTGACGGTGTTGTTAAGATCGGTACATTGAGTCTTAAATGGGTTCTGGACGGTTTCTCTTAGAGCAAGAAAGGGCCACAGGGTTATTGACGGTGTTGTTAAGATCGGTATTAAAGACTCCGCGCTGACTGCAGAGGCTTGCGGGGGGATGGAGCTTGGGGAGGGATTGGATGAAGAATAGACGCTGGGATTCGCTTGTTGAGACAAAGAGTGCCAAGATCTAGACGACAAATGATTACAACGAATACCTTCTCTTTTTCTGCTTGTAGTTCGGAACTGAGCTGCTGGAAGAGAGTCGCTGGATCCCACTGTGTATGTGAGTGTTTGTGGTTGTCAATAGTAGGCAACGTCAAAACCGATGATCAGAAAGCAGGTGCTTGTGTTGTCACATCAAGGTTAAGTGCTATGAGAGCAACTGATCGTGTCGCTCATGACCTGCCAGCTGAAAACGCACCGTGTGCATGTTGTCCACACACGCAAACAATTTACAACCCACACGTTGTTGCTGAGCTTAACTTCGGGGCATAATCTTCTTCCACGAGCACAAGTTAACTAAAACAGGTGACGAAGAATAGCACACCTCGACGTCTTCTGTATCGTGCTTCGATTCTGAAACGAGCACTTCGTGAAGAATGTGGATATCAATGTCCTCACCTGTGTGTGCGGACCTTGTACAAAACAACGCTCACAGCGTGCCTCTGGGTGGATGGTGAACACTTGATCCCGTGTGAAAGAATGCCCATGCCCTGGTGCCAAAGGGTCTGGGAGGCGCAAAACTGAGACGAGGTGGCCAAGGAAGAGGATCGGAGGAGGAGGAACACGGACGGCTCAAGAGAGCCGCGTCCGAAGCACCTACCTGCACACCTCACCCCTTGCCCGCCCATCCACCCACCCGTCTACCCAACTACCCACCTGTTCATCCATCCACCGACCTGCCCACCCCCATCCACCCATCTGTTCGCTCGACTACCGGCACTGTATGGACTGATCGAAACCGTACACCACGAGAGTAGGAGAAAGTAGAAAGGGAAACTAGAGTTTTCGTTGACTACCCTGAGCCCAAATCCTGGACGTGGTTTCAGGTGGCAAATTGGCAAATGATCATCAGAAGGCCTATTTGGGCGGTTCAGTTTCCCCCACACATTGCATGTGGCTAAAAAACAAAATAACAGCAAACCCGAGGGTGGTAAGCGGGGGCCGTCCTTTTCCAAGTCGGCCAGGCTCTGCACGTGGTGGGCATTGAAGTTCTTCGGTGCGTCGGCGACTTGGCGCGTGAGGTCGTCGGCATCCTCGACGTCCCGTTGCTCGGTCGGAGTCTCGAGGGCGGGGATCATTGCGTTGACGGGCGCTTCGTCCTCCTCGCCGAAGTACCTCTCTTCGAACTTCTTCTCCTGCTCGCGCTGCTGCGCCTCCATTTGCTCCGAGCTCGGGCCGGTGTTCCAGCCGCCCTTCTGCGGCCGTGAGCCGAGCTCCTCATCCTTCCCCGCGTCGGCGCGGCGGCCGGCTTTCGCCGGGGCTCGCTTTTCGATGTCGTCGTCCATCATCCTCCCCCGCACCCGCAAACCCCGCGGCTCTGCAGTGTTTTGCTGCTGTGCGCTCGAGCATTCAACCCGCACTCCCCAGGCGGGTCTGCGTTGCACTTCAAGTTCACCATACCCGGGCAAGCGGTGTTGCAGACTGTCAACAGTCAGGGCAAGCAGTCAATCCGCCGTTCTACCTTCGTGGCACAACACACGGGCTTAACAGACACACGTCTCGCGGTTCTCCAGCCTATCAACAGACATGGGCAAGCATCCGGCAGTCAAACCGCGTGCATAACAGTTCTGCATTTCACAACAGACTTGGGCAAGCAGTCAATCCGCCGTTCTACCTTCGTGTCACAACACACGGGCTAACAGACACACGTCTCGCGGTTCTCCAGCCCATCAACAGACATCGGCAAGCATCCGGCAGTCAAACCGCGTGCATGACAGTTCTGCATTTCACAACAGACTTGGGCAAGCAGTCAATCCGCCAACACGCGGGCAAGCAATCAATCCTTATGGCCTACGGTTGTGCATTCTACTTCATGTCAAAACACACGGGCAAGCAACCGCGCCTAGTGGAAGCAGAGGGCGAAGAAATGCGTAGTCTTGTTTTATTCTTAAAAGTGTGGACAAGGCGCGTGCCCTGGTGGAGCTTTGGCGAGGAAACGCGTGCTCAGGAAGGATGGGGTCAAGAGTGAAAGGCGGCGGGATCCGGCGGCGGGGGGGAAGAATAGTGTTGCTCGTACCTGTGGTGTGCGCACGAGGAACATTCCCGAAGATAGGGTCCTGAACTGATAAAAAAAAGAACCAACGAGGGTGCTCAGCATCAAATGATGAACGATGTTATTTAACCCGGCGGGGGTCAACTGACCTGAGCTACCGGAGAGAGTGTGCTTGCGTTGTGTGGTAACCTGATACGTTCGTGTGGTAAGCTGATGAGTTTACGTATCGATTGTCGGATGAGCTTGAGGCCCCGCATGGGCGCTTGGTTCCGTGTGCGCGCCACCCGATGCACACGGGGATTCGTCTGCGACAATAAAACCTGAGGGGTAAAAGACTGCGTGTTTATCCCACTTAAGAAAATTTAGTATTGCGCTTTCCTTTATTTTGCGCGCATAAAGCGGAACTCGCCGCTATCAGCTACTAATTTTTAGTATCAACAATGCTTTGCCAACACAGCACAAAAACGATTGATCTTTGTGCGCGCCCTCTCTCCGAAGGGCTAGTAGTAGGGGTTCGTCTAATTTTCTCGTGCAGCCGTTGTTCCGGAGATGTTCCTTCCCGTGCCCAGCAGGTAGTACTACTTTGAACTTGATGTGCAGCAACAATCTGCGACGATAAACTGCACCATATTCTTACTATTAGAAGCTGCTGTCGTGCTGGCAAAGCAGCTGGAGATGGCAGACACAAGGGGGCAGGTCTTGCTTTGCTTTTTTTTTTCTACGGGGGAGGCGGCAACAGTATCGCATAGGGTGCCCAACCTCGGTTGTGCCCTGCAGTGATGTGGAGGTTGACCACGTGGTCCTCAAGCGCCTTGTGCACAGCCACTGCGTGGTGCTGTCTTGTGGCAGCCCACTTCGATCTCAACCTGCAGCAAATGGTTGGTGCGCCTGTTTGCAGTGGTGGCGGCTGCGGCCTGGATCGGTGAGCTGTGTCTGGGTAAGGGTAAGTGGCGAGATCAGGCCCTGATGACTGACTGCGGCACCAAAGCAGGGGTGCATCCTCATGTTGTCCAGAGGGTTTGGAGACCTTGCTAGCCTCCTGACCAATACAGGCTGTCGGGAGATTGCATCCATCCCTCTACGCCTCCCACTGGAGACCCTGATCAGTCTTCCCGTGTTTCCGAAGTCGACCGTGCGCGGCGTTGAAGCACGCGGCGCCTCAAGCCCGTAAGCCTCCAGGCGTCTTGCCTTCACCGCGAAAAAGTCAAAATAACATGTCCGGAAAAGACACAGACTCTTTTCGACGGAGCAGGCTTTTTCCGTACTCCATTTTGGAACATTCGAGGGCGTGAGCTTTTACGAGCCACGGTAGTATGGTGTTGGGGCTGAAACCCGCCTTCTGTTGGAGAATTGTGACCGCGTCGCGACCCGAGAGTCTCAGATCCTTTCAGGACAAACGCCACATTTCGCCAGCAGGGACGCCCTGCACGGCGGGGATTCCGGCCTCAAGAAAGCTGGAGCTGGAATAAAGGACCTGTTCGTGCACGTTTACACGCGTTTCGGCGTAGTGCGCCCGCTTTTTTCGGGGTGTACCCGATGTGCGGGAAGCTGACAGCAGGGTTTCGTGGTTCTGCGTCTTGCTGTGATCCGTGGCGCAAAGGGAAGATACATCCTTAGGACCGAGGAAAGGAGGCTGGTTACACTTCCCACCCAGGTCCATCCATAGCGTGAATCTGCTCTTCGTACCTACGTACTCTGGGGCCTCTGTACTTGGTCGAAATGAGCTGCCTACATATTCGTCGGTTTGGCGTGGGATGCCCTCTCCGACATGAATTCTGCGCATTGCTAGAAGACTGGTGGCGTCATTTCATGTCCGGGCGAGGGGAGAGAAGCGGAGTTCCGGAGGCAAAAAAAACACAGAATCCATGAAACCCCCGCGCCAGTGGCAGGAGCGCTGTCTGCCTTTCAGGGAAGAGGGGGAGACATTGTAAATAACTTCCAAAATCGCTGGGGGGCGGAAGGATTATGCAGAGCATGGCAGAGTTTGCGTGTGACCGGGAGGGCAGCCTGACTAGAGAGAGCCCTTTAAAGGGTTTCTCATCATAGTACGAGACGAAACGTCTCGTCGAAACTTGCCTTCGGCTGGTTGGTCCGACCGGTCGGCTGGCTGAAAGGACATCCCCTCTCCGAAAGGCCTGGGGGAAACCTTAACCCTTTGCTTCTTGCATGACAGGCAGGCTGCCTGTCATGACATGCTGCGACTGCCAGCACGCTTCTTCAGGCCAGCAATCTTCTTGGAAGAAAATGAGAGAGCTAAAAAATAGAACGAAGTACGAGACTCCGTAAGTAAGGAATGAACCATAAGGGACCTTTGGTTCTTCTTTCCACTGCAGTGTTGTGACGTCTCGATGCCGTGAAGCGGCACTGAGAACGCAGACCGTTCCGAGGTTGGAGCTCACCAGGGTCCTTTGGATGGGTACTTCCGGTTCCGGTGCGAGCATAATTTCTTTGGTTTCAATTTTGAATCGTTCCTCCGTCGGTTCAAGGGGAGTGGGGTTTGGGTCGTGGCTCGTCGCCAAGGCGGGGGGAAATTTGGTTGACGCACCACGTCTTTTGCTAAACGAAAAACAAATACGAGATGCGGAACGCAAAACGTAGACTTTTCCTCGCTACATGCATACGGGGAATACCTCGCGGTCCACCGTGTGATCATGCGGCCAAGCCCACTTGGGATAAATGGTGCGAGAATGGAGGCATCCAACGACCATGCTCGGAGAGAGTGCTTTAAGCTGAGCTATTTTTCCTGCCGTCCCGCGCAGCTCTCAGCTCGTAAATTTCTATACCTCGCAAAGGGGTGCCCCTTGCGACCGCCGTTGCTTCAAATGAGCAGAATCTCTGAGTTTCGCCAGTACTCACAGGCCGGCCCGCTAGATGCATTCTCTTCGACGCCTGGGGAGTACGGGCTCCTGCGGTCTTAGCCAACTACTCCGATGGACGATGTGCTCAACACCGGCACTGGTACACTGAAAGACGTAAGGCGGAATACCATTGAAGACGGGGCAGGCGGCTCTCCGTAGCCCGCAACAGCCAGGACCACCCATGCTGCGAGAGCGGGACTGGAGGCAGCAGCAATATTGCCCCTCGGTGCTTTCAACAAAAGCAGATAAGCGCGAGCTTTATCGGTGAGGACGGGTGACTCTCAGAACCGGCTGAGGCCAGTCAGGAAGAGTTGGGATCGCCGCGTTTTTAAAAAAAAATGTGCCTTCGCTCTTTCGCTATCCTTTCAAAAGCTGTTGCGTTGACGCATCCGCACAGAAACCCCTGTTTTTTTCTTTGAGCAGGCCGGGTTTGGGCCCTCTCTTCAGGTTGTTCTTCTTCTTTTTCACCTGGTATGTTTTGAGTTAGGGATCTCCATGTGAAGCACGGACATGTAAACTGTGACAATGACATGATCTACAGTTTGGTGTTGGTTCGCTCATTGCTCAGGCTTACATTTTTGGAACGCATTGCAATGTCTCGAGAAAAAAAAGAACGCCATCAGTTCGGTCATGGAGCAGGACCGATGTCCTGCATGACTTCATTCGACGATTCGCTCGTTTTTCGAGGGAACTGTGGCTCGTGTTGAGGATGCATTCGCCAACAGGGTTGAGCGGGGACTCTTTTGGGAAGGGGTACATGAAGTGCTCGGCTTCGGCACCTCTGCCGGTGGATGTGTACGTATGTAATATCGTGATCTGTTTCGTGTCCTTAATCCAGGATGATATCTGTGGAACGTGGAACTGTGTCAACAGTCATGACACCACTGCGAGCCTGGTCACCCGCCTCGTCCAGGATTACCGTATTTGCGCAGAACTCGGGCAATCAGAATGATCTGGAGATTTAATCGTGAGAGTGACTTAAAATCTGACTGGTTGCGACTGGACTTTTGATGAGCCTTCGCGGCTGAACGTCGGGTCCCGCATTCGAACGAGTCCAAAAAATCACTCGACGCTCAGGCACCCTACGCGTTCTGTGCCCCTCGTTTCTCGGCCTGGGGTGAGGATGAGTCGGAACCTGTCACCGAGGTTACCAGCAGCCACAGGTGGTTGGCGGTGTTGCCGGAGTAGACGAAGATGGCGTACGACACGAACGCAGCGCCGATTATGACCATCACACTGAGTTCGTATTCGAACAGGAAAATCTGTGCAGTTTGATTATGCACTTCTGACCTGTAAACAGGAGGGGAGGGTGGCAGGAACGTGTTTGGAATGGATATGTGCTCAACACCGCACTGCTCTCGCCTGCATCGTGCTTCGCCCGAAACCTGCGTGCCAGCAGCAGTGAGTGTGTGGTCAGGGGTCACGTAGTAGATGACTACGCAACGCGTGCTCCGCCACAAATCTCAAAAAAACGACGTGGAAGAAGCCGAGTTTCAGCACGAAGAAGAAATCCTGGACGTGGTTTCAGGTGCAAATTTGCAAATGATCATGACCAGAAGGTCCTACTTACGGTTCAGTTTCCTCACATTGCACGTCCAAGGCCATTTCCCAGTTTTTTATTCGTCGCTTTTTCTCACGAACGGGGGGGTCGGTCCTGCTTTTGGCACTGTAGGTTCTCCCGACTCCCCAATTCGTGGTTAGCACAAACTCAAGAGGTCTACTCAACTATTCCCTGCAGTATTGGCACACTGTAAAAAAAAAAAAAACAGCGTTTTCGGCGACACGGGTGACAGAAAGCGGTACACACCGAGCCAATGGCGGACAAGCAGATCGATGCGCCGATGGAGACGTCCTTGAGCACAGCGTCTGCGTACTTAATGACAGTCCCGACCAGCAGGCCACCGAATGCGTTCATCATGACTGCGCACCACGTGAGGGGTGTGTAGCCGTGGAAGAAGCCGAGTGTCAGCACCTTCTCAAAGTCTTTCTTCGTCGTGTAAAGAACACCACAGCCGATGACAACGGAGTAGAAAGCAAGCTGCAAGTTACGTGCCCAGAGGCTGATCTGTCGTGTTGTGTTCAAGTCTGGGTTGAGTGCCGTTCAATCCGGGAAACGCCTTCTACGTACTAGTAATCGTGCACGTTCTCCTTAGAGTAAAGTGGCCCTCGTCCATCTCCCGGACAGAGCAAAAAAACACCCTGTGGGCCTGGTTCTCAAAGTTTTTGAAGTTGGCAGTCTTCTCATCGTACAAATAGATTTCGGAAATCGGACCTGGATGGCAACGAGTTCGACTAAAAGAAAGAAAACTCAACAAGCAAGCGCAAACCTGTACACCCTTCAGAATCTTCTCGAAGTAAACTCCAGCGAGCGACGAGCAGCAAGCTGCAACCAGAAGGACAACGGTGCCGACCATACGCTGTTCAGGCGAGACACGCTCGGCCTGCTTCTCACTGTTGGCTGACGTTCCGAGGTTCACGAGGCAAACGCCGATACACAAAATCAGCAAACCGGTCCATTTGTTGCACTGAAGAGGCCGCTGCAGAAGGGTCTGTGAAGTTGTATGGTGGTTGTGGGTGTGAATAAGCCGGTCAAGACAAGCGCTACTAGCGTTCACTAAACATAAGCCACCTCTGTCCCCGCATTCGCTTGTCTTTCACTGTTCCAATACGGAGAAAGGAGGAGGGTCCTGATTGTCCTTCGTGTTGCACCAAACAGATGCTAAAGCTCTGTTTCAGCTTATATTCTTGTATGTGCTGTACTTCAGGTTGCGGAATGTTCACGCAATCAAGTTTGTCAGTGGCAACTTTGAGCCAAAATATCGAGGTCTTTAAGAACATACCACGGTTAGAATCCCTGTCCACAAAATCTTTGTCTGGCCCGTGATAGTGTAGGTGACAACGTCCAACAGCCCAGCGGCAATGTACTGGAAGTTGTTCTGGATCAGATACAAAAAGGCCGGCACTCCCTGTGTGAGTGTGTGTTTAAATTCAGGGCTTTGAGTGGGGAGCGGCTGAATCGACACGTGTCACTTTCATCAGTCGGCTTTGAGTTTCCGGCATGCTGCTTTTGGTCCTGTGGCTCCTCTCCGAAGTGTGGGTGGGGCGGGATCCCTCGGGGTAGAGCGTAGGAGGTTGCCGGCTTCACCATCTGGCGCTTGGCTCAAGCCTTCTGTTTTCATCTTGCGGTGATAGCTGCACGGGGGTTTCGGCCCCGTGCAACAGCTGAATGTCCTTACACACGGCGGCACATCTCACCCGAGGATGTGCTCTGTAATGAGCTTGGCCTGACTAGCTGTTCCAAACTCTTGGTGCATGCATCCATGGTCTGCAGCCGCGTTTGAGTCCTGTTCCGAGGCTCGCGCGGGAATGGCGCGATCACTTGTCGCCAAGCATTCTGCAATGATGACGACTGTTACCCCTATGTGGGTATTGTGTGTTTTGAATTCGCGGGTTTTTGTTGCACGCCACTTCACGACGATCTAGCGACTGGGTGAACAACCCAAGCTTCAGACAGTGGATCCGTAGCTTGTATCCGAACACTCTCCGCGAGATTGAAATAATGTGTAACAGCTGCTCATTCCAAATAGCGATCTTCCCAGCCGTTGCCCGACAGCTTGGTATGCACACAAGAAACCCCGGGTTATGTACATGCTCTGGAACGGAAGAACCCGCATACCGTCTTCAAAGCTTCTGTGGGCTGCGCCCAGGCTGAGCCTACCCCTCCCTCGGTTGCGAGCAGGATCAAAATGCAGGCAAGCCCCTTCGCGAGCTCCTGCATGATGACAGCAGTCTGGGAGACGAACAAATTTTGTCCTGGTATCGATCGAGTGGCACGCATGAGCAGGACCGCACCGGCATTCTGCAAGATTTGTTGGCAGTTAATCACGAGCACATAAGAAACTGCCTAAACCAATATGATGGGCGATGCAGCTTTGGATGGCCTGCTGTATGGGGGTCATGCTTCGCACAAATTAAGCGGTACTGCTTGCAAAGCCCCGAGTCTAGGGCAAGCTGTTACCGAATTCCCAAACCCAAGCATTCAAGGCGCGGCGCGACTCGGGGCTTCGCGCTTGCGCTGCACATGAAGCTGTAACGGTCAAGAGCGGACGGGGTTGCGGCACTGAGATGACTGCGACTCAAGCTTTGCATGGCAAGCGAGTACTTTTTGCGGCATAGCGCCGTCAACAGCAGAAGTCGGTGGCCAGCGACACGATTGTGGCACAGTTGTCAGAAGTAACCTGCCAGTGATACCGCACTGCTGGGCACTGCGCCGGCAACAGGAGAAAATTCTGAGCTATGCTGACAACAGATCAAGATGAGGCCAGCTATACGACTGACTGCGGCGCCACGCCCTCTACGGCTTTCGACTCAGCGATCGACAACGAATCATGTGGGCAGGGCTAGCAGTTTCTGTAGCGCTTCACTGTTGCAAAAAGATGTTGTTCATACCTGGACCGCGAGGAGGGGGAGGACTAAGAACCGGATCTCGATACCCCACAGCTTCGGTCTCTCCTCAGTCTTCTGAGAAGTGGGCGAGGTCGGTGATTCCTGCTCTTTGAGAGGAATCTTGACGGTCATCTCTTCTTCCCTGGCGGCACTCATCAATTATCGATTACTTTCTTTGTTTGCTGGTCTTTTTAATCCTTTGGTTGGCTTTGAATGCTTGAAACGGATCCGGCTAACCTTTGGTGCCTTCTCCTTCACCGCTGGGAGTTGGCTGGCACCAGGCTGTGTGCGCTGATTTGGGACGGCTAACAGGCGGGTTACCGCCAAACGTGCTAACTGTGTGGTATGAGTGCAGCCGAGGCATGCGCACTGGGCTTGTATTGCTCCTTCGGTTGGTGCACTTTGTTTCTTCGAAGTATATGACTACTGGCAGGATCAACCAGGTTTACTGGTCCCAAATCAAAGCAGGCGGAAAGGCCCGAAGCCTCATCTAAGTCCAAAACTCTGTGCTCTGTGAGCGCTGCTTGTGTCCAAACCCGCAAACCTGGGAACTCGGGAAAGCATGCACAGTTGAAACAAGGCTGGAGCCGCGGGGTTCAGGGATAGCGGGAATCAGGGGGCGGCAGCAGGAGCGCTCGTGGCCTGTCGAGCCGCCGGGCGCGCAAGGCGCACACAGAGTGTGACGGCCGGTACGGGAACGAGAAGCACGCGAGGTCAGGACAGGACCCCCCGTGGCCCCGCACAGATCGTACCAATCCTGCGCGGAACCCACGTGGTACTACGTCGGCCACTAGGCCGAGGGGTGTTGAGGAACCCCTGCTCCTTAAAACACATCCGTGCAGCATGGCCACAGCGGGAGAGACGCCGGAGGCCAACGAGCCCGGCCAAAAGGCCCTCGTCGCGACCACCGCACGGACCCTCACGGTCGCCACGGTACTTGGCGGCGGCGAACGACAGGACCCAGCTCAAGTCGCGCCGCTCGGCGCCGGGCGTCGCGTCGCGGTTGTCGCCGAGCCCGTTGCGCATCCGCCGCTTCGACCGCCAGCGCCGCGCCTCCTCCGACTTCGGCGAGTAGTGGTGGAACCCGAGCAGCACGCCGCGCCGAACGCCAAGCGATGAAGCCGGAGGTGGCAGAACAATTACCACGGGGACAACTGGCTTTGTAGCCAAGCGTCCACAGCGACACGTTGCTTTTTGATCCAAGGGTCGGATTGTTCACCCACTAACAGGGAACGTGAGCTGGGTGTCGTGAGGTTGGTTTTACCCTAACGATGGAGAGAGAGCCCATCGGGACCCGAAGAGCTGGACCGCAGAGCAGCACCGCGCCGGCTGCCCGCGGCCCTTGGCCGACTCGTGCCTCGCCCCGAAGAGCTGGCGCTTAGCGACGGCAAACGGAATCGAATCGGGGTCGTCAGCAGGGGCGCTCGTGGAGGTAGGCGCCGGATATGTAGCCGTCGGCCATTTTGCGCGTCGCCGGGATCGAGGTCGGCGGCCAGTTCGCGGCGGCGAGCCGCCGGACGTGCATGACGCACACAGAGTGCGACGGCCGGTACGTGAACGAGAAGCACGCGAGGGCAGGACCCCCCGTGGCCGCGCACAGGTCGCAGCAGTCCTGCAGGGAGCCCACGTGGTACTGCGTCATCGGCCACTCAGACTGCACGCCCCGCGGGGCGTAGGAGAACCCCCGCTCTGTAAAGCACATGCCCCCCGTCGCCGCCGGCAGCATGGCCACAGCGGGAGAGACGCCGGACGCCAACGAGTCTGGCCAAAGGGCCCTCGTCGCTGCCACCGCGCGGGACCTCACGGTCGCCAGGTACTTGGCGGCGGCGAACGACAGGACCCAGTTCAGGTCGCGCCGCTCGGCACCCGGCGTCGCGTCGCGGTTGTCGCCGAGCCCGTTGCGCATCCGCCGCTTCGACCGCCAGCGCCGCGCCTCCTCCGACTTCGGCGAGTAGTGGTGGAACCCGAGCCCCGCCGAGCAGCAATCCGCGCCGAACGCCGCCGGCCGCCCGCGGGCCTTCGCGGCCACCGACTCGTTCCTCGCCCCGAACAGCTTTTCGAACGGCGACAACACCTCGCCGCTCTCCCCACCGGCGAGCCCCCTGTAGCCCGTCTCGTACCACCGCGTGCACGCCGCCGTGGAGTCCGGGACAATGTCGCACGACGAGTTCGCAAGACGAAGCCGGGCGGGGAGGTGGTTGTGGCAGTGCACGGCGGACCGGAGGCACGACGCGGTGTTGGCGGCGTACTTCGTGTGGCGGCACTCCTTGCAGTTGCCGGCGAACGGCTTGCAGGCGGGACCCCACTGGTCGACGTACGGCGAGCAGTCCCCGCCGGAGGTGAGGAAGTTCTCAGTGAGCAGCCCGGGCGGGTGGAGGGAGAGACCGGACGACCCGAACATCTCCCATTGCAGGATGATGTGCGAGGCAGCAGGGTTGCACACCTCGCGAATGTACGAGGAAACCGAGCAACCGACCCGCGGAAACACGAACTCATCCGAATCCATGATGATCATCCAGTCCAGGTGCGGCGCTGCATGGTCGTAGCACATGGCCACGTACGCCGAATCCCGCGCCGACTGCAGCAAGCACCTCGCGTCCCCATTCTCCGGCACCGTGCCGTCGACGACGGTGACGAAGCCTTGCGCCTGGTAGTACGCAAGCACCGCCGCCGTCTCATCGGCGCTGCCGTCGTTGATGGCATACACGTGGTCCACCCCGGCGGCTCGGTGAAACTCGACCCACTCCACCAGCCACCGAGCGTCGTCCTTGAACGAGCTGCAGATCCCCAAAAAGTGCCGCTTCGGCGCCTTTCCGCCGTCCGCCGCGCGGGCCCCTGCGTCCGGGTACGAGAGCAGCGATGCCGTCTGCCACAGCATCCACAACACGACGCAGAGAACCGCCGACACCAGGGGAACAAGGGGGCCGCGCATGTTCTTTGGTGCCAGCGAACAAATTGCGGGTTTGCCCTTCAACATTATCGCAGCAGGCTACGTAGGTGCAGCGCTACCCTGAAAACGAAACAGGGCAATACAAGTGGGAAAAACGATCAACAGGCGCGCACAAGGAAGCAGCCGTCTCACGCAAGAACGTGCTAGGAGGCGGTCGTGGGCTCTACGCGCACCGGTCCTCTGTGTTTCGGTCCTTTCGACGACGGGACGGAGGAGCCGGTACGGCGCACGGCGCTTTGGCAACCGCCTGAACGAGTGCCACGGCAGCAGGTTCCCTCTTAGCTCACTCAATCACTTGCAGAGGGGAGGACGCATGTTGTATGATGTGTTCGCGTGTTGTGCTCTTGTCCGTTTGGCTAGCCGACAGCTCGGCTTTTTCGAGACTGGAGGTCCTATGAACATGCAATGTGGATAGCCTCTATTCGAGCCAACCTGGCTTTTAAAGTTGCGAGCTAGCTTTTTTTTTTCCTCCCGGTGGTAGAGCAGTGCATAATACAGAGACGTGATTTTGGCCAAAAACGGGTGTTTTGCGCATCTGGACGTTTTTTGGCCTGAAGGCTTTGTACACCCTGACATTTTTTGGCCCTTTAATTTGCGGAATTCTATTTTATGGCCATGCAATTTGTGGACGAATTCTTTGATTTTTTGGAGGGCCCAGACCCTCCGCAACCACCCTCGACCCTCCGCAACCTTCCGCCGGCCCTCCCTCCCATGCACACCCGGAGCCCCACCCATAGTTCATGTGTGTACTGGAGTACACCTTGACACAAGATCCGGACACGATTTTATATTATTTTTTTTTTGCGCATTTGAGGTGCGCAAAAGACCCCCTGGAGAAAGGAAAACAAGCGCGTGGCGTGCCTTCCGGCACAAAGCGGGCTCAGTAACGCCCCTACCCGATCTCACTTCGGGTGCCTCATGCAAAAAAAAAAAAAACCCCCCTGTATTATCCTATGTGGTAGAGTGACCGGGTGTCGGCCTTCAGGCCGGTAGGCCCGGGTTCGAACCCCGGCCATGACATTTTTCTGGTTGAAGATTGTTTTCGAGGTTTAATGTGTTTCGGGGTCTAGTTGGTGCCCGAAAATTGCGTTTTTTGCGGTGTTTCTCAGTATCTCGCCGTATTTGGGTTACCCCGGGTGCAGTCTGGGAAAACAGAGTCGGGGGGGAAATGTTTCTTGGGTTTGAATAGGGGGTGCTCGTAGCGTCGGTGGTAGGCTGGTCTCGTGGTTTCTGGCTCTTCGCGCTCCCCCTGTTGCGGTTTCAAAAACACGATCTTACACGACTGAAAACCAAGGGCCTGGGTCGGGTGAGGCGTCTATCATCGGGGGCAACCACGAGAGTGAAAGAAGTGTATGGTTTTGTTGTATTCGTGAAGGACTGATCATGGTCCGAGCTCCTCACATCACTATCAGCCACACATTGCATGTGTGGCTGATAGACCTTGGTGGACCGACCCGCCCGTGTGTTGGCTGTTACTTCTCAGACGAGGGGGAACATGAGGCAGCAGGACACCTTGTCCAGGTGGGTAGCGTCACCTCCCCGATGCGAGCTGATTGCCGGATGGATGCGGGCAACTGCACCTTTGTACCACCGACACCCTCTGGGTACGCGCAATCGGGGGTTTGAAACATGATGATTAATATCAAAAGCCGGCCCCCACGCGGCGTTGACTGTGGCTGGTCTTTGTAAGGACTGCCTTGATGATACTTTGATCAAACCCACACGAAGCTGAAACTTCAGACGACTGCCTCAGCGGCTTTGCAGAGGTAGGCGCAAGGCAGACCTGTACAGCTGATTGCACGGCCCGAATTAGCAACCCAAACACATCCTCCGCAGCTACACAGAGAGGAAGGCGCCGGGGAGTCTTTTTACACACGCCGACGGGTGAACAAATGAGGCGAGGCGAAGAAGCAGAGAGCGACGGCACAGTGGTGAACATCTAGACGAGGTCGTCCCGTCAACTAAAAGGTTTTCTCGGGGGGAAGCGGCAGAAAAGCAGGAAAACGGTGGGTAAAGAAAAACGAGCCAATAATTGGAAGGCGAGCCCCGAGATTTGATGACAAAAACTCCCACGCCGAATCGTGCAGGTGATGGAGGTGGCAGTCTTGACCGCGGCGTTGACGTGGCAACGTCGGTTTTTCAGAGTGAACGTTCGCTTGAAACTCCGAAGTTTCGGGCTAACAGATTTCTTCTTGCTCGCAGCAACGCGTGATGAGGGATTGGTTGGGGCTAGAGCAGCAACTAAACATTCGTTGTCGCTCGTGCGGTATCCGCGGACTCACGCACAGTTGGCCATCGTCAGTGCGGTGCCGTAGGATGTGTCGAGCATCGTCTTGGTACGGGTTGTCTTTGACGTGTCAACGTTTCAAGTGCTGTTCTTCCCCTGTAGGTAGAAGAACAGTCTCCACAGCTCGCCAACTTCCACTTCCTCGTGCAACAGCCTTCTCTCTGGAACACTCCAGGACTGCTGTCCTGCGATGAAAAGCCACGCGTTGTCCAAGCAGAATCCATTCCCTTCTTCCCAGCGTTTTTTCGGGTTTCCAATATGCGGATGCCCGCCGCCGGGAAAGAAAACAAAAATCGGTCAATGAAAACGAAAGAGTGTTTCGAGCCTCGGCCCTACCCCATCCAGCACGGGCAGGGTTCAGCTCTGCTGTCGAAGCAGTGTTGCTTTCCAGACTGGTTCGTGGTCTGTGAAGCCCCCGGTGGTTTTGAGTCCGTGATCGACAGTAACTAACCGAAATAGGCCTCCTAGGCAAATCCTCTGATGATGATAAGAGAACCGTGTCGGTTGGAGGTGTCAGCTGTGCGTGTCGATCTCGGGTGCAGCGGCCCGATTCACCAACTGCCAGATAGCAGCTTTTTCGCACTCGGAATGCGAAAGTAACGGCCAGTGTCGGTGCATGCCTGAATGTCCAATAGTGCTCGTAGGCTGCTGTGCTTTACTCCTCTAGGCTACCGCGCGCATGGTACCCCGTGGTGCAGTGCACTCTGTGAACACCTTGGCTGTGCACCAAGCAGAGGTGGAACGTCGTCAGGTGGCGAGCATCGGGAATGGGGGGTTGAAGAAGATGCTTCCCCCAGAGTTGTCCCTTTTTCCAGCAATGCGGTTCCTAATCGACCGGCCGACCATGCGCGATCGCAGGCCACCGTGTCTCTATTTCTGCTCCAGCTTCTTGATGTCCTTCAGAATTTGCGTCCGCGCTTTCACGAGGTCGGCGTTTTTGCCGTCGATCTTTAGTCCTTCTTCGTACGTCTGTGTGCGGCGGTTTGGGTAGAAGTGCGGTGAGCGGTATCCACGAACAGGGAACGCGAGTTGACCTACACGGTGAACTCCAGCAAATTTTGCTCGAGTAAAAGCAGACTCACAAGCGGGTGTGCCACACCCGGAAATAGGGTGTGAAATAGGGTGTGAAATAGGGTGTGAAATAGGGTGTGAAATAGGGTGTGAAATAGGGTGTGAAATAGGGTGTGAAATAGGGTGTGAAATAGGGTGTGAAATAGGGTGTGAAATAGGGTGTGAAATAGGGTGTGAAATAGGGTGTGAAATAGGGTGTGAAATAGGGTGTGAAATAGGGTGTGAAATAGGGTGTGAAATAGGGTGTGAAATAGGGTGTGAAATAGGGTGTGAAATAGGGTGTGAAATAGGGTGTGAAATAGGGTGTGAAATAGGGTGTGAAATAGGGTGTGCACACCCTATTTTCGGTTGTGGTCACTGGTCACACCCGCACTTGAGGCCGGACTTTAGCTCGAGCAAAAGTTGCTGGAGTTCACCGTTTACGGGGAGACAGCCCATCGGGTCGCCGCATTTCGACAGCCATATGGAGCTAGCACCTGGTATCCACGGTTGTTCGAGTGCCGTAATGCTACAGTTTATTTGTCGCCATTTTTGGGGGGAATATCCACTACTCAGATATCCGCCAATTAGAGTGCAGTGTGGTATATTTTATCGGACAGCTGCCGTGCATGCAATGTGGCTGAACGCCTTTCTCATATTCTAAGGTTGTTAACCTCAGAATATTCACTTCTGTGACACTCTCCCCCCTCACACAACCACTCACGCTTCCCGTTGCAGCACAAAGCGGAGGTGATACTTTAGTTTAGAGTTAGAGTTCGGTTGAGATTCCGGGATTTTGAGGTCTCCGGGGGTGACCTTGCTAAACGGATTCTCCGGCGCTCCAGCGATCATGTCGTGAAGATGCGCGCGATACTAAAAAAAAGAAAACGGGGCAGCCCACACCTTCAACGCCTCTTGCGGCAGGTTGAGGCCGGCCAGGCAGGCACCCTTGCGGAAGTAAGCTTTGGGCCACTTGGGGTTGAGGGCCGCGCACCGCACGGCGTCGGTGAGGGCCCGCTCGTACTTGCCCTGGTTGAAGAAGCACGCCGAGCGGTTCGAGTAGAAGACGTGGTTCTTCGGCGCGTGCGACACGGCGACGGTGTACAGCTTGATCGCTTTGACGAACTCCTTGTCCGCGAAGACCTTGTTGCCCTGCTCCTTGAACTTCCCCGCGATCACTTCCGCCTTCGCGCCGGCGGGCGGTGCACGGGTCACCTCCCGGGCGATCTGCTTCATGTCGGGCGGCGCGAGCGAGGCGGCCGTTTCGCCGTTGTTGTTGGCGACGTCCTTCGCCCCATACAGAACCGCGGTCTTCACGAATTCGACGTTGCCGGCCTTCGCAGCGTAGTGCACGGCCGTTTGGCCGTCATCGTCCGCTTCGTTCGCATCGACGCCCCGCTCCAACAGCGCGCGGCAGAGCTCGAAGTTGCCCCTCTCCGCCGCCTCCACCAGCACCGGGCGGCCTGACTGAGTCTTCGTCTGCGCCGGCACACCAACGATGTCGAGCAGCAGGCAGCACTCGTCGGTGGCGTCTTTTTCGACGAGCCGCGCCAGCAGCTCCGCCGCACCCGCAGCCGGGAAGGCCGCCGGGCCCCCTGCCAGGGCCAGCTGCACGCCGGCCGCGAACTTTCCGCCCTCCAGCGCCGCGGTGAGGCACTCGAGCGAAGGCTTCCCGGACTTCAGCAGCACGCGGAGCCGGTCCGTGTCGCCCTGGGACGCTGCTTTTTGCATCTTCGGCAAAGCGGGCTCGTCCTCCCCCCGCCTACGTTGGGTTCGATTGGTTTTGTGCGTGTATATCATGCAGGGTCAAACCCTTGTGTCTTTTTGGTAAGAGGGATTTAGACCCAAAAACAAAATGGCCACCCATTTTTTCTGGAAAAATTTTGGGGTTTTGAAAAAAATACGGGTGATCTTCCTTAGAGGTGCCAAACAATTCGTTCGTTTCCTTAGAGGTACCAAAAAAATGCCCTTAGAGGTACCAAACCAAACAAATTTGTTTTTTGCCCTGAAAATGTACTCAGCAACTTTTTAGCAAAATTTTCCACCTTTTGGCCATTTCGGCCATTTTGGGTCATTTTTGACGATTTATCCCATTGGTTGGGTTTGCGGGAATTCCTGATGACTTTTTCTCAAAAAATAAATTTGGAACAAAAACTGCGGTGATTTTTTGATGAAGTTGAGCAAAAAATACTCGAGGGGCTGCCTTGTGCTTACTTCGAAGGAGGTTAGAGGGGGAGAAACAATACAACTACAAAATGGGTCTTTTTTGTTGAACGCTTGCGCCCGCCCACTAAACCCAGATTCACCTGTGTTTCGTGTGGGTTACAGCACATTTACCTCCTTTGATCTTTTGCAGACGGCAGCCTCCTCAAGTATTTCCTACAAAGCAGGTGCTCATACAAAAAAAAATCAATTTTTTTCCTTGGGTGCCACCGGCCCCGCGGCAGCGTTTATTAAAAAGACACAAGGTTTTGACCCTGCATGATATTTAAGTCCATGGCTTTGAGTGGGTAACGGCTGAATCGAAGTATAGCCCGCTTGTCACTTTCACCAGTCGGCTCCTAGACTCTTCTCAATCCTCCGGGGACGGGTAGAGCGTGGGTGCCAGCTCCTCCCTCCGGCGCTCGGCTCAAGACTTCTGTTTTTTTCGCGACGTTAGCTGCACGGGGGTTTCTGCCCGGTGCAACGGTTTCCGCCCCGTGCAACGGCTGAGTGTCTTTACACACCGGCGGCACCTCACCCGAGGATGTGGCAAGCTCTCTCTGTGCAATGAGCTTGGCCCGACTAGCTGTTCCAACTTCCTGGTGCAAGCACCCGCCGTGGTCTGAGTCGCCACCTGGGTCACAGTTTTGAGTCCTGTTCCGAGACTCGCTTGCACGGGGAAGTAGCGCGAATCACTTGTCGCCATGCATTCTGCCAATACTGACGACTGCTACCCCTGTGCTTGGTCTTTCTTGCCTCGCATTCCCTACGTGCTGTTTGTTTGCGCGCACGTCGCAAGCCCTGCTTAAAAATCTCTGTAATCGTCTCCTTTAACAAGGACAAACGCGTTGTCGCAGGTTTGCACTCGCATGAACCAGCGCATACTTGTTGTCGGCATTGCTGGCTTTTGGACGCGTTTTGTCAAGTACAAACGAAGAACCTCTTTTTTCGGCTCGTGGAGCAACCGGAAAACAGCGGAAATGGAAGCTGACAAAAAAAAGAGGAAAACTGGAAGGAGGTAGAAAAGTGCACAACAGAAAAACAGGAAGAATACGGGCAAGTTGAAAAGGTGAGTCACATGCTCACCCACGTCGCCTGACGAAATCTAAGGAGAGGGGGGGGGGGGGGGGGGAAGAGGTGATTCGGGCTCTACGGGGGGGGGGGTTGTTGGGGGGGGGCGATGGGACATCGTACGGCGAACGCAGCGGGTGAAGGAGAGAACGAGTAGCAACTCACGTCGCTCGCTTGCCCGTTAGGCGCACCGAGAAGCCGCAGTCATGAAGGCCGAGCTGAGTCGGTGGAGGGTGCGATGTATGAGGATTGCAACACCGTTGCATGGAATCTGTTGTGAAACACGTGCCGTGAATCACGACCAGAGTCTTCGCAATTCACACAACTGGGCGGCTCTCCTCTCCGTTGTACGTCCTGCAAAGCAGGTGCGTATCCAGGAAAAATGAAAAAATTGCACAAGAAAAAGTTCGCTGGCGTCGGACGGATACAAGGGTAGGCCTGCGCCTCGCCGGATTTTCCGGGACTCGCTGCTTCTTGTTTACACAAACAGGCTTCCGACTCATTTTGTATTCGGAAGCACCTGGCGTTAGAGAAACGTGAAGGTGGAAAAGAAAGACGAACCGAACGACGAACATTTCCGGAGTTAGGGCTTGCACTGACACACGACGCAACGGACGATCAGCATCAACTGATCGATGTTGATGAAAATGATACGGATTGTTGTTCTACGCGAACAGCCTCTCTGGCCGGCAATCATTCAGTTTCGTGGACGGGGGGTTTTGAGGGGAGAATCTGCGGTTGATGTTTAGGCAGAACACTGCCCACATCGGAGGGGAGGGGACGCCGTCTAGCTCTACACGTGCATAACCCGTTCTTCCGGAAAAGTTCCCTTCAGCACGACCGTAATAGTAACTTAGAAAAATGGGTCAAACAAAGGAAAAACGGACCGAGAGTGGGTTCGTCCACGCGTACCCTCTCCCTCCCGAATTTCGAGCTCCTCGTCGGGATCGGGGGGGAAGAGGGGATTGCAAGAATGTGTTTGGAAAATAGTTATGTGCTCAACACCGCACCGTCCTATCTGCACCGTGGGTCGGTCCTTTCAGCCACGGATACAATAGGCAGACCATCATCAGCGCGGTGACTGGGTGTCAGCAGACAGGACAGCAGTGAGGTTGGCTTGTCGGGCGGCGGTTCGTAGCTCGGCACAGACAGGACTGCCTGTGCTACGAGGGGGGAAAATCTTAGTTTCGTGTTCAGGCGCTACACGGTGCAGTAGTAAACTTGTAAAATGACCCTTTTACTAGTAAATTCACTAGTAAAAAAATTTACTAGTAAAATTTACACTTTTACTAGTAAAATTTACAAGTGCACTAGTAAATTTTACTAGTGCACTTGTAAATTTTACTAGTGCACTAGTAAGAATTACAAGTGAAATCAGGTGTTTTTCAGTCCAAAACAGTGATTTATAGGGGGTTTTGCGTGAAAAATTGCGAGATCGAAAACTGGGGAGGGGAGGTTTGGTCGATGTGCACTACCCCTCGGACTGAGTTGGGCAGGGTTGTTGGGAGCCTTGATGGGAATCATCTCCCCTGAGACAGCCGCGCCGTTGAAAAAGGATGAGAGGAGCAGCGCGCACCCAACTGGAACTGTACGCACTGTCCAGCCCCTTTACCCTGAGACTTTTGTTGAGCTAGTTGACAGCTGTGGAGGAAAGGCGTCTACTAAAATGAGAAGAAACGGAGGCAAGAGAGACGCACTGTGAGTGGTGTCGTGCCAAATTCACAACAGTGAAACACACTCTACAATGGCGACGTGAGCGGGGAGCGGGGAACCCTGGGCAGAAGCGGCCACCTGACTGTTGCGAATACTTCCAGTCGGTCCGAGCATGCCTGCCACTTCCCGACACGCTTCGGCACGGAGGCTTTGCCCAAGCAGGGATCTTGACATTGTTGTTGCCGCAGTAAGGAGTTCCACACAGCCCATCAATGTAACACTCGGGCTCGACCATAATAGTCAGAAATTTGTGAGGTTTCGTAAACATGAAAAAGCGGACGAGGCAGCAGGAAGAGTGCTGAACGGACGAAGCGTCTTTGATGTGGATCGGTCTACCATGATGCAGGCCTCCAATATGTATGCGCCCAAGATGCCGCCGGCCTAGTGCAGATGGAAGAGATCGGCAGGTTTGCACGGGGGACCCTCGAGCATCAGAGGAACCGCAGACTCCGAGAGCGACTAAACGCGCCCCAGAGCAGCATCAACGGCAAGACGCTGCACCAACTCCGGAGGTCCAGCGGAGCAGTGCGCTAGTGAGGCAATCGATTCTACAAAACGGCACAACGGAGATATGTGGTTTAGGAGGGTGCAACGAAAAGGCCACCTCTCAACACATTCTGACAGGGGGCGACACAGCGCACCTTAGATGGTTTCAGCCGGAGGCGGACCAAAGGCCGGTGTTCGGGCATCCACCCGAATGCAGGCCCTGGACGCCTATGCGAAGGGAACCACGCGGTAATCCGGAGTGGGGCTCTACGCGTGCCAGCTGCCCGGGAGACAAGTGCGCTGAAAGGGCAACATGGGCCCTACAAGCATAGGAAGAAGGTGAGAACGCAAGCACGGCAGCGGCAGCAACACCCCAAGAATCAACGACAATAAAATGAAGCAGTAGGCACACCGCGTTCGTTCCCAACACCCCGACCCGACCAAGCAACCGCCAAACCCCAAGAAGTACTAATCTCACGGCAACAGCCCAAACAACTCCCCTAGCACCCTCGTGTGACAAGAATTCTCCAGTCCTCGAAACCCCCCGTGGAGGAATGTTGGACCGAAAATATGTTGGACCGGACAAAAGTTGGACCGCGAACGACCAAAGCAACTGGACCATTTTGTCCGGTCCAACATATTTCCGTTAACGGTATTTGCCTTTCAGAGTCGACCGCCAGGCACGTATCCACTTAGGCGGGGTTGGGTCGATGGGCATGAGGTAAAAAATGTCCCTTGACAAATGGGTAGTCAGGCGCGAGAAATGCGTTGGGTTTCTTCTTGAGCGTACCAAGATCGTCGTTTATTGGCGGCTCATACTTTTTCCTTCACTGTCAGCCAACCTCGAGCCACTTCGTTTGCACTCTGCATTTTTGCGTTTGCACTCTACCAAAGCAATGGGACAGACGGTGGACGCATCTTGGTCCACCCTCGGCACTGACCAACCGCAACCGGTCGCGATCAAACATCCTTCCACGCAAGGAAGATCTTGTCATTCCACCAGGGCTATAGCGACCAATGGCTGGACCATGGCCAGGGTGCTTCGTTGCGAGTTGCTGGAGGGAACTCAGCGGGTTACGCAGCGCCGCGCACTGTTCGGGAACTCCTGGCGGCGGACCCATGCGCGACTACGGAGTGGAGCGAGTGCTGGCCAGCCGCAAAACTGCACCAAGTACACAGAACCCCCCGAAAAAAGTTGGCCGGACAAAAGTTGGACCACCAGAGCCCAAAATAGGTGAGTTGGACCATTTTGTCCGGTCCAACTTATTTCCGTTTACGGTATTTGCCTTTCAGAGTTGACCGCACTGTTGCCCACGACTCAGTCCAAAAAATGGATGCCAAGCCTGTCGCACGCAGGCAGAGATATTCGTAACCTCCTGGGCCAAACGCAAGATACCGGAGCGTCTTTTGCCGTGCAACTCTATTTCTGGTACCAGGACGTACCTGTGCACGACTCTGCTCTGAGAGGACAAGGACGCCTCCTCCCTCGCGCCCCGTCTCTTCCGATGTTATTGTCCTGTGTTCCCACCGCATCGAGCCAAGGGGGGTCGTGTTCGAGTGTTCACGTTTGCCTTGGAGTGGGGGAAACCTGGATTGACGCGGTCTGCCTACGCGCGGGGCTCTCAAGCACTGGGTGACACTTTGCTCTGCTCTCCAGCCCCATTCTGACGAGTTAGGTGAAAAAGAAGCCGGTTCTTCTGAATGGGTGCTTCACTTGCCACAGTTTCTTCTTGTTTCACCCGAAAACACCTGCCAAAACACCTGAAAACCTGAAATCACTTGTAAATTTTACTAGTGCTCTTGTAAATTTTACAAGTGCACTTGTAAAATTTACTAGTGGCACTTGTAAACCATTTTCACTTGTAAAACCACTAGTAAATTTACTAGTGAAAGCCTTTACTACTGCACCGTGTAAGGGGTTAAAAATAAGGGATAATTAGCTTATAGCCACCAAGAAACTTTTTATTTAGCTTATAGCCACAAAAAACTTTTTATTTAGCTTATAGCCAGGAGGGCCTGAAACTTTTTATTTAGCTTATAGCCACAAAAAACTTTTTATTTAGCTTATAGCCACAAAAAACTTTTTTATTAGCTTCGAGCCACATTTTGCAAAATTTTGGTCATTTTTCTGAGTTGGCAAAATTTTGGCCGAAATTTTGGTCGAATTTTTGGTCAAACTTTTGGTCGATTTTTTGGTCGATTTTTGGTCGATTTGTTTTGGTCAAAATTTTGGCCGAAATTTTGGTCAAAATTTTCGGTCGTTTTTTTGGTCGATTTTTTTGGGTCAAAATTTTGGCCGAATTTTGGGTCAATTTCTTTGGTCGACAATTAGACTCCAATCCCTGAGAACACACCCATGGCGGATTCGAACCATTTACCCAGCCATTGACTGTGACAACTGTGCGATTTGGATTCGAACTCAAGTTTCCAATTTCAAGTTGCAAGTTTTAAGCTTCAATGTGTG
Source organism: Diplonema papillatum (assembly GCA_030068145.1). NCBI lineage: Eukaryota > Euglenozoa > Diplonemea > Diplonemida > Diplonemidae > Diplonema > Diplonema papillatum. The sequence goes on from JAPJBO010000146.1 coordinate 310,921, forward strand.
GGATACGTTTGGGGGAGTCAAGGTGATTCTGGGGTAGCGTCTAATCTCATCCCATTTCAACTTTGCTTAGGTCTCGTTTACTTGGACCCCCTTTCTGCCGATTTGCGACTGCCGACTTGCGGCGCAACACTTTGGCAACCATTGCGTTGTTAACTCTCTTGACCTCCAACAACCTTCTTCGTCAGCGAGTTCGTGGCGGTGTTCGTGACAGGGACTATCAGATTCCTGCAACCCGGCGGCATCTGGACGGCCGTAGTGGGAGCAAGGGGTGCAACACGCTAAAAGACTGGAAGTACCGGGCATAAATGTTGCGAGCATACGGGTGCTGAAAGAGAAACCGGGAAACATGATACATAGCTCGCAGAGTTCAGACCAGAGTACTTTTCGATGACACTCTCTTTAACGCAAACGGCGGCAAGCTCTTTGTGGACGATTTTTCAAGTCGGTTCTTATGTAGCCTTCGGGCGTAAACACACGTGGGTGACCTATCTAGACTGTTTCGAGTATCAGACTCCAAAAATTCAAGCAATGATAAGATGATACGACGTGGTGGTGTTTCGAGTGATGAGATGATAAGACGTGGAGAAGGTTGGACTCGCTCCGGGTGGGCCCGAAAACCCCTACCTGCAGCGAAGATGAACGTGTGCAAATAGGTGTGGCCACTCCAGTAGCTGGCACAGCACGGCAAAGGGTTTTCTGGGTTCGAATTCCGTGTGTGATTTTTCTCAGATTGGCTAACAATTGACCAACTTTTTTGACCAAAATTTTTGACCGATTTTTAGAGTGAAAGTTCGCTTGAAACTCCGGGGTTTTTCTTGAACAAATTTTTTGGCCAAAATCTTTTGACCAAAAAAATTTGACCCAAAATCTTGACCAAAATTTTTTGACCGATTTTTTTTGACCAACATTTTTGGCCAAAATTTTGGCCGATTTTTTTTGACGATTTTTTTTGACCCAAAATTTTTGACCGATTTTTTTTGACCAAATTTTTTGGCCAATTTTTTGACCAAAAAATTTTGACCAAAAAGTTCGACCAAGTTTTCACCAGGTGGCTTTAAGCTAAAAAAAAAGTTTCAGGACCTCCTGGCTATAAGGGTAGGCGGTTTTTTTTTTTTGGCCCATGTCCGCGCGCGCGTAAATTTTTGGGAACCCCCGGAAAAAAAAAAACTTTTGCCAAAAAAAAACTTTTGGGATCTGTGCATTGGAACCGGTCGTGAGAGCGACTGCAGGCGTAGTCACGAGCGTGTCCGGCTCGCGAAAAGTCGAAAACCTGTTCATCACACCGATACTTCACGGCGATGCAAATCGCGTAGACTTTGTTTACCTCAGTGTGTATTGACTTTGAAGCTGACTATGCCCGGTGCTGGGTTGGTGCGCTGGGCAAGCAATATCGTGCTACTTTGACGTTGGTGTCAATCTAAACAGCAAGATTTGCGTAGCTCCTGCTGGACGCAGTCGAAGCACGCGGGATACAAGCACAGCCTCAGCCTCGAAAGTGTGCGCGGTTTTACCGGCAAGGCATGTCGGGAGGTTTTGCCACTGTGGTGCGATTATCACACAGAACCAGTCCGGGGCAGTGCACGCGTCTATGCCTTCCGACGCCTCAAGCAGCTACTAGTATCTGAGACTCGACTGAGGAGGCATGAAAAGGACGCGGGGCAAGCGATGCGTTCACGGTGCTTGCGACTTAGTGCACTTGACCGGCGGCAATGCCTTGTGCCGCGGTATATTTGCGAAGAAAACGGCACTCGTCGCCTGACAGTCTAGACCGCACATCCCTGAGCATAACTGCCTTCGTTGCACACGGCGTCTAACCAATTGCCGTGTGCTAGAAGCACCTGCCCTCCGTGCGGATGTCGAGACATCAATGGTCTCTTTCGATGTGGGTGAGGTACATCTTGTGAGTCCGGCGCCGTTTGCTACGCATCAGAAGGTGGCCACTGGCTAAAGCTTGCTGACAGGAGGGTCGGCAGAGTACCGACAAACTCCGTTTACACCAAGCAGGGCATCTTTGTGTACTCGGGTAATATTGACAAAGCCACTACACCCGAAGTGACGGTGTCGACGTCCGCCTTTGGGGGTTTCAACAGCAGACCGCCGCAGAAGCCGCGAGAGCAACCATCCTTGCACAAGGTGGAGGAAAGCAGAAGTTGAAGTTCACCATACTATCTGCGGGTAGCTGGCGCTTATTCTCGCCGATGGAAATGCCACCGACCAGCCGTCAGTAGGCTCTCGCACGGTGGTTCGGTAGGACCGTGACATCGCAATGGGGCATGTCAGAAGAGAGATAAGAGATTGACGGACACCCGCGCAATCGACAGTCCTCTGGGTCACTGCTTTATTGTTCGCAGCGTACCCAGCGAACCGCGATCTCGAGTTCAAACCCGAGTGTTTTTTCTCCTGTGGCATCGTCTATCATCTGCAGCCTCCGACTATGGAAGGTTTTGTCGAAACGCACCCCGCGCGGCGTTCAGGACTGTTGAACTCTAGACTGCCACCGCAACCCCTCGGACACATCAAGTTCATCTTCACACTCACCTTTGAGCTCATCGTCCAGAAATTCTACCAACAACGGGCACAAAAGTGCCAACAGCGGACTGGCCAGTAGTATAGCCGGCACATATGGTGTGACATCCAGTAGCAGAAAGTCTTGTGGCAAAAGTTTTTTTTTTCTGAAAAGTTTTTTTTTTGCGCGCGCGCGCGTAAATTTCTGTGGGCCGACGGACATGGGCCAAAAAAAAAAACCCGCCTACCCTAAGGGAATTAAATTTGTTTTTGCTGGCTCGAAGGGAATTAAATTTGTTTTTGCTGGCTGTAAGGGAATTAAATTTGTTTTGCTGGCTCGAAGGGAATTAATCGGCACCCAAAGCCGTACCATGCGGTAGGGGTTCAGCACGTCTACCTTCTGATGTTACTACCCTGTGTTTCCCGAGCAAGAACCAAGAACCCCCACGAGGAAGTTCACTACGATTCCTCACTCCTCATTATCAATGAGACTTGCCCGACAAGGCGGTTGCCAGCCAGCTTCTGAAGTACTGACTTCTCGCTCCCTAAATGTTACCACCACATAGCGACAGCGTCCCCTCCGTGCAGAACTTGCACTTGACTTCCTTCATACCCTTCCCCAGGTCTTCCACGAGTAACCCCGCTCGTTCTTGGGCCTCTTTGCTGTTTTTGGAGCTAGCTTTGCGACCGCCTTTGGAGCTGGCTTCGCGAGCATGTTTCTTCCTGTTGGATATACGTTTACTCCTGTACCCACTTGTATACGTGCGTACGCGTACGCGTACGCCAAAAAAGGGGGGGTAGGGGGATTGCAAGAACGTGCTTGGAATGGGTATGTGCTCAACACCGCACTGGTCCCGTCTGCGCCGTGTTTCGGTCCTTTAAGCCACGGACACATAAGGCGGACCATCATCAGCGTGGAACCTAAAAGGGGGGGTAGGGGGGAAAATCTTAGTTTAATGTTTAGGCAGAGCACTGCCTCTCATGCATGGTTGATGCTAGCATCAAGTCTTCTTCGAGGAAGATGTCGTCTAGGAAAGGGATGCAAAATAGAAAATAGAAAGTTGTAAAGAGGGGAGTGTACGGCTCCCAAAGTGGGGAATGAAACCTTGAGGGACTAGCCCCCTGTATTTTTTTCACCGCGGTGTTGTGTGCACCTCGTTCTTCGTCTCATGTTTCGCTCTTGAACGCAGACCGGGGGGGGGCAAACTCTGAAAACTGCGCCACTTAGCCTTTTTCTGGCGCTATAGTGCTTTTTAGGTCAATCTTTGAAAACCAACCCCATTTTTTCAGCACATGATGACTTTGTGGGGGGTGTTTGGCAGTCTGCAGTGCATAATAGGGCCTTCTTGAGCATGTTGGGGATGTCCTGTTGGGACCAACTTGCGCTCGCCACAACGACCCACGATTGCAGAGGCACTGAATGGAACTGCAGAAGCATAAGGCTGCATAGTGGGCTGCATAATAAGTCGCCTCTTTATGTTCTGCCTGGGCGTCAAGATATTCCTTCCCACTCACTGTTGAATAGAATCGGTGCATGCATACCTTGTAAAATGAACCAACCAGCCGCCTTCGATACATATCATGGAGCGCTTGTCCAAGTGCCTCTCGGATAAAGACCTCAACAACGAGAACGTATATCTGTGATAGTGGAAGCCTGTTGATACATGGGTACGAAGAGAAGAGACAGTTGCATCCAGAAAGTGGCGAATCGCAGTCATTCCAGTTCCGGTACCTAGACTCCTTCAATCCTAAGCTTTCGTCGTGTGGCCGATGTTCAAGTCGCATACCAGTATTCCAAGCAGAAGGTGCGGGCCCGGCGGGCAGTTGCAACCCTGCAATATAGCAGCCGCTGTCGTATTGCTTGGGGTCGGTGTATGTGGACACTGCGCTTCGGGTTCACATTCGAAGAGACCGCAACCGAGAATGCGCCAAAGCAGTACGCGCGCAAAGACGAAGAGAGCAGCCAGCACCCCGCATATTCCAACCAGGATAACGACCAAAAGAGAACCCCCTTTACTTGTGGCGGCCCAGCGGGCTAGAACGAAGCCAAGAAAAGCAAGCATCTCGACCGAAACGAAGAATTCGTCAGTACCACGTTCGCCAACTTGCATTTGTACTCGCAGAAGGAACCACATGATGTACAGCAGAGCATATCCGCTGGCCAGGAAACATACAATTACCAAGGCGCATCGTAGAATATAAGACAGCAACTGATTCACCTGTACATCTTTTCGCTGAGCGCTGATGTGCTCCAGCTGTTCAAGGGCTCGGCGGACAGCAGACGCCTTGGGGCCACCAGGAGTCGTTGGCCCCGTTCGTGAGTTAGGGCCCAGTACGTCGTCCCTCCTAGGACTGAAGTCTTCAGTTTTACTATCCGGGTCTGATCTGAAGAACGGTGATTTAGGAACAGGGAGGCTAAAACTGCTACTCCGTGGTTGTTTTCTCATCATCTCCTTTATATCATTGAAGTCGAACATCGCATCGTTGGCCGGAGGCGGTTCTACAAGATCATCGTCCGATGCATCATCTTGATCGTTCGGCTGGGCGGAAGTCGTAGCTCTTCTGTCCCCAGGTGTGGTTGCTGATACAGAAAAAGGAGTCGGCGGCAGGGGGCTGTCGTCGCCGCAGGATGCATTGGAACCTTCCATGAAAGATTGGCTGAGAGTAGATGGAAACTCGCCTGTAGGGACTGCTTTGAACATTTTCCTTTTCATCAAGGTTTCGGTTTGGGGGCGCTTGAGGGTTAACGTTTGGCGAACGGCGTCTTTGCTGGAGGAGGCGCTATAGAACCCAAAAACGACTATCCAGGCCATAGACAGGCCCAGAAACACCGTCGTGAAGAACTTTACTCCGATTTCCTGGAGGTACCCGATGGACATTGTAGAAGACGCGTCGCTGAAAAGAAACCCGATAAGCGTTTCAGGAACCTTGTCACCAAACTGCAAAACCAGGAGGAAGTTGGCGTACTCCGCTACAACTATGCTAAGAGCCAAGATGCCGATGCAATTGTTAGCAATGACAGCTGTACACGACAACACAAAATCGACGGATGCTACAGTGTTACCTTCGCGTGATGACACGCCTAAGTAATCAGAGTTAACCATCATTCGCCGAACTAGACGGTGCACCGTATGTGACGCCTCTCTGTCACGCGTCATGAACGCAGAACCAGTGTACCCCCCACCAGATACAGTCGACATATAGTCACACTTTGGCAAGATGTTGCTCTGCTCGAAGAGCTCAAGGGCTCCAGCCATGTAACTACCGGCTCGGATACCTCCTCCAGAAAACGCAAGACCTCGAATTGGATCCTTGAGACTGTGACCTCTTAGATAACGCCCATTAGCGATCTCGTACCACTCAGCATCAATAACCACTCGGAACCGCTGCTTGTCTTCGGGAAGTGGGGTCAAAGCCAGAAGAGGGTTCCTTTCCATCTTTTCCGCCGCGTGGTATGCAGATTCGACACCAGCAACCTCACTGACCTCGTCTTCGGCAGCTGCAGCCCTATCGTGCATGAGAGCTGTTATCGCCCAGGCAACAAATAAAAATGATGACATGACCCATTCATCAACGACCTCAAAAATATACCGTGTAAAATCGAGGGCCATTTCAACATCGGGCCAAGCCGCACGAATGGACCCTCTGACCGCAGCCATGGTAAGCAGCAGAAGAAATGTGCTAGCCAGCCAATTCGGAGTTGACCTCATGAGAGCTCGAGGCTTCAGAAGGCTGAGACTGGTAGTCTTTTGAGGAAGCTCGTGCGTGCTTGGCTTTGGCATTTCCTTCAGCGGTTGAGCACGTGGTGCGGCGCTGGTTTTCATCGCCACCGGTTCCAAAGGTTTTCGCGTTTTTCCATTTTTCGTTTTCGAAGGATCTGTTTTCTTTTCTGGCATACTTCGATTGAACCCACTTTCCTGTTGATTAGTTTAGAGTTAAAGTTGAAATTCCGGAATTTTTTTTTTTTAGTTAGCCATGTCCGGGACTGTTTTTGACCGACACCAAGTACATTCCTTCGTGGAGTGTAGTCTTGAGCTCCCCACGTCTTACAAGTGTAGCATTGAGTTCTTTTAAGTACATGAACTAGCATGCACTGAGCATTGAGTTCTTTAAAGTGCAAGTGCCATCAAGGCAGGCGAGCACTGTTCACGGGCTAGCGTTACTTTATGACGTCGTCCGTCGGGTGAGTCAACGATGATGAGGATGAGGTCAAACTTCCGAGTCAAGTTCTATTTCCGCTCGCTTTCGCGGTGCGGACTTACCGGCTGTTTTGGCTGTTTCCGGGTCGACGATGAGGAAGAAGTCAGACATTCGATTTCGTGATCGAGCGTAGAGTTATTCGTGGCCTGCCGCGATCGCTTCGATCTTCGTGGCTTACCTGTCGGGGATGCGAGCTTCGAGGACTCCTGCGGGGTCGCTTCCGCCCCCTTCTGGGAGGCGCGTCTTTGAGCTCGCCGGCTGGCGTGCGAGGAGAGGTTGTTTGTATGGGGATGATGTTCCCCGTTGATGATGTCTTGGGCGACGGTGATGCTGACAGCGAGGACGGGGAGGACAACTCTGACTCGAACCAAAGCTTGTGCCGATGCATCCGTGAAAAATCCTCGTTACTCACGAGGGGGTCGGACTGGACGGCGGATCGTGTCCTAGTCGTGTAAAAAACATTTGCGCCGGTAAAGACCGGCCTGGTGAAGCGAAGCTCTGGCGAGCAAAGTTCGGGCGATGCAAAGTTCTGGTGAAGCTAAGTTCGGCGAAGCAGTTCTGTGAAGCAAAGTTCGGGCGAAGCCAAGTCAAAGCAAAGTTCGGGTGAAGATAAGTTTTGGGGAGGCTAAGTTCTGGTGAAAGCAAAGTTCGGGCAAAGCAAAGCAAAGTTCGGGTGAAGCTAAGTTCTGGTGAAAGCAAAGTTCGGGCGAAGCAAAGCAAAGTTCGGGCGATGCTAAGTTCTGGTGAAGTCAAGTTCGGGCGAAGCTGAGTCAAAGCAAAGTTCGGGCGAAGCTAAGTCAAAGCAACGTTCGGGTGAAGCGGGGAGGCTAACTTCTGGTGAAAGCAAAGTTCGGGCGAAGCAAAGCAAAGCTCGGGCAGAAGCTGAGTTCTGGTGAAGCTCTATTCCGGTAAGTTCGGCGAAGCAAGCATGAGGCTAAGTTCCGTCCGGGCCTCAAGTATGCAAATACCCGGTGCCAAATCACGGGTCAAGAAAACCCCGGGCCGGAGCGTAAAGGGTCAGGAAGTTTTCCCCCCTGGAAATGACACCGTGATGGCAGAGTGAACAGCGCAAGGGTTCAGGGCTGGACTCCAGCCTGGAGGTCCCGAGTTCGGACCGGTCGAACATGATTTTCGAGGTTTTATTTCGGATAACAGTAAAGTTCGGGAGACGCTAAGTCCGGGCGAAGCCAAGCAAAGTTCGGACGAAAGCAAAGTTCGGGCGAAGCTAAGTTCGGGAGAAGCTAAGTTCGGGCGATGCTAAGTTCTGGACCTGAATCTGGTAGACTGACTCAAATTCCCCGGGGTGACCAATAACCGTTGAGAAACTGCAAAAAACGCAAATTTCGGGCACATACGACCCCGAAAACCAACAAATTCCAAAACGCATTTTCGACCGGAAAAGTGTCCTTAGCCGGGTTCGAACCCGGGCCTCCAGACGGTGGCAGACCTGAAATCTGGATGCAAATAGCCGGGGCAAAAAAAACCTGGAGCGCGGGAATTGACTACTTACTAAAATCTCACTACAAAAAAGTGCCCCGGGCTTCGCCCCCGACCCCCTAAAAAGTGGGGTTGGCTCGATAGAGCTATTAGCATACCTCTAGTCTCGGAACATTTTAGAGTGCAATTTTGATAAGGGTAGAAAGTCTTTTTTTTGTGCCCATCAGCAGTGCTCCCGCTTACCTCCGAAATGCCGGAGGAAACGAACGTAGCGTGGGAAACAACATGTGGTGTTTTAGAGTAAAAGTTCTCTTGAAACTCTGGGTTTAGCTGAAACGGGCAGTCTCACAAAGTTGGTACACTGTCGTGCTTCAGTAGTAGGACGGCGTAATACGACTTTTCCAGTAGCTTCGCTTGTGAATCATTAGTGCCATGAACAGGCCGACAACCCAGGTTCACTGTCACAATACAAAAGATGGGCCCAGAGCGACGAGTTTCGGGGTTGCAGTGGAGTCTTCAGATGCCTGAGGCAATGGAACACTGTTTTGGTTTTGTAGGTGGGCCTCATTATGACTGCTGTGACCTTGGCATGTGCCTTCGTGGGTGTGCTGCTGCTTCACCACCTTGTTGTAGACCCCAGTAGTCTCTGTATTCTGGCTGCAGCTGAACATACTGCAATCTGGGAGCTGGTGAGCGGAGTTGGGAATCCAAAAGCTTGCCCTTGCCCCCGTGACCTTGGCTTTTGTCAAAGCTTTCCGTTTTCCCACCATTTTCTACTACTATGAGGCACTACCCATGGCAGATTTTTCTAATTTTTCGAGACTGGAGGTCCTATGAACATGCAATGTGAATAGCCTCTATTCGAGCCAACCCCACTTTTAAAAGTGTATTGTTTTTGAACTAGATAATAGCGCGGAGCTGGCTTTTTCTCCCCCTGGGAAAATGTATATGGGTGGCAGAGTGAGCGGGTGACACTTTTCCGGTCGAAGATTATTTCGAGGTTTGCGTCGTTTCGGGGCCTGATGTGCCCGAAATTTGCGTTTTTTGCGGAGTTTCTCAGCCCCCCGGAGAAATACCGGAGGGGGGAAAATGTTTCTTGGGTTTGAAGAGCGCGTGGTGCTTGCACCACTGAGGCCAGGTTATTTAACCACGGATTTAGTGAAGGATTGTTCAGGAAACGGTCGCGAGCGAAACCCGACCAGGTAACGACCATTTCACTGTCTTCTTTGTTTTGTGATGCGAACATCACGAGGTGCTGTCCGAAGACACCGCCCACGTGAGCACTGTTAAGCAGCGGTTGCCAGATACTCCCGTAGCACCTATTCACGGGTTTGCAGGGGTAAAAAGGAAGCCCGGGTTGGGGAGGGGGGGAAAAGCTCCCCAGGGCGGACCCCCCCCCGTGCTGGGCCCCGGGTACGCAGGCCAAACTTTGCACCCGAACTTAGAGCTTCGCCCGGACTTTGTTTCGCCCGAACCCGAGCTTTGCTCGACCGAACCCGAACTTTTGCTTCACCTAACTTTGCTCACCCGAACTTAGCTTCGCCCCGAACTTTGTTTCGCCCGAACTTCTTGTCTTCGCGCCACCGAACTTTTGTTTCACCGAACTTTGTTTCACCCGAACTTTGTTTCCGCCCGAACTTTGCTTCACCCGAACTTAGCTTCCGCCCGAACTTTGCTTCACCAGAACTTAGCTTCGCCCGAACTTTGCTTCGCCCGAACTTAGCTTCGCCGAACTTTGTTTCGCCCCGATTTAGGCTTCACCAGAACGTCCGAACTTTGCTTCACCCAGAACTTAGCTTCGCCCGGACTTTGTTTCGCCCGAACTATAACTCACCTTCGCCCGAACTTTGCTCACCCGAACTTAGCTTCGCCCGAACTTTGCTTCGCCCGAACTTTGTTTCGCCCGAACTTAGCTTCACCCGAACTTTGCTTCACCAGAACTTAGCATTGCCCGAACTTAGCTTCGCCCGAACTTTGCTGTTCCCCGAACTTTAACTGCTGCCTCCAGTCTCGCCACGCGCCGGCCTTAGCCGAGCGCACGTACTTTTTTTGCCCGGTCGAATCGACACGGGCGCCGGTCGAATTCGACCGGTGTCCACATTCGACCGCCTTGACCGGTCCAATGTCAATCCGAGAGCAATAATTTTTTTTTGTTGTCAATTCGACCGGCCGGTGACTGCACTGGCGCTGTCGCAGTGTCGCGCTTTTTTTAGCAGTGTCTGTCAGTGCTCCCAGGGTGAGCTGGAGCTAGAGATGGGTTGCTCCACCACAAAAAAATGGCGTGAATCCGCACCACACCCGCTTTTTTCACTGTAGCTTTGACTCCAGCTTCTGAGATTGGATCCCACCGCCAACACCCCAACATGCCAGAGGAAGCAAACACCAGCAATTTCATGCTGATCGTGCAGTGCACAAGCTGGGTAGTGACCCTGCATGGTAGGCTGGTAGGCAATGTCAGCCGAAGGTGCTGAGCATTGGAAATCCCCACAAGCGAGATCTCATGCCGGGATATCACTGAACTCCTTATAAATTTGATATGAATCCTTTGCCAGTGGACACTTGGACGAAACGAGACAAATGATGAGATAGTCCTACATAGCATGCAGGGTCAGAACCTTGTGTCTTTTTAAAACGCTCCCGCGGGGCCGATGGACCCCAAAAAAAAAAATTGGCAAAAAAATTTTTTGCTCAACTTCCGCAAAAATTACTGCAGAGTTTGTTCCAAAATTTTAAAATTCAAAAAACCCATTTTTTTTGGAAATAAAATTTTGGCCATTTCCAAAAAGACACAAGGTTCTGACCCTGCATGATAGTCAAGAATACCTGCGCCGCAGGCGCGGAAAAAAATTGGAGGCCTTGTCAGGGGCAGTACGAAGATCCCGAAAACTGGCATGGTGTCACACACAGCGGTCTGCCCAAAGAGTATTTGAGAGCTCAAAGACTCCTGATAAGCATGAGGATAGACACTGTCCTTCCCTCTTCACAGTTTTGTGGTGGACTCAGTCAGTTTTGACGCCAAATGTGACAACATGCTCGCACCATCAGCCACATCTTGTGCCCCAGGCGCGGTTTTTTGAAGCAGTCCATGCCGCAGGTGCCAAAGTCACACAGAAAGATTCGGCAAAGACTTCATGACCAGTACTAGTCGCGAGCTACACCCACACGGGTTCACTCCTCCTACGCCAGGTACCAGGCCGGAGGAATTCCTCAGGTCCCCCCGGAGGAATTCCTCCAGAGGAATTCCTCCGGGGCATCTTTCAGCACCTTTTTTTTGAGGAATTCCTCCGGTTTTTTCCTTAGTGGGAGCACTGCCCATCAGTGTTCGCTTTAAGACCGGTGGCCCAGCCATTTTTCAAAACTGCCTCTGGGCAGTTTTTTATTTCGAAGCATCTCAGGCGTGTGGCTTTTTTTACTAGTGTTCGTCTTCCAGGGGTTTCAGTGCAGGCAGCCACGTACACAATGGAGCCTACCTGCAGCCTGGATACGGCCGAGTCGCGAGCCCCCTCCCCAGTCGCTGAGTCAGCTTCGTCAGAATGGCGTAAGGAAAGAGTTCGAGGCATGACCCATCTGGGTTAACTGGACCAAGGTTCGTGCAAAATGCCGTCGATAGCTATTCGGTTATCCTTCGGCTGGCTGAGGCATTTGTGCTCTATCTGTGGTGGCTGGGTTACTTCTGACTGCAGGATCCTTCCCCGAACAAAAAGATTTGCTCCAGTCGTTAGGGACGCCGGATTATTACACGGGCGGGCCAACTGCACGACGCACTAGTAAGGTACATAACTTGTGAAAATAACTAGTTATCATGCAGGGTCAAAACCTTGTGTCTTTTTAAACGCTCCCACGGGGCCGATGGACCCCAAAAAAAAAGGTTGGAAAAAAAAAATTGCTCAACTTCCTTAAAAATTACTGCAGAGTTTGTTCCGAACTTTTAAAATTCAAAAAACCCAATTTGTTTTCCGGAATTTTTTTTTTGCCATTTTCAAAAAGACACAAGGTTTTGACCCTGCATGTTATATTTGATAACTTGTGACTAGCACATAACTAGCACGAGCTAGATATATATAACAAGCACAAGCTAGTTTTATAACTAGCACGAGCTAGTTATATAACTAGCACGAGCTAGTTATATAACTAGCTCTGCTAGTTATCATGCAGGGTCAGAACCTTGTGTCTTTTTGGAAATGGCCAAATTTTTATTTCCAGAAAAAAAATGGGTTTTTTGAATTTTAAAATTTTGGAACAAACTCTGCGGTAATTTTTGCGGAAGTTGAGCAAAATTTTTTTTTGCCAATTTTTTTTTTTGGGGTCCATCCAGGGGTTATTCTGCCCGCCAGCAAGGCCAAAAATGCTGGCGAAAAAATTTCTTCTGTCAGCGAGAAAATTTTTCTCGCCCTCACGTCGTACAGAGCCCGTCCACCCGCATCTGTCCTTCCATTCTGAGTCTTCGGCGGTTCGTGGTGCAAGGAGGAAGAGAGAGTCGGAGAATACGTGCGGTTGGTCTGGTGGAAGGGACGGGTACAAGTTAACAAAAGAAGAAGTCAAGACAGGACAAGGAGGTGCAGCAAGGTTTCAGGGTAGTGTCAAGTCAATTTTGCGCTTTTTCGCTACCTTCTCCACCGGCTCAGACTCTCCAGCAAACCATGCTGCCCTTAGGGCTTCGGCTGCGAAGCCAGAAGTAAAAAGGTCGATTACCTCCTCCGCAGTCGCGTCGTCCATCTCCTTCTCATCGGTGTCTTCGATGAAAAAGAGGGCGCGCAGTGTCGTGTTCAGCATGCGGTTGCGCAGTCGGGTCTTTACACGGGCCAGGGTACTGAACTGGCGTTCACTTTCTGCAGAGGAACTGACAATGGTCTGTGCCAGTTCGACCAGTTGTCTCAATGGCTGCATGCGGGCACTCGCAGTGCCATCAGGGGCGAAGGCTTGATACACCGCGTGTGCATTTTTGGAGTATCTTGAGGCGCGTAGAACCTCCTTAAGTAGGGTCCAGTCTCTCACCAGGTCTGCCTCGGTCATTCCGTGCAAAAGGGGAGTGCCGTGGTCTGTCTTCGTTTCCGAGCGAGTGGTGCTGTATGTGGGTCGAGGCATCGTGTCTGTTGCTGGCACGTCCACTTCATATTGTCGGTACGTGACCCGGCCGGGCTTGCTGTAGTATCTGTAGAGCTCCCGGATGTGTTCATCCCCCCAGTTTGTAAGGTGCGCGCCCTCTGGCCACGCAATGCGGTCAAAGACAACGAAGTGCCGAAGAACTTCCTTGGATTCAAACCGGACCGTTGTGGACTTGAGGAGTGCAGCAATGTATGGGGAGGCGATAGTCTGATGGAATGTGCTGAACGCTGCAGGGGTAACGGCAACGTTGGTCGCTTCGAAGAACGAACGGCGCCAGCAAGTGTAGTATTTCGTGATCTTTTTGGCCCTTTCTTCCGAGCTTAGTGCCCTCAATTCTGCTTCGAGCGAGTCCACTTCTCTGCAAACATCCGAGATGGTGGTCGCGGTTCCTTGGAAAACAAGAGAGATTGCATGCAGCTTTTCCAGAACGTCACACGCAAGTGCAAGACATGCAAAAAATTGCGGCTTACTCACCTCTTTGTACAGGTGCTCTGCGTGGGTGCTGTTCCGCTCGTTCCAGATGCGTCTAAGGGCTTCGCGTATTGCAGAATACTGCATACGGATGACAGAGACACTTCTCCAGTAGGCCAGCCAGCGTGTATCGGACGGCTCCACCAGGGCACGATTCACCTTCTCACACATCGCTGCAAATGTCGGGTCTGCGAATACGCTGCTCAGAAGTAGCTTGTTGATGTCGGAGTCGGAGAAGATCAGCCAAAGGGCGCGGACGGTTCTGAAGAAGTCTCCCATGAACGCAACTGCTTTTATGCCATCCTGGGCAAGGAGGTTGAGGACGTGGGCACAACACCACATGAAGAGCGCAGTAGCATTGATCCCACCGCGAACCTTCTTCTCGGCACCCTGAAACTTCCCAGACATCGCCGAAGCCCCATCAAACGAGCAGGATACGAACGAGCCCTTCGGGAGATAACACAGCATCTGCTTTATCTTCGTTGCGTAGCCGGTTGCAGTTTGATCGTGCAGGACTTCAAGGCCAATGAAGCGCTCTTGGACAGCATTTCTCCTGAGGTAACGAACGGTGGCCACAAGTTGGTGCTTTCCCGTCACGTCGGTTGTTGCATCTGCTGTGGCTGACCAAAACCGGGACTCCCTAATCTCGGTGTACAGCCGCTTCTCTAATACCAAGCCGATCAACTCCAGAAGCTCTCTCACCACAGTTGACGATGTATACGTCACATCCTGCTTCAGCCAAGCACAGAAATCGCGGTCCTGGTGCAAGCAAGAAAAGAAGGATAGCAAGTCGTGCACGTGCACCGTGTGGGGGATTTCCAGGCGTGCGATTTTAAAGATTGTTTTGACAATCTTGCGCAGTTGAGCCCGCATCTTACTGACACCTGAACGAAGGTTTGTCATAATGTCAGAGACAGAAACATGCTCGGCGGACGTTTCGTGCTTCTTCATGCGGTTTCGGAGGTGCGTTTGGTCGGCGTAAGGCATGTTGATGAGGACTGCTCTTGTACGCGGAAACTTTTGGCTGCAAACCTTGCACTGGGCCCCCGCATCTGACACATCGAGCCATGGATACTCGGCAAGCCACCTGTCAACAGTGGATCGCAGAATTTTGCCACTGCCAAATGTACGAAACTTCGTGTTTTCTTCCGACTCAGGAGCGGGCTCGTCGTCAACAACAATCGGCTCAAATGCCACTGCTGAACCGGACAGGATCACGACCACGACAGCTACTAAAGCAAGAACGGAAAGTCCGACAAGACTGTCATCATCTGGGTCCGACTCATACTCGGCAACAACCTCGTAGCCTTCAAATGCGGGGGGTTCAACTGCAGCAGGTGGTGTTGGGATGGCAACTTCTGCTTGAGCGGGCAGGTCTTCGGCTGATGTGCGAGCAGTGAGAGCATTCTCGGCGGCGATCTTCTTTTGAGCAGCATCGTAGGCCTTCACCTTAGCCAGCAACTCGGCGTTCTTCAGCCTGTTGCTGCCTGTCCCCTGGTTGATGCGCCTGAGGCTTGCTTGCTTCTCAAGCTTCGGTCCTCTCCAGTTCGCGTAGTCGAACTGGATGGTTTCGTCTGAGGGGCCACGTGCAGCGGCCGCACGGAAACCGAAACTCGCAAGCGACATGTTACTTGGTTTGGGCCTGGCTGACTTTGTGTTAAACAAGAAACAAGACAGTGTGTTTGTTAACCTCATCCTGAGTCCCTCTCACAGCCTCCGCGGGCCCGCCTCTGCACTCGACTGTGCTGTTGCCCGGGACCTCTCGTGCATCACCCAGCCTCGGCCTCTGGCCTCGCCTGCCCTGTCTCGGCCTTCTCGGGCATCACCCAGCCTCGGCCTCCGGCCTCGCCTGCTGTCTCGGCTCTTGTAGGTGACCCCCCTGACCCCCCACGCAAAAATCCCTTTGGCGAAAAAAATATTTTCGCCAACCCCTTTTCAGATTTTTTTTTTTTTTTGGCGAAAAAATTTTTTTTCGCCAAAGGGAAAAACCCCTGGGTCCATCGGCCCCGCGGGAGCGTTTTAAAAAGACACAAGGTTCTGACCCTGCATGCTACACCTTGTCAGACAAGGTGTAGTTGGCATGTGTAACATACAGAGAGGCTCTCTGTATTTTACATTTTTAGCGTTATTTGTGGATTAGAAGGTCGGTATTTTAAAGTCTCCGGTTGACCGTAGAGGCTTGGGTATGGCGGGGGGTTGAGAAAAGTAAAAGAGTGCGACTCGTTTCGGGTGTTGTGTCACTCCGTTGTGAAACCTTGTGAAGTCCCCTAACGCGTTTAGAGGGTGCTTGGGTTTGGGTAGGGTGTGGTCGTTCTGCTGCGGCGTGAAAAGCCAGGAAGTTTCGACGCTAATCTTCGACTCTTGATTAAGTTCACCGGGTTGCGTGCTCGTCAGGAAGATCCCGGTGCCTGGCTTTTCTTCTGGGTGGTTTCGTGTTGATCGGCGGCTGTGTGTTACGAGGCACGGATTAGGGGATGAAAAAAGGAAAAAGAAATGGGGGAGAAAAAGAAGGGGGGGAGAGGGGGAGAGGGGAAGTTGGGGTTTTGAGGGTTGTCCTCGGGGTACGGGGGGGGGTGGTTGGAGGGTTTGAGTGACAGAGGTTACGCTTGCGCTGTTCGCATGAAGGCTCGTTGGCTCGAAGAAGTGGAAGTAGCGTTGGTTATTGTTCGATGTTATTCTTACAGTCGTAAGATGTGATAAAAAAATTTATTTTAAAAAAACCTCATTTGACTGTTTGTTGTCCTCCACAGTCGGGGTTCTCTAGCTGCACGAGGCAGCCGTGGATGATGAAATTAAGTTCCTCGCTTACTTTGCTTATTCTTTTTCGTAGCCTTGAGCGTGTGCGATACCGCTGGGTTTCTCTTGCATTTTGAGATATGGTGGCGTAGACTTTTGAAGCGCGCTTTCCCTGCGGTCCGTCCGTCGTTGTTGCAGTATGGGCATTTGCGTTTTCCGAGGGCTTTCTGTGCCGCCTTTCGTACTGGGCTTGTTGCTAGAGTCATCTCTTTGCAGTGAAGCATGTGTGTACGGAGGCCTTTGGCGCCTTTGAACTTGTTGCCTGCGTCCGTGGTAGTTGCTTTGCAGGCTGGGCATGCCCAAATCAGCGTTCCTTCATGCTGTGTTGTTTCTTCGGATGAGGTCTCGTCGTCTGAGGTAGGGGTGTCCCCTCGCAATTCTTCGAGCAGTTCGAGTGTTTGTGTAGGGTCTGTGTCGGTGGTGTCTTCTTTCGTGTACAGGAACATGTACGTGGCGTTGTCTGTGTACGTAGGTTCCCGGGAGTGTGAGGTGGTTTCGTTGTTGTAATGTGTCCAGTTTTGGTCTGTGAAAGGGGTGCGGTTACGTTTGTGGATGGTGTAGTGGCCGGCGTTCTCTCTTCCTGTGTGTGTTATAACGGCTTGGAGTTCGTATTTGTGTTCGTGGTCCGGAATGTTGAGGGTGGGATCAGCTGCCACCGGGGTTCGATTTTCGTTTGCGAACTCGTTCCGTCTAAGACACAGTAGTAATGTGTCTTGTGCTGCTCGGATACTGGTTTGCGTTTCTGCTGTCTTTGTCTTTTTGCACTTGTCACATCTGTAATCTTTGGGGGTGCTTTTCTTGCAGAAACTGTCCAGACATCCTTGAGCGGTGCTGGCCTGTATTGCGAGGATTGTCATGCTGTAGGGTTGATCTTCTGTTTTGATGTAGCCGCAGTTGTTGCAATGGATTGTTGTCGTCTGTAGGTGTAATAATTCGTTGAAGGCGTCGCTGCAGTTTGGTTGGCACGTGCGGTGTTCTTCGTTTTCGTTCGCTATCGCAGCGAGTAGTTGAAGTAAGGC